>WOXC01008236.1:0-199379 GCA_011680675.1 Gymnobelideus leadbeateri
GTGTAACCTTGGGCAAGTTACTTAACCCCAATTGCCTTAAAGGGGCGGCTAGGTGGCGCAGTGAGTAAGAGCACCGGCCTCGGAGTTGGGATGACCCGAGATCAGATCCGGCCTCAGAAAATGAGCACCCACGCATAAATCAAATGACTAGCCGTGTAACCTTGAGCAAGTTACTTAACCCCAATTGCTTAAAAAAAAAAAAAAAAGAGAGAGAAAGGGGGGAACTAGATATGTTTGCCTCTGTTAACATGTTACTGTCCTGAACACCAAATGACTTCCCTCTGCCCATGCACCCACACCCAGACCCTGGTCTTGGGATAAGTAAATCACAGTCAAAACAAAACCATAAACTTACATCTCTCCTAGGACTCAAGGATAGGAATAAAGCTGAAATATCAATGGATTAAGCCCAGATGACTTGGGCAGATCCCTTTCTCTCTCTGGGCCTCAGTTTCTTGCTCTGTAAAATGTTAGGTTTGACCTCATGACTAGGTGACCTCCCAGGTTCCATCCTGCCCCAGGTGCTTCTATGTGATGAATAGTTTAGCAGATGCTTAGAAGAGGAAGCCCTGGCTGGAGCATGGGGTGGGGGTAGGGGAACATGAGGATCCCCACCTCCTCCCTTCCAGGAGGTGACTTCTGCTGCTATCATGGGTAGGTGACAGGTACTAGGATGAAAAATTAGGTCTCTCTTCTGTGACTTCCATCACTGAAATACCAAATAGTCACTGAGCCTGTCCTGAATACCAAGAGGAAAAGGACGTGTCCTAGTAGCCTTACTGCCAGAAGAGGTGGGCAAGGTGGGCATCAGGAGCCTGCCATCTGGCTGCTGACACGGCTTTTCATGTGGTCTTCCCTGATCCCCTTCCCCCACACCCTTCAAAGTCAAAGCATCCACCCCCCTCATCTTGATCAGACACCAAAAGTGAAGTCCAGAAAGGTCAGATTTGAACTCAGGTCTTGTGCCTCCAAATTCACTGCTCTTTTCTGATGTGCTAATACTACGACTCTCCAAAATGTGCTTGGTGCATAATCCCTACTTCCTCCATGAGGGTTTCATTGCCTGAGAACCCTTTTCCCCTCCCATCCACCCAATCAAACCCTAAAGATTCTTGACTGTCACATACTAGGATTTAATAGCAATAGCAATAATAATAGTGTGTAAGAGTTGGAAGGGGGGAGGCTAGATGGCGCAGTGAATAGAGCACCAGCCCTGGAGTCAGGAGGACCTGAGTTCAAATCCGACCTCAGACACTTAACGCAAAAACTAGCCGTGTGACCTTGGGCAAGTCACTTAACCCCAATTGCCCTCCAAAAAGCGAAAAAAAAGAAAAAGAGTTGGAAGAGACCTTGTAAATCATCCATTGTAACCCCCTGGGTTTATACCTGTGGAAATGGAGACCCAGGAAAAGGAAGTGACTTGTGGGCAGCTAGGGGACAGAGCTCTAGGCCTGGAATCCTGAAGACCTGAAGTTCAAACCTCAGGCTCAGACACACACTAACTGTGTGACTCTGGGCAAGTCATTTAACCCAAGGCTGCCTCAGTCTCCTCCTCTGACTCCAAATCCAACCCTTCTCCTACAGCACACTACTCTAACTCCCTGAATCATCTTCTAATTAAACAGCAAGGTACAACAGTTGATTGAGAATTGATCTTGGAGCCAGAAAAAGCTGAGTTCAAATCCTGCTCAGAGACTTACTGGCTGTGTGACTACTTAGCCTCTGTCTGCCTCAGTTTCCTCAGCTGTAAAATGGGGATAATAAAACCATCTACCTCCTGAGGTTGTCGTGAGGACCAAATAAGATACCACGGAGCCTTAAAGTCCATGTAAATGCTATCTATGATTATTACTTTGTCTCATGATGACTTATGTACACATCTAATGCCCTCTAGAGGTGTGGTGGCTTTCATTCTTTGTGGTGACAGTCTTGGAAAGTGCCTTGCACATGCTTCAAGGATGTATAATTTTGTCCAAGTGGATACTCCCTCCAGTAATGTTGACTGTGGCCAGGTATAGCAGCAACCACACTGGCATACCCAGAATGGCTGCTAGCACAGGTTCTTAGATCTGCTTTACTAGGGCTTTTCAAGGGCTCAACAATCTTTTTAAAATTACATTCATTAGTTCAGGGGAAAAGTCAGCACCCTGAACTTCAGAGATAATACAAACGGGGAAAATATAAGCAAAGAAATAAAGACCAACAGACCCCTTGGGCTCTGACTGCCTGAATCAACTATATACTTTACATACAAGCCTGGATCAAGAGATCATCTGAGCAGTTGGGGAGCTATGAACATATATATGTGTGTGTGTGTGTGTGAGACTAAAAACATCATCATCACTGGCCTCCTGAGGTGCTGCCAGTAATGCCCTAGAAATCCATTGCTTTGGTCTAAGACACAGGAGAGGCTATGCAGTGCCCTGGAAAAAAGCTCTCTCCTGGCCATCAAAAGCTTTGCATTTGAGTCCTGACTGTCCCCTTGTTAGCTGTGTGACTTTGGGCAAAGTACTTGGCCTTTCTGAGTCCCAGCTTCCCTCCTGTGAAATGAGGATGGGATGACAGCAGTCCCACTGTCAAGAAAGGGCTGACAAGTCCCAAATAAATGTGAGTCACTGTTATTTTGACAGAATGTCAAGCAGAAAGGGGGCTCAGAGGTCACCTAGTCCAACCCATGCAAGAAGGGGGAATCAATGGATTGGAATCAGAAGACTGAGACTTGAAATCCAACTTTCCTACATACACTCTTGTGTGACCCTTGGGCTGGTTAATTAACCTCTCTGGGCCTCACTTAGGTGGCTCAGTGCTCTCTCCATTGAACCTGGAGTCAGGAACTGCCTCAGACTCTCAACCTTGTTGTGTGAACCTTAATCAATACCTCCCTCAGTTTCTTCAACTGTAAAATGGAGGGGGAGGGGGTTGTGAGAATTAAATAAGATGCTTTTTAGAAAACTCTTATTGCCGTGCCTGGCTTAATAAAGTAGGGACTTCACAAATACTTGTTTCCTTCCTTCTTTATCTGTAAAATGAAGCAGAGGGTTAGAAATGGAAGAGATCAGCTCTCGTGTTGTTGACGAGGAAGATGTGCCCCAGAAAGCTGACATGACTTGCTTGTTGCCACACATGAAGAAAGAAGCAGAGCTGGTCTTTGAACATGGATCTTCTCTGGCTGGAGGCAGATCCTTTCCAGGGGGGCCACAGTTTTCCAGGAAAACCTCTGAGGTCCCTCCAGCTCTAAAGCTACATTTCCACGACCATCTACTGCCTCCTTCCAGTTTGGGACAGCACTAGATGTTAGGGAAGTAGTTTTTTTAATGACATTAAGCTGAAATATACATCCTTGAAAGTTCTGCCCAATGCTCCTAGTTCTTCTGTGGGGCAAAGCAGGGGAATCTATGAAGTTATAGACACTAAGTATGAGTTAGTTGATTAGATCATTGAGATGGGGACTTAGAAGGAGTAGAAAGTTGTTTATTTTTATTTTTGAGAGGGAAAGGGACATCATCTTCAAGTATGGGCCACTGCCCAGGGAAGTCAGGCCTGCGTAATGTGTCCTACAAGGAGGCATCAAGACGTGGGGCACCTGATGGAGAGGGTGAGAGTGTGGAATGGAGTTGCTTCACAGAGAGAGATCACAGTAGGAGGAAGGGAAGAGCTACCAGCCTGAAGTCAGAAGACCTGGGTCTGAGGCCTGGGTCACCTGAGCAAGAGGTCAGGTGGTATGGTGGAAAGTGCACAGATTAGAGTTAGAATTCCAGATCAGCTATGGTTCTACCTGAATGAGCTTGGGCAAGTTATTTAACCTCTGTCTGCCTCAGTTTCCTCATCTCCAAAATGGGAATAATGAGAGCACTTATCTCCCAGGGTTATGAGGATAAAAATGAGAGGATATTTATGGAAGTGCTTGTAAACCTTAAAGTGTTTTGTAAATGCTAGTGATGATGATAAAGACAATGATGACAGCATTTCTGTGGTCTGAAAAAAGGGGATTTCCTTGAGATCTTAGAGCCCAGAATGTCAGAGCCGAGAGGGCCCTTAGAACATAAGATGTCAGAGCTGGGAGGGCCTTTAGAATACAGGATACAAGGTCTGGGAGAGGCCTTAAAACACAGGATGTCAGAGCTGGGAGGGCCCTTGGAACACAGAATGTCAGGACTGGGAGAAGCCTTAGAACACAGGATGTCAGGGGTGGGAGAGGCCTTAGAAAAGAGGATGTGAGAGCTGAGAGGGCCCTTAGAACATGGAATGCTGAAGCCTGTGATAGCAGACACTTTAAAATATGGATAATTAGGATGTCTGAGTTGGAAAGAACATTTGTCATCATATTTTTTGTACAAACAAGGGAACTGAAACCTAGAGGGGCAAAACAATTTGTTCTAGATTCTGTAGTGAATGGTAAGGTGATAAGGATGAGAACCCAGGTCTTTTGGCCCTCAACCCAGTGCCCTTCCTACCTCACTGTGTGGATTAACTTTATTTATCTTGACCTCCACCCTGGATAATTCTAGAGCTGACACTCTCTAATGAATCTTTTGCATTGTCCCATGGCAGGGGCTTTGTCCCTCTCTCTAAAGTCTCAGGAGCAGAAACTCAGCATTTACTGTGAGGACAGAGCATGAATTCCAAATGTTTCTGCTTGCCGCAGATCCCCAGAGTTTCCCATCTATGAAATATCCTCCTAATGTCTCATATCTCCCATGTTCCTGATTAGAATCAGTCTCTTTCTCTAAACCTTCTGGTCTGTTCCTTCCAAATGGCAGGTGTCCCACCCTGCCCTATAATGATGTTATCTCAGCCACTAGACTGTGAGCTCCCAGAGAACAGGGCCCGGGTGTCATCTACCTGGGTCTCTCTTTGTGCCCAGTGAAGATTTGAATACAGCCAATGCCCAGGGTTTCTTGAATGACTGAATGAGCAGAGTGGAGCAGCTTATGGGAACTAAAAGAACGCCCTTTGGGGAAGGTAGAAACTGAAGCCCGCCAGCCTCTGGGCAGCTTCCTGAGTGACATTTCAAAGTTGATGTTTGTGGGATAAAAATAGCTTCTTGTCTGTGGCAGAGACAGCAGTTATGCGTCTGCTGGCAGCCAATGCCCTTATTTTAGCCGAGCGTGGCGGAAGTCAGCAGCCCCCTTGGGCGCACTGTGTGTGCCCAGGAGAAAGGGTGGCCCCCTGCTATCTTGCCACTTTGGGTGCTTCTTTTCTGTCTCTGGCTCAACATTTTTTGCAATGATAATGATCAAGGGAACAACCAAAGGAAGGGTGGGGAGAGGGTGAAATTTCTCTGCCTTCATTCCTTCCTCCTGGAGGGGTGGCCCATCAAGGAAGACCAGAGACAGAGTGTGTGTGCAGTGCATTCCTGCCTCCTTCTCTGTGCCCTTTTCCCTCTAGGGTGCTTAGTAGCCTTCTGCTGCTTCTATTCTAACCCAGAATCTTTGCAAGTTTTCATAAGCTCTGGGTTCTTCCCTGTATCCCCCACTGTTTGAAAGTGGCCTGTGGGCCATGTGGCAGCATCTCAGGGCCAGGTTCTTGCACTTCCAAGTGAATCTGTACTATTAATCAGTCAGTCAACTAGCATTTAAAAAAATTAAACATTTTTAATTAAGTTTTTTTCAAGGAACAAAAAAATCTATTTTTTCTTCCTTTTCCCTTCCCTTGGGGTGGGGAAAAAATAAAAAAATCTTTCTAACAAAGGTACAGTCAAGTAAAACAAATTCCCACCCTGGTCTTGTCCAAAAACTTAACGGTCATTTCTTAAGTTTTTGCTATGTGCCAGGCACTGTGTTAAACATTAGGGATACAAAGAAAGGCAAAAAGAATTCCTGCCCTCAAGGAGCTCATACTCTATTGGGGAAGGCACCATGTACATATAGATGTATACAAGAAAAATACAGAGTAGATGGAAGGAAATTTGAGCAGGGAAGCATTAGCAGCTGGGAGAACCAGGGAGGGCTGTTTGCAGAAGGTGCAATTTCAATTGATCAATCAACATTTATTAAACACTTGAACTGAGTCTTGCAGGGAGCCAGGGAAACTAGAAGATGAAGGTGAGGAGGGAGAATATTCCAGGCATTCGTGTAAAGGCGTGGTGCCAGGAGGATGGAGTGTTGTGTTTGAGGAACGGCAGGAGGGGCGGAGTTGTTGGATTGTGGGTCCTGTGGAAAGGAACCAAGGGTAAGAAGATTGGTGAGGTGGGAACGGGCTAGTTTGTGAAAGGCTTTGAATGTCGATAGAGGAATTTATATTTGATCCTGGTTGTAATAGGGTTTCATTGGAGTTCATTGAGAAGGGGAATGAATGGTCAGATCTACATTTAAAAATATTTAATTTTTTGATTATTTTAGTCTTCAACACTTATTTCCACGAGATTTTGAGTTCCACTTTCCTCCCCATCTCTCCCCTCCCCCACCCCAAGATGGCATGCCTTCTGATTACCACTTCTCTCAGTCTGCCCTCTGCTCTATCACCCCACCTTCCCCCTATCCCCCCCTCACTTTCTTGTAAAGCAAGATAGCTTTCTAGAACCCAATAAAATATTTTTTAAAATTAATAAGGATTTAAATTCTCTCTTCCCCCATTTTCCCCATCCCCCAGTTCTAAAAACTGAAAATGAAAGTTTATCGACTCAGCAAACTATATTAGCTCTTCCTATAGCTTTCTGATGGGTCTACGGAAAAGTCAACGTTTAATGAAAGTCTGAAAAAGAAAGAAATCCAAACCCCTTGTAACAAATATGCAAAGTTAAGAAAAATAAATTCTCACGTTAACCATGTCTGGAAATGTATTTCTCATTTTCACATTGAGTATTCCTTTCTCTGTCAGGAGATAGCTAACACGTCTTCTGAAATCATGGATGGTCATCACATTGATCAACTTCTTATGTCTTTCTAAGTTTTGGTCAGACCTACAATTTGGGAAAGGTACCTTGTGGCAAAGAGATGGAAGCAACTTTTTTTTTTCATACCTGGATGTAATTCATCCCTATCCTCACTGTATTAAATTTAAAAAGCAACATGCCTTATGGGAACCTAGCAAGTAAAAGATTGGTGTCACTGTTGAACATTGACAATCTAATAAAACCCAATAAGACAGGTTGATTAAGAATTTACAACGCAGTAAAAATACACTCATGAAAATTTAGCACTATGGACAGATGCCTGCTGAAGGCATGCATAGGCAAACAAGTTGTATACATTTATTAACCATGGTGCCAAGATGCAATAATACTGCTTTTCTCTACTATAGTCAATATCTTTCACTAACAGTTATAGATGTTGAATACACATCTAAATATACAAGGGTAAATTATATGTTGTAAATGGTAAAAGAAAAGATGCCGATCAACCAGGGAATGGCTGAGCAAGCTAGGTCATGTGAATGAAATGGAATATTATTGTGCCAAAGGAAATGATGAAAGGGACAGTTTTAGACAAACCTGGGCTGACTCAGAAGATGAAGCAGAGTGACCAGAAGCAGAACGATTTATATGATAATAACATTGTAAAGACAAACAATTTTGAAAGACTTCAGAACTCTCAGCAATGTAATGACCAATCGCAATTCCAGAAGACTGATGAAAAAGATTGCTTACTGACAGAGGGGTGATGGACTCAAGATTCAGAATGGAATATATATTTTTGGACACTGCTGATGTAGGGATTAGTTTTTGCTTGACCATGAATATTTGTTGCAAATGTTTTGGTTTCTTTTTCAATGGAAGGGGCAAGGGAAAGGGAGAAAAAATTAATATTTAATTTAAAAAATAAACAAGAAAAATCACCTTGGTAGATAGATGAAGGATGGATAGGAGTTGGGAAAGATTTAAGGGGGAAAGACCAGTTAGAAGTCTATTACAAAGCCCAGGCAAGGCGTGATGAGGTGATGTATGTACAGAATATTTGTACAAAGTAATTTTTTGGAATGGGCAGAGGGGGAGAGTTCTTAACTGCTGGAAGTATCAGGACAAACCTTGTGTGAGAAATGAGCTTGCAGTTCAACCTTGGGTGGAGTTAGGAATTCCAAGAGGTGGGGATGAGTAGGGGAAATATTCTGGCCATGGGAGAGAGCAATGCAAAGGCTGGGAGGTGGCAGATGAAAGAGTAATTCATGTGCCCTGTGAGTGTCTCTTGTGAAAGAACACTGTGAACACTGAATCTTTAATGGAGAGCTTATACCCCAGGCTCCAAGGTTCCACACAGATGGGAGGATCATAGATTGGAAAAGATGAGACTTGGGTGGGAGAGGAGGCAGAGCATGAAGGCTGTCTTCAAATATTTTCAGGGATGGGTGGATGCTTTTGATGTTTTCTGATTATTGCAGATAGGGTGGGGTGAGGGATGCGGAAGAACAACAGCAAATGCAAATTCAAAGAACATTTATGGAGGCCTGCTAGGTGCAAGAGGAGGAAGCATTAGAATATAGCTAGAAATCTGGCATTGGAGTACTGAAGACTTGGGTTCAGATTTCACCCCTGACATTTACTAGCTGTATGACCCTAGGCAAGTCACTTAACTTCTCAACTGAGATAATGTTTTTAAAGTACCTGGCACATAATAGGCATTTAATAAAAGTATGTTTCCTTTTTCCTTTCCCTCGGAAAGCTCCTTGGGACTCAGTTACTGGAAGGCACTATGCGAAATGCTGGGGATATAAAGAGGAAAAATCATAGTCCTTATCCACAAGAAGTCATTGAGGAAGAGGAAGGTAGTAAATAATTGCGCCCTAGATGGCAATAATAGCTCACATTTTTATAGAGCTTTATTTTTGTAACTATCTCATTTTACCCTTATAACAACTCTGGGAGTTAGGTGTTATGATTATCTCCATTTTATAAATGAGAAAACTGAGGCACAGGGTTGGTTAAATGTCATTCCCAGGATCATGTAGCTAGTCAAGCATTTGAGGCTAAATTTGAATTCCAGTCTTCTTGATTCCATGTCTAACACTGTATCCACTGCCCCACATAGACTCTTTTACATATGTTATCTCCTTCAAGTCTCATAATAACCCTATGAGATAGGTTTGGTTATTATTAACCCTATTATACAGATGTAGTCACTGAGGCTTATGAAAGTTAAATGACTTCCCCAGCATCATATAATGGAATAAATGCCTGAGGCAGGATCCGAACTCAGGTCTTTCTGACTTCAAGTCCAATATGGTACTCAGCATTCCTCTAGTTTCTATTCAAGCAGGGAGGGGACATTTCTTATTTAAAGAGACTATGGGAGGCTTTATGGAGGATGAAGCATGTGAGTTGGGGCCTTGAAGGACCTGAAATGGAGAGATGAGGGTGGTGAATGAGATCCCATTCTGGTTCTGAGACTGGCTTGTACAAGTACATGAAGATAGGAGAAGGCAGAATAAAATCAGGACTATCTTCTAATACCTTGGTTGGAATAGAACATATGGTGTGTGAAGGGAAGTCTTGTGATTTGGAAAGGCAAGGAGGAGCAAAGGCTGTAGAGGCACCTGAATGCCAATCCAAAGAATTTCTATTTTATTTGGTAGACAATGGGGAGCCACTGAAGATTTTTGAGCAAGAGAGTGATCAGATTTGATCTGTGCATTAGAATGATTCCTTTGGTGGCTGGCTGAAGTATAGATTGTAGAGGGCAAGTAGACAACGAAGGAGGTTCTCAAATTTGTATGGGTGAGCAGTTCTGGAAGCCTGAGCTAAGGCTATGATGGGGTGTGAATGGAAAAGTCAAAGTGGGCACAGGAGATATAGAGGAGGTGAAACCCAAAACACATGGCAACTGGTTGTCTGTTGGGATTGGAATGGGTGAAAATCGACCAATCAATGAGCAGTCCTTTATTAAGCATTTACTCTGTCCCGGGCACTATGTGTAAAGAATGGAGAGAAAGATACACCCAAGGATTTGAGCTTGGGTGATTTGGCAGATGCTGCAACCATTAACAGAAAGAGAGGTGTTAGGAGGGACAGCAATTCCTCTCCTCTCCTCTCCTCTCCTCTCCTCTCCTCTCCTCTCCTCTCCTCTCCTCTCCTCTCCTCTCCTCTCCTCTCCTCTCCTCTCCTCTCCTCCTCTCCAACATTATCCCAGAAGCCAGGGGATGGAAGACTATTGAGGACTGTTGTAGTCAACATACATCCAGTACTGCAGAGACATCAAAAAGGATGACTGCCTTGTATTTGGCACTTAGGACATCATTAGTGACCCTGGAGAGATGATTTTCAGTGGAATGGTGAGGAGGAAAGTTAGGTTTCAGACAGCTAGGGAGTGGTGTGGGAGATGAGACATTGGAGGCATTTAGCAAAACATCTCTCTAGAACTGGATCCTTAACTTTTAGTGTGCTATGGACTTCTCTGACAATCTGGTGAAGTCTATATGCCTCTTCTCAGAATAATGCTTTTAAATTTATAAAATACATTTATAGGATTGTAAAAGAAACTAGTTATGTTGAAGTATAGTTAACAAAATATTAAAAAACCAAGTTCACGGATCCCAAAAGTTTGGTCTAGAAGTTTAGTGGTGAATAAGAGGATCACAAGCAGAGTAGGGCAACATTATTAAGGTGTTGAGGAGACAGAGACCCTGCCCTGCAAGGAGAGGAATATTTATCATGGAAGACTTAGAGGGGACTTATCTTGGTATTTGAAGAGCAGTTAAATGGGGAGGGGTTTGACTGATTCTATTTGACCCCAGAATGTAGAACTGATGCCACTTTCTCCAAGCAATGGGTCAGATTGAGGTTCTATGTAAGTTTAAATTTTCTAATAATAGAGCTGGGTATAATAGAGTGGGTTACCCTGGGAGATGGCTTCCCCCTCACCAGAAATCTTCAGCAAAGGATACATTTCCCTAGGACTTAGCTCCCCATCTGCCACAAGTAGGCACTAAGTAAATGGAGAGGTAACAAATGTTTGTCAATTGATATTATAAGAATATTTTATTCCTGTTTTATGTGCCAATTATACATTGATATTTTATTTCTGTTGCATGTACAGGTTGGACTAGACCTTTGAATTCTTTTTAACTTTGAGATTCTGTCAGAAAGACAGGACTAGAGCTTGAAGGAATAGGAAAACTGAGGAAAAGAGGTGTTTTTTTAAAATAACAACCCTGATATGTGAATCCTAAAATATTTCTAGGAAGAGGGGAAAGAACAACACAGAGGGATATATTAAAGAGGAGAGGGAGAAAGGGAATGGTGCATAGAAAACAGTCCTGACGATGAGAAGGGATGGGATGGGATGGAGGGTCCTAGAGTGAGGGTTAGCTCTGGGGAGCAGTGGGGCTGCCTCATCTTAGGATTCAGATAGGGAAAAAAGAAAATGGGTGCAAATGGGGGAGACTTCAGTGTATAGAAGAAAATCTCAATGAGAGAAGAGGCAAGGTGCTTCGGTTCTCCATAGTAGTTTCAACTGGCTAAGGATTACATGGCAGAGTAACTGAAAGGATTTGTGATCTCCTGGAGAAGAAATCATTATTCTGCTCTTTTCCCAACCTATCTGTCTTTGAGGCATCTTCTGCTCTGATCTAGACTTCCCTCTTCCCAATCTCTACCACCGCACCTGACATTGAACATGACAGAAGGATTATGGACTGTTCATTTTTTAATATAACAATGGAATAAACAATAGCCAAGAAAAGGCTAAAAAATGCACGGGAAGAGAAAGGTGGCGTGAAAGGACTGGCCAAGAGTTTACTGGAAATAACAGCAGCCAATGCAAATACTTCTAAATGTAGCAGCTAGAGAGGCTTCCTCTGCTTGGTCCCTTTCTCATTCATGGATTATAAGTGCAAGTGATGTTGGGGGAATAGTTCAGTTAAAGGAGCAGCATTCTTCCCAACTCTTGAGTCAAGGAGGGAAAGTTGGAATCATTGCTCAGGGGGTGCTCAGCTTTTAGGACCCCACTGGCACCTTTCCGAATCTTTGAGGAGTGGATGATGCTTGATGCTGCAAACCCCACATGGTGTCGAGATGGAGGACAACTTCTACTTGAACCTTCTTGACTCTATTTCTCTCTCTTCTTCCTCCCCAAATTCCTTGTGAACAATCCCATAATCCACCTCATTTTATAACATCAGTGACTTGTGGAATCCTGGGAAATCATCTTCTGCTCCATAGTTATTCTGAAGAAAAGCCAAGTTCTAACAAAAAAGTTACAAAAGAACGGCAATGACAACAACAAAGCAAACAAAACTAAGCAACCCATTTATTTCTTCTGATAGTATCGACAGTGTTCCTCACCTCTCAACCCCACCTAGTCAATGACAGAAAGGAGTTGTATTTTCTCATCTGTTCTGCCTCATTAAATTTGGTCATCATAATCACACAGGGTTTATTATTTTTCCCCCAACACCTTCATTTTACAGAGAGGGAAACTGAGGTATAGAGAGATTAGATGAACTGTTCAAAGTCACATAATTAGTAAATGGCAAAGTCACCCACACTAATAATCCTTCCACTGTACCATGCTTCTAGTTATGAGATTGTTGCTGGGAGTTCTTATGACCATCCTTCCTTCCCCTCCCAATTCTCCCCACCATCTAACACCATGAATACATATACACAGGAAGTCAGGGCTTTATTTTAAGCCTGGGGGGCACTAGGCTGGAACCAGGGCAATATGTAAATCCAGTGTGAGAGGTGACGCACTCTTCCCCTAGGACTTCCTGTAAAAGTGTGTCACCCTTTGTACAATAAATCCGTCCTCTTGGGCCTGGGTCTGGGGCCAAGCCTGGGTCCCAGCCACCTGCTGAGAAGGTTTGAGAGTTTGGAGAGTGAGCTTAGAGGAATGGTCCAGCCTATCTGGTACAGGGCAATGTCCCTGACTAATGTCAAAGGGTAATATCAAATCAAATCAATTCATCCAACATCATAAACTGATAGAATTTTATTTGTGGAAAGGATGCAAGGCATTACCATCTGCCATGCCATTGTGCCCTAAGGACTCTAGGCCTTCTGCAACTGACATGCTGCTCAGACCTTCTGTATATATTGTCTAACCCAACAGAATGGGAGCCCCCTGAGAGCAGGAGCTATCTGACTTTTAAATTTTTTCTCCCCAGTGTTTAGTACATAATAAGTGCTTAATAAATGTGCCATTCACCCGTCCATCTGTCCATTAATTATTAATTCACTCATGCCCAGGAAATGTGTCTGGGATGGTCCTGTCTCTGGGGGTGAGGTACCTGAGAGTCAAATTGCTATGTTAATGATTAAAAGAAGTGGCTTCTGGGAGGGACAACGGGTAGAGCAGAATCAGGAAGACCCAAGTTCGGATATGGCCTCACACACTGGTTGTGGGGTGATGGGCAAGTCAAGTCACTGTTTTTTTACCTGTTTCTCCATCTGTAAAATGGGGACAATAATTACATTTGCCTCCCAGGGTTGTTATGAGATAACACTCATTATCATGATCATTTTAATTGTTATTATTACTCTGTCTTTTAGACATCAATGTCCAAAGCCCTTCTTGTAGCCCAGCATCTAAGCACGTCTGAGTTGGTGGGGGCCCCGAGGTTGTCCAGTCCAATACATACTTGATAAGGAGGCCCCTCTATACATCCCTATAAATAATCTTTCAGTGTTTGTTTGAAAATCTCCAGGAAGAAGGAGCCCATTATATCCTGGGGGGGTAGCCCATCCTACTTGTGGATAGCTCTGAATATTCTCTCCATGGGATGGAAATTGGTCTCCCTGAACCTTTCATCCAGTGTTCCTAGTTTTACCTTCAGGGGCCCAAGCAGAGTAAGGTCAACCCCCTTTCTGACAGTTCTTCAGATCCCTGAAGACAGCTACCATATCCACCCCCTACCCCCACCCTCAGTTCTCCTTTATTCAGGCGAAACATTACTAGACTTTTCAACAGACACTCCTAGGGAGAGCTCTTGAGACCCTCTTGTATGTATGTTATTTCTATGCACATGTTATTTCCCTTGTTAGAATATAAAACCTCTTGAAGGTAGAAACTTTAAAAAAACATTTCTTCATTTTCTTTTTTTGAACTATTACCTCTCTTCCTCCCTCTTTTCCTTTCCTCCTTCTCTCTTTCCCTCCCTCTTTTCTTCCTTCTTTCCTTCCTCCCCTCCTTCCCTCCCTCCCATCTCCCTTTCTCCCTCCCTCTTTCCTTCCTTCCCTCTCTCTTTTCTTCCTTCTTTCCTTCCTCCTTCCCTTCCTTCATTTCCTCTCTCCCTCCCTCCCTCCCTTCCTTCTTTCCTTCCTTCCTTCCTTCTTTCCTTCCTGCCTTCCTTCCTTCCTTCCTTCTCCCAACTAAAATGTGCAGTATGAAAAAAGTTTTAACAGGCTGGCATGCTGAGCGTGCCCATGACCTGGGGAACCAGGGCTCTGTCTGCTTGGCTCTGGGTCTGGCACTAGGTATCTTGGGCTAGAGAATGTGGAGAGGGCCAGAGAGGGGAAAGTTCCAAAAAGAGAAGAGATTTTAGTCAAGGGTCTAGGATGGGCCTAATTGTCTCAAGCAGCTGGAGACTGTGGCCTGGCTGGAAGGAAGAAAGGAAAGTAGACTTCTTGGAGGGACAGGACAGATCCTGGAACAAGAGGAGACAGGGCCTGGGAAACTGGAAAGATTATCCAGTAATAAGACAATAGTGTTACTCAGTGTGGATTTCAGCTCCAGAGACAGTTATTACTGGTTTCCTGTGGCAGGGAGATAGGGAGCAGGAGGGGAGGGCATCTGAAAAGAAGGGAAAGCAGATTTGAGAGAACAGAAGATTGAGTGAGGAGAACAGGAGGAGACTTGCTGGGGAAGAGAGGCTAGTCTGGGCTTTGGAGCCCAAGTGTAGTTCTGGAGATGCTGAGAATCAACCAGTTGAAGTCCCACCTTCTACAGAAAGCCTTTCCTAATCCCTCTTAATTCTAGTGCTTTCCCTCTGGTGATTATCACTAATTTATCCTTTCTGTATTTTGTTTCTAAATAGTTTTGCATGTTGTCTTTCCCATTAGAGAGAGTTCCTACTCTTAAGGAGACTCCAAGTCTTTTGCCTTTCTTTATATTTCCAGTGCTTGGCACAATGTCTGACACAGAGTAAACTTTTATTAAATATTTATTGACTGACTGATAGTGTTACCAATACCTTCTCCTCTAAGGCCACCTTCCATCTAGACTGTGTGTCACAATTTATATACAAAGTATCTTTCAAAAATTTTAGAGTATAAGCTCCATGAAGGAAGGCACTTTTTTTCTTTGTATCCTCAGTTCTTAGTGCAGCACCTGGCATACAGTAAGTGCTTAATAAATGCTTGTTGCTGATAAGAGATGGGGAGGGGCTTTGTGAGGTGATCTGGGTTACCATGAACTTGCCGTGCTACTTCAGGAAGAAATCTTTTCATCTCTGTTCTTTTCTGTGTGGTTTCCCTATTTGATGTCAAAAGGATTCACTGTTTCCTGTCCATGGCTAGAGGTTTACCTCCTGAATTCAGGAAGAGATCCCATCACTCCCTTGCACCTGGGTGTACCTGGCACATAGGAAGAACAGACAGGTAGTATCTCCCCCACAGAGAAGAGAAATCCCCCATGTGGCATTATCCCTCCTTGGGGATAATTTGTGGATATTGACCTCCATGGGGCAGCTCAGTTAAAGAGCCCCCAGAACAGACAGCCCCAAATCTCTGGGCAGGGGTGTAAAAATGGGAGGGGAGGAAAGAAAACAGCAGGGAGATGGGGGCCATCAGTTTCACCTAGGCAGCTAATGGACAGAAGGCTCAGACTAGTGTCAGGTAGGTAGTTCAGATCCTGCCTCAGACACTTACTAGATGTATGACTGTGGGCAAATCACTTAACCAGTGTCTGTCTCAGTTTCACCATATGTAAAAATGGGGATAATCATAACACCTACCTTTCAGAGTTCTTGTGAGGATAAAAATGAGATGTTTGAATAATACTTCATAAATTATTATTTTTAATTATTATTATTACATACATACATACATGTACATATGTATGCACATATATATTCTCGTTCTTGTAGCAAGATGGAAGAGCTCTGTTAGATGGCACCTTTAAGGAGGGGGCCCCGGGCAGAGTGTCTCCCTGTCTCTCTGCATCAGCACTTAGGATTTGAACCTGTGTCCTTTGACTCCAGTCCAGACACTCTTCCCACTGTACCAGGCTGCCTCCAGCAGGGGAGAGCTTATCCAGTAAGAGGAGGCCAACTGCAGTTTCTAATGCTTCAGAGAGCTCGAGGAGAATGAGATCATTGGTGATCTTGGATGGGGGGAAGCCCACTTCAGGTGGATGGTTGGGGTTGGAAGTGAAACTGCAGGGAACTGAGGAGAGACTGAGTGCCATGGCCATGGATGCACGCCACTCATGCAAGAGTCTCATTTCTCCCTGCTATGTTCCCCTTTTGGATTCTTCCTCTTTCTTTTCCCCTTGTGCTTCTTCAGAGCTGATAAAGGCCTTAGAACACAGAATATCAGAACTGGGAGGGCCTTTAGAATACTTTAGAATAGAGAATGTCAGAGCTGGGAGGGGCCCTAGAACACAGGATGTCAGAGCTGGGAGGGAACCTAGAATACAGGATGTCAGAGCTGGGACACAGAACGTCAGAACTGAAGAGACCTTAGAGCATAATTTCAGAGCTGGAAGGGGCCTGTTGCTTATTTGATCCTTATGGGAAAAAAAGATTGGGGGTGAGGTGATTGGGGTTACTTGGCTGAACTTATGCTTGCAGCAAGAGTCAGAACAGACTCATCTTCCTACTTCTGCCTCTTGCTTCTTCATTAGTGGTGTTGCTGTTTTTCCTGGCCAGATCAGAGGTCCTTTTTCATCCCACATGGGAGCTTTTGTTGGGTGAAGATTTTCCTATCAAGATCATGGGTCTGAGGGTCAGGAATCCAGGGTTCTCATTCTACCTCTGCCTCTAACTCTCTGTGGTACCTTAAATCTATTCCCTTCCTCTGAGTCTTAGTTTCCTCATCTGTAAAATGAGGGGATGGGTCTTGGTGATCTCTGAGGTCTCCTCTCAGTTCTCTGAGTCTCCCTCTTGAGGAGTTAAAAGCGTTTACCTGATACACGTATGACATACTCCAATGGATACATGATCTCATTGATGTGGGTGCTTTCTCCAGTGATCCCTGGACATTAGGGTTCTCTGCCAGATCTCTGTACATATTCCTTGAAGGACTGAGCTAAATCTAGGGATAATAAGTTTGGGACTTTGAGTTAGCCCCCAAACCGTCATCTCCAGGGACTTTTTTGTTCTCTCTCCCTAGTCTGGCTTAGCTCAAGGTAACACTAGGGGTTGAAACTGTTTTTCTTTGGTCTTCCCAAGACAATTGCTTTGCTTCTTAGGATCTGATTGTCCTGTGGATCCATGGGAAAATCCATCAAGTCATAGGTTCATAAATTTAGAGCTGGAAGAAACCTTAGAAGTCATTGAGGTTCACACCCTCATTTTACTGAAGAGGAAACTGAAACTCAGGAAGTGGGACAGTCTATCCTATAAGCCTTGCTGACTCCCCACTCAAGTGATGGAAACATGGCATTCATGCTGCTGCTACATAGAAGGCCATAGGCTTGTTTCTTGTTTTTGTTCCTGATTTTAAGAGGAGTAGGGGGGAAACTCTTTGTCCCATGGGGAGTAGGGTAAAGTGGGAGCCTTCGAAAGATTGCCACATCTCTGGCATGCCCCAGGAATGCACAATACAGGGCCATTGGGAACTAAGGGGTTAATGTGCTACCCTCTCAGGCCACTGCTTTTTATTTTATTTGGAACCTTCTGCAGACATAATGTAATGATTAGATAATGGAATTTCTACTTTCACACTAGATAGTGTGTATGTGTATATGTGTGAATAAATATTTATTAAACACCTACTTTGTGACAAGCACTGTACAGAAGGAGGTAAAAAATAGTCCCTGCCCTCAGGGAGCTCACAGTCTTATGGGGGAGACAACATATGGGCTATATAAGTAAACAAGTTATATACCTATGAGATAAATTGGAGCCAATCAAGTGAGGGAAGGCACTAGAATTAAGAGGGCTTGGGAAAGGCTTCCTGTAGAAGGTGGGATTGCAATTTAACTTCAGTTAGGAGGAAGGGGTGTGTGTGTGTGTGTGTGTGTGTGTGTGTGTGTGTGTGTGTGTGTGTGTGTGTGTGTGTGATAGAGATAGACACATAGAGACACAGAGATAGACAGAGACAGAAAGATATTCAGAGAAACAGAGTCAGAGAAACTGAGAGAGACATGGATTTAATAGACTTTTGAAGTATCTACAGTGTGTAAGGCCCTAGGAATACAAATTAAAAGTAACTGAGTCCTTTTTATTGGGGCGAAGGGAGAGGTGGTCAGATAGGTGAGTAGATAAGGATGATACAAGGTAGGTTGTGTCCATGAAGGAGAAAATGACTCTAGGAAAATGTGAGGAAAGTAAGAACCTTTTTCAGGGGCTGGTCAGGAAAGGTGCCCAGAGGAGGGAGCTGTTTTGGCACCCAGGGACCTTCCAAGTATTCTTCCAATGACACTGTATAAATCAGCTCATGTGTCTGTAACTCCTTAATGTTTATACTTCCCTATCACAAACAACTCCATCACTATTTTTATCTCCATTTGGCCCAGAGGGGAAATTACTTACTCAAGGTCACATTTCTAGTTGTGTATAAGCGGGAACTCAAACCCAGGCTCTCTGACTTTAAATTTATTCATCTAGCCATTCAATAAGCATTGGTTAAGCACCCTTATGAGCAAGGCATAACTTGCATTTGCTTACTTAGCTAGGAAAGTCTCCCTCAAGAGGGAGACTCAGAGAACTGAGAGGAGACCTCAGAGACCTCTCACTATGTAAGACTGACCTCCTACCTGAGAGCTGAGAGGAAGAGGAGGGCAGGCCTAGACTAGACCTAGCTTCCACCCACTGCTCACTGATGTTTCTTTTCAGGGAGTTTGCCATCTGTTAGTAGGGATAGTGAGGGTGGGGAGAGGAAACAAAGGGCCTGGGAAAGAAAGAATTGCAGTGGCTAAGGAGAGTCATTGATGTTTTCAGTTTGCTCTGCCTTGGCCCTCCAACACCTGCAAACTGAGAAAGTAAGGTGCTTTCCAGAGGCTAAAAACGGACCCTCTGACAGGGTCTCTGAGAAAGATGATGATGGGTGGGTGACGGTTACGATTAGGTGGGGGATGATTTCGACACCTGGATCCCAGAAGCCCTGTTGAATTGCTGTTCCTAAAGCCTGAGTCTGACCAGGCCATTCCCCAGCTCGACACACTCCAGTGGCCCTCAGTGCCTCCAGGATCAAACATCAGGAGCCTTGTTGGCATTTAAAACTCATCACAACCTGGCACTAACCTACTTTTGCAACTTTATTACACATGACTCCCCTTCACACACTTGGTGGTCCAGCTGCCCTGCTCTTTCTGTTATTCCTCACACATGACTCTCATCTCTTACCTCTGTGCCTTTGTCCAAGCTATGGCCATGCATGGAGTCTGCTCCTTTCTCAGCTCCACATCCTAGAGTCTCTTTTCCTTCAAAGGCTCCTCTGACTATCTATTACCTTCTACGTGAGTGCCTATCCCCAGCTGCTTGAACCTCCCCCCATGCACATGTGTAGTGATGCAAATACAAATAACATGAGATAAAAGTAATATAAGCTACGCATGATATAAGCAATGCAGTATAAATTACATGCAACATAAACAATGTAACAAATTGCATGCAATATAAATAATATAACATGGGTTACATGTGATATAACATTGTAAATTACATATGATATATACAATGTAACATGAATTATACGTAGAATAAACGTTACATGAATTACATGCAGTATAAATAATACAATATGGATTACATGTAATATAAATAATGCAAAATGAGTTACATGTAATATAAATAATATAATATGAATTACATGTAATGTAAATAATGTTAATATATGTGATATAAACAATGTAATATGAGTTGCATGTGATATAAATTACACATATAAGTAATGTAATATGAATTACATAAATTATATTATATTTATTTTATCTATTTTGGGGTATCCTATCTATGTACACATTGTCTCTCCTGACAGAATATAAGAATCTTGAGGGCAGGGACTGTTTCACTTTTGTTTTTGTATCTCTAGTGTCTAACAATGACTGGAATGGTAGGTGCTTCATAAATGTTTGCAATCGGTTGATTGGATAATTGCTCTTCCACATAAGAGCATTCCAAATATTTGAAGGTTGTGTGATACATGGATCAAGGGGAAGACCCGGGAAGACCTGCCCCTCCATTGAATCTCTATGTACAATACATGCACCATCTTACAGACATGCTACCGAAAGTGAGGTCCTTACTGGAAGGACCCTTAGTGAGCACTGAGTCTCATTCTCCCATTGTACAGATGAGGAAACAGATGAGAGAGGTGAAATGACAAGGTCTCACAGCTAGTAAGCCAAGTTGACAAAGAAGGAAGAAAGCATTAAGGGCCTGCTATGTTCTAGGCACTATGCTAAGTGCTTCACAAAGATTATGTTACTTGATCCTCACAACAGCCCTGGCAGGTAGGGACTATTATTATCCCCATTTTACAGTTGAAGAAACTGAGGCAGACAGAGATCAAATTCACCCAGTTAATAAGTGTCTGAGGCTGGATTTGAACTCAAGTCTTCTTGATTCTATATTCACTTGTGCCACCTAGATACGACTTTTGACAAGCCAGACACCATCCAGAGGAAGAAGGGCAGGATAACAAGGGGCTGTAGGACATGGTATATGTGAGACTGAGGATGTTTCTCTTAGGAAAGAGAAGGCTTAGGAGAAGACAAGCCTGGGTCCTGACTCTAGGCCAAGGGCTCTATTCCCTGTCCTACCTAGCTGCTCCAACTATGGACAAGCCCAACATTGTACATTGTAATTTTCCTTCGGTCTCCCCAGTGCTGAGCACAGTGTGGTCAGTGTAAGTGTCCCTTGCTTGATCGTTGTGACCGTTCAGGTGGGCACGAGGAGGGCTGTAGCAGGATGGTGGAACAGAGCCATAGAATCTGAGCATTGGAAGGAGCCCCAGAATCTCTGCCCCACCAGGAGGCCATCTCTACAGCATTCTGAGCAAGTGGTCACTCCACTGGCCCTTGGGGAGACCTGAGTGTGTTTATTTGTAGGCAAGAGAGACTGGTGATTAGGAAGAAGGTTTTCCTGATTCCCCTTTAATGCCAGTGCTTCCCTCTGCTGATTATCTCCAGTTTGTCATATATGTGTATATGTATGCATGCATGTATGTATATATGTGTATACATGCTTGTATGTTTGCATACATACATAGATATAGATATTTGTATGTTTGCATATTGTATCCCCCATTACATTGTGAGCTCCTTGAGAGCAGGGATTGTTTTTTTTTTTGCCTTTCTTTGTATCCCCAGCACTTAGCATGGTGCCTTGCAATATTAGGTGCTTTATAAATGTTTATTGACTGACAGAAAGAGAGAGAGAGAGAGAGAGAGAGAGAGAGAGAGAGAGAGAGAGAGAGAGGAGAAGGAGAAGGAGGAGGAGGAGAAGGAGGATCAAGGGAATAGGTGGAGAAGTCAGTCTTACTGAACAATACAGATGCCTCACCTATGATCTTAGGTAGAGAATGGGAGATGATGCTGAGAATTTGAGGACTGGTGGGTAACTGAAGGAACTCACATCATATGACCTCATTCTTCTCACTAAAGTAGGATAATGGGTCTCTTGCTGTAAACATAGAAAATCAGAATCTAGTTGGTGGTGAGAGGAGAGAAATAGTTCGAAATGGTCATGGTGGGGAATTCCACATGACAGTTGATAAAGGTGGAGTGTGGAGGACTGTTAAACTCCTGTTAAGACTCAGATGAAGTTATGTACCCAAAGAGCTGTGACTAATGGATTGGTATCAACCTGGGAAGGAAATTTCAAGTGCAAAGCATAATGGGTCTACCTCTGACCCT
This sequence comes from Gymnobelideus leadbeateri, assembly GCA_011680675.1. NCBI lineage: Eukaryota > Metazoa > Chordata > Mammalia > Diprotodontia > Petauridae > Gymnobelideus > Gymnobelideus leadbeateri. The sequence continues at coordinate 21,891 of WOXC01008236.1, forward strand.
GAGCTCTTTATCCTTTTGACCAAAGCCTTGGAGGAAAACACAGATGGCACACTCATCAGCTTTGCAGATGACCCAACGCTGTGAGTGATGGCTAGCATAGAAGACTGACAGGGTCAGGATCTAAAAAGATCCCAATGGGCTAAAATGATAGACAGAATCTTCTAAGATGAAGTCCAACAAGAATAAGTATAAAGTTCTATGATCTGGATAAAGATAAAAATTAATTATATTGACCACAGGATGGAGGAATTCTGACTAGATGATAGTTGTGTGACTAAGATCCGGGGGTGCTGAGAGCTTGAGTTATAGCTATGAATTCCTGGAAGTATGTGAGTCCAGAGAAGAGAAGGCATGGGGGGCACATGATGGCCGTGTTCAAGTATTTGGAGGACTTTCTTAAGGAAGAGGTATTAGACTTGATTTGCTTGGCTCCATAACATAGAACAAGGACTTTTTTTTTTTGCTGTTCTTTACTGTATTTTTAAAAATTTAATTTTATTTCATTTTCGGTTCTGAAATCTCTCTCTCTCACCTGCCCTTCCTCCATTCATTGAGAAAGCAAGAAAAGCAAAACTTGTTACAGATATTTTTAGTCAGGGAAAACAAGTTCTCACATTAGCCATGTCTAAAAAAGTAATCTCTTCCATCTGCACGCTGCACCCATCCTTTCTCTATGGGGGGCAGGGGGTGGGGAGTAACACGATTCATCAAGAGTCCTCTGGAACTGGAACTGATAGAACAAGAATTAACAGAATTTGCAGAGAGATTTAGATTCTATAAAAGAAAAAAAAACTTCTTATCAAATGAGAGCTGTTCAAAAGTGGAAAAAGATCTATTGGAGGTAATGAGTTCCCCATCATTAGAGGTCTTCTAGAAAAACCTGGATGGCCCCTATCAGGAAGATGGTAGAATGAATTCTAGGTCATGTATAAGGCAATCTTTTATGACCTCTTATGTGCCCTTAAACTCGGAGAATCTGTGGTTCTTTAATCCTTTAGAGTTCTAGAATACCAGCTCTTACCCCTGCCTTGTCCAAAGTTTCTCTTCTCAGAGAATCCATTATCTGCTCACTCAGCAGGCTCTTGGGCCCATTGGTGGTACCATGGTGGTGGTAAAGACAGAAGCCCCTTAGGCTTTGCCTCTCGGACAGAAAGCCTTCAGTGGGATCAGAGAAGGTCCCATTAAATACTCATGTCTGAGGATTCTGGAAATGACCCTATGAGTGATTGAGCCTTGGGGAGATAATCTCTGCTGAGTAAACTCCAAAGAGAGTGGATTGTAAATGAGGAAACTAATGTATGATTTGTTAACTGGTAAGGGCAGAGGGAGGAAGAGGAAGGGAATAAGGCATTTCTATGGGCCAAGCACTGTACCAAGTGCTTTACAGCTATCATTGCATTTGACTCTCTAGGATCCCTCAGGTAAGAGGGGAAGGTGAGGTACAGATAAAGGCAGCAGTCAAGTGGTGGAAGTCCTGGCCTAGGAGCTCAGAGACATGGGTTCTAATTCCAGTTCTCTTGCTCATTTAGAACACACATCTAATGTGTCCCTGGAGTAGGGTCAGGGTATCCGAATCCTAGGCCTGGGTCTACAACTGACCTGTTTCTTCTTTCTAAGCTTCAGTTTCCTCATCTACAAAATAACGGCTTTGGACAAGATAATTTCTATGACCTTGCCCAGCTTTGATGTTTGATATTAGGTGGCACAGTAGATAGGGTGCTAGACTTAGGAGGAAGACCTGAGTTCAAATTTGGCTTCCAATATTTACTACCTGCATGACCCTAGGCAAGTCACCTAACCACTCTCAGCCTCAGTTTCCTTATCTGTAAAATGGGGATAATAATAGCAACCACTCAAGTGAGATAATCTATGTGAATTACTTTGCAAACTTGAAGGTGCCATATAAATGTTAATTATTCTAAGTTGGTTATTCTTTTTTTTTTTGCCTTTTGGAGGGCAATTGGGGTTAAGTAACTTGCCCAAGGTCACATAGCTAGGTTTTTATTTGTGTGTGCGTTAAGTGTCTGGGGCCGGATCTGAACTCAGGTCCTTCTGACTCCAGGGCCAACGCTCTACTCACTGTGCCACCTAGCCACCCCCTAAGTTAGTTATTCTAATGTCAGTTATCCCAAGGTCCTTTTCCAGTGACCTTGGCCAAGTTATTTCTCTTTTCTGGCTCTCAGGTTCCTTATCTATACAATGAGGGAGTTTGGATACAATGCTCCTTAAAATCCTTTGTTACAGTAATGTTTTACAAACCCATGAGTTTATATATTTTTCTAGTGACTAGAATACTAATATTCCCACTTCCCAGGGACTTGACCAGTGGAATTGGCCATCAGAATAAGGTTTGGTGAGCCTGAGGTCTGAGCCAAAGCTTGGGATGGCTCTGTGGGTTTTCCCACCCACTGTCTGCTCCTAGCCAGTACCCATCTTTCTAGGAAGAGGATGCTCACTCTGGCCCGGCTTACACTGGTTTGGGCCTCAGCTGGTGGTAGGGAGACACTGCCCCAGTATCAGAATGTAATATGAGATCACTTCTGAGTTCCCTTTCATTTCTAAATCTGCCTATGTCTTTAGTACAAAGAAGGGACCTTGTAATACAGTCAGTCAATGGATACACATTCATTAAGTTCTTACTGGGTGCAAGTCACTGTGCTAAGTGCTGTGGATACAAAGAAAGGTCAAAGACAGTCCCTGCCCTCTGGGAGCTCACAGGCTAATGGGGGAAGGTGGAACTTGCAGACACCTACAGACAAACTAACTTGAGGCTGGATGAATTGGAGATAATCGACGGAGGGAAGGAGCTGGAGTTGAGAGGGATTAATTAGGAGGCTTCTGGTGGAAAGTGAGATTTTAGCTGAAGGAAGCCCAGAGGGGGAGATGAAGAGGGAGAACATTCCAGGCTTGGGGGGTAGCCAGAGAAAGGGCCCAGATAGTGGCCCAGATAGGTTTGAGGATCAGCAAGAAGGCTGGAGTGGATGGAAAATGGGATGGGAAGAACACAGAATGTCAGAGCTGGGAGGGCCTTAGAACACAGAATGTCAGAGCTGGGAGGGCCTTAGAACACAGAATGTCAGAGCTGGGAGGGCCTTAGAACACAGAATGTCAGAGCTGGGAGGGCCCTTAGAACACAGGATGTCAGAGCCAAGAGGGGTCTTAGAACAGGGAATGTCAAAGCTGGGAGGGTCCTTAGAACACAGGATGTCAGATTTAGAAGGGCCTTAGAAAACAGGATGTCAGAGCTGAGGCATAGAATGTCAGAGGGAAGAGGAGCCTTGGAAGGAAGTATTTCAGGGCTGGAAGATTGCCCTCCCTTTGAAGAAACAGCTGGATTGCTTAGGGAAGGGTCAGGGACTTGTCTTTGTAGGAGACAAGATTGTGACCTCCTTAACTTGCAGCCTCACTTCTCCTTTCTGTCTACATCACCCTTTCCTCTGTCAGTATCCTGACCTTGTGCCCCAGTTAACCCAGATTTTCCCAGTAGGGAAGAACGTGATGTGATTACCACCTCCTTTTTGAGAGGAAGGGAAATGTTCTCTCTGTTTGGATGTGTCTGTGGTTTGAAAAGAGGTCCCCAGCAGGCCAAGGCTGAGCCCTAACATGCCTAGTGCAGCAATTTCAGACCAGTTTGGGGAGGAGAGACTACAGGGCAGGGAGGCTTTCACTGGAGGGCCAAGTCCTGCAAGGGGGCTCAGTGAAAAGAGGTGGGGGAGGTTTGTGGCTCCCCTTCCTGCACTCAGTGACTCTCCATCCACGTGACCTGATTGCATGGGCCTTGTAGGGGTCTTGTTTGTGTTTGTATATACATGGCATTTCTCCCATTGGGATGTTAGCTCTTAGAGGTCCCAGACCTGGCCGGGAGCTTCGCTTTTGTATCCCCAATACTTAGCCCAGTGCCTGGGATACAGAAAGCACTTCATAAATGCTTATTGGTTGAAATCTCCCCAGAAGAGGAGTTTGGGGCCCTTAGACCTTGGCCCGGCTCAGTCACTGCCTTGTTGTATGACTTTGGCCCTGTCGCTCCCTATTTGGAAGCTTCAGACTCCTCACCTACAAAAACAGGGAGCTGGGCCAGATAAGCCTTCTGGTTCCCACTTCGTGGGCAGGCTGAATCTCCGGGTATTTCCCAGCTCTGACATCCTGTGTTCTAAGGCCCTACCAGCTCTGACATCCTGTGTTCTAAGTGGCCCCCCAGATCTGACATTCTATGTTCTAAGGACCCTCCCAGCTCTGACACTCATGTTCTAAGAACCTTCCTAGCTCTGACACTCTTATATTCTGAGGGCCCCCCAGCTCTGACATTCTGTGTTCTAAGGCCCTCCCAGCTCTGACATTCTGTGTTCTACAATTCTAAGACTTCACTATAGCAGGCAAACCTTTCCATAAATGACAAACAAACTATGATCTGAGGAAGAAATGGGAAGAAGAGTCATTGTGGCATGATAGCCCAAGAGGCTAAGTTGAGCTAACTGAGGTAAACTGAGGCTTGGTGCAAAGTAGCACTTTCCAGAAGGAAGGAGGCCATAGCCCCACTCTCTTCTGCCCTGTTGAGACCACATCTGGAGGATGGTGTTCATTTCCAGGCAGGATGCTGACCAGCTGCACTCGAATGGGGCACAGCTAGGTCCCCAGAGCTAGAAGGAGCCTTAGAAGACACCCAGTTCAAACCCTTTGTAATGACACTGATGCTTTTTGCTGGATACCCCACAGCAGTGACATAATTATTTGACAAATGAGGAAACTGAGTCTTAAAGAAGAGAGATAACTTGCCCTGGATTGTATAGGTGAGAAGGTGCCACATCCTTCAAGTGACTTTTTGTGATGGCTCAGATTTTGCTGCCAGCCTTGCTCCCCCATAACACACACACACACACACACACACACACACACACACACACACACCTTATGTTTACTTACTCTCAAGCGTATCTTATTCTTCCAGTACCATGTAGGTGCCTTAATGACAAGCCTGCTTCTCCTTTGTACTTGTACCCCATTGATTAACGTAGTGCCTGGACCATAGTAGGTGCTTAATAAATGCTGATTGATTGATTCAAGGGATAGAGCTGGGAGGACTCCAAATACAGCTTAGTAAACACTTGCATTCAATTGTCCTTTGGGCTGCACTTGGCACTGTAACTCCTTGGGTGGTGGTGGGGATGAGGGTGGGTGTGCTGAGCCTCTGAGGCCATCCCTCCCTCTTAGGTCTGCCCCCATCGGAGTTCCCCTCCCCCTCCTCTCATTTTTTCCTGCTCTGATCCATCGCTCTGTGTTCTGGATTTGCCATCCTCACTGGCTTCTAAAGGGCTGAGTGACCTCGCCTGCCCCAACCAGCTCTGTCCTTCCTTCTTTAGGTCATGAGCATGCTACTTCTCATTGAGCACTCAGTGGAGGTGGCCACTGGCAAAGGCTACTGCAAAGTCCTTCAGATGTCCTACTACAAGATTGGTATGTCCCTGGGGAAGAGGGTGTTTTTGGTAGGTGGGCGGAGGGAGGAGGAGGAAGAGTCCCTGAGCCAGGACAGGGGGGCAGCTCAGGCAGTCTGTGGGGCCGGGAGCCAGGAGTCCGGGGGCCTTCACCAGCTCTGGTCATTCATAAGTTCTCTGGGTGATCTGCTTCCAGTGACAGCTAGAAAGTGTGTAAGCCAGAACTTTCCAGTGCTGAACACTGTGGCCCTCCATTTCCCATCTCTGGGTCTTTGCACTGGCTGCTCTCCATGCCTGAAGTGCCCTCTGTGCCTGAAGTGCCCTCCCTCCTCATCTCAGACTCCTAGAATCTCCTGTTTCCTTTGAAACCCAGATACCAGTACCTCTCACCCTACCCACGATTGCCTTTTATTTAATAATTATAATAACAACCGCTTAAATAGTGCCTAATATGTGCCAGTTACTGTGCTAAGTGGTGTTTTTTTTTTAACAAATAAAATCTCATTTGAGACCTCACAACAGCCATAGGAGATAGTTGCTATTATTATCCTAATTTTACAGATGAGGAAACTTAGGCAAAACAGATAAAATGACTTACCCAGGGTCACCTAGCTATTAGGTGTCTGAGACTTCATTTGAACTCAGATCTTGTGTATTTTGTACATATCAAGGATCAGAGCTCTAGCTCTGGAAGGGACCTCAAAGACCCTCTGTATGTACATGAGTTTCTGTATCCCCAATGGATACAGTAAATATAGTAATATAGTAGTGGCTGGCTTGTAGTGAGTGCTTAATAAATGCTTGTTGACCAATTGGACAAATTTGATGGTTAAGGAGTTCTATAAAATGTCAGCTCTAGGGGGGATCTTAGAGATGATTCAGTTCCAACTCTCTCATTTCACAGGTGAGGAGAAAGGAAGTGACCCCCCCCCCCAAGGTCACACATTAAGTTGGTAACAGAAGCTAGAACCCAGATCTCTTAATTCTTTCTACCCCATAACCTTGCTCATCTTGGATCAGGTCAAATCATATCAGAACAGAAATTTAGAGCCAGAAGAAACCATAGACACATGAAAACCCTGAGGAGTAGAGAATGACTAAGTTGCTTGGCTATGGCTCCCAGACCTAGAAAGAGGCAGAGCCCTCATTGGCAGCCAGATTTTCTGACTCCAGGTCCAGGACCCCAAGGCCCCTGACTGTCCTTTCCCTTGGTTTTCAGCGGACATCGCCTCCAGTTTCCTGCTTATCGTCATGCTCTTCATCATCAGCGTGAGCTTGCTCTATGGTGTACTCAAGGTAAGAGGCAGCCGGTGGCACAGCCCGTTGGCACTGGACCAGAAACCCCTCTCCATCCCAGCTGCTGAGCTGGACAGCTCCCTTGGAGAAGCTCAAGGTGGATGCTGCCTTCAAAGGCTCATCGATTCTGGGGGAAAGTGGTGTGTGTGTGTGTGTGTGTGTGTGTGTGTGTGTGTGTGTGTGTGTGTAGGAAGCACAAATGGCTCCAATTCTCCATTCTCTGATGGGTGGCTTTTGGGGCCACCATGATGTTTAACCACTTTGGATCCCACTGGGGAGTGAGTTGTCATCTTCCTGAGGGAATCTGTTTCTCTGTGGCCTCCTCTTAGTATAGAACTGGTAACCTGAGTGGGCCTACGATGGATTATTTGGGGGCTTACACGAATCACTAGATATATCCAATAGATGATTATCCCTAGGATACAAAGTAATAGTTATAATGCTATTATATATGATATAGTATTATGTAATTATAGTAGCTAGCATTTATATAACTTAATATTTTCAAAGCATGTTGCATGTAATACCTCATTTCATCCTTACAATTATTCTGGGAAGTGAGTGCTGTTATTATCCCCGTTTTACAGTTGAGGTAACTGAGGCAGACAGGGGTTAAGTGACTTGCCCAGGGTCACACAGCTCCTAAGTCTCTGAGGTGGGATCTGAACTCAGGCTTTGCCTCCAAGTTCCTGCTTCTATCTACTACCTCATCTAGCTGACTAAGAGGCACTGGTATAGTGCAAAGAACAGAGGTTTAGAAGTCAGTAATCTAGGGTTCAAGTCCTTATTTTCCTTGTGACCTTGGTTGAGTAACTTTCTCCCTCTGAGCCTCAGTTTTACTCATCTTTAAGATGGATAAGAATGCTTTCCTTGCTGCCTCAGGGAGTTGTGAAGATCACAATGAGAAAATAATTGCTAAAATGTTTTTTATCTTTCTGGGAAGCCTCCCTTGCTACATTAACTACAAATTTTCTCCTCTACTGGCCCACCAGAATGCTTGAAATCCCATCATTAGAAATTCATTTCTTTGAATTAAGATGTGTGTATTCTATTGCAAAGCAACCCTCCTTGGGTAGGACAGCACAGGAAACTGTTATTCATTTCTCCCTAAGTGTGAGTGAGTTTCTTAGGGGGAGCCTTAGTTTCCTGGCAGTTACTGAGAGCAGAGCCACCAAGAAGGAAGTTTCTGTGGGAGAAAGAAATAGAATAGGAGGGATTATTTTGGAGTCCGGTAGACCTGGGTGGGTCCCCACCAATGTCTTCTGGGGACACTAGATACTTGGCAGGGGGCTGGGGCTCTGAGAAGTGGAGAGCAGGCCTAGAAAAACTTACAGAGACAAATGTCGTTGACTTCCTGGAGACTGGTTCTGTGTGTAGACTTGGCCAACGCTGGGCATGTTACAGAAGTGGAATTGGGAAGGGGCATATTGGGAATGAACCAAATTCTGAAAAGATGTAAGGATGCCGTTGGAGGCAGAGAGCTGTGTCAGAGGATGTCTACATATAACCATGAAAATAACAATTTGGGAACTGATGCAGAAGCTTCTTTTGGGGCCACTATTATATCTAACCACTGAACCCCCACTTGGATCCCATTGGGGAGGGAGTAACTATCTTTCTGAGGGAATCTGGTTCTCTGTGGCACCCTATTAGTACAGGCCTACTAACCTGCAGTGGAGTATTTAAGGGCTTGCAAAGATATGGTCCTAGACCAAGGATCCACCAGCACATCCTCAAAAGGTCTCTATACCACTGAACCCAAGAGTCATTTTTCTCTTTATTGGCTTTGGATGAGCTAGAGCGGCATCCTGGCCATGGGTTTATGGTAGGAACTCATTAAAATCTGGGGAAAATCATTAATCTTAATAATACTAGGCCCTTATACATATCGAGCACCAATAATTTTTAGAGTCCTTTCATAGGTAATCTCTTTGAATCCCTCACAATAACCCTGTGATCTGGGATTATTATCCCCACTGGACAGAGGAGGAGTCTTTGACTTGAGAAGCAGCGAGACCAAGGTTACATAGTGAGTTAGTGGCACTATTCTGATGGGACCCCTATGTCCAACTCAGGCCATGGAGGCAAGCCCAGGGTTTCTTTTTGGCCGGAATTATCCCAGCACACAGGCGCCTACTTACCCCCTCTCTTTGGCCACGAGACTTCTAGGGTGAAGAACAGATGGGCTCCCATCTCATGCTCCAGAAATGGAGGAGAGATTGGCAGTGGGCTGGTATTCTGTGGCATCTGTGGGGCCCCATCATGGGACTTTTGATTCAGCATCATTGGAAAGAGGAACCATCTCTCCTCTCTGCCTCTGCGGCCCAGGAAATACACCAGAGACAATGACAATGCACCTCAAATGAAATCAGTGTGGAAAGAGGTCCTGAAAAGGGGAACCACAGGGACTAGGGATCAAACAGTCAGTTGCCCTTCCATTGCAAGCTGTCTGTCTGTCACATTGCTTGGGATTAGACCGTTAGGTAGTCATCCCTTTGGGTTAACAAACACATAGAATTCTGGGAGGGAAAGCACCTAGAAACTACTTATTACTCATACTTGAGTAGGAACCATGAGGTAAGTTGCTTTTTAGTAGTATTATTGGCTAAAATCAGGGGACCGAAAGGAGGAAGGCTTTGGGGCTAAGGCAAGAAGGAAAGATCATTAGAGAACTTGGTATTAGAAGACCTATGTTGGTTTTAGGGCAGCTAGGTATTTCAGTGGATACAATGTCAGCCCATGAGTCAGGAAGTTTCATCTTCCTGAGTTCAAATGTGGTCTCAGACATTTACTAGCTGTGTGATCCTGGACAAGTCACTTAACCCTGGTTACTTCTGTTTCCTCATCTGTAAAATGAACTGGAGAAGGAAATGGCAAACTACTCCAGTATCTTTGCCAAGAAAACCCCAAATAGGGTCATGAAGAGTTAGAAATAACTTAAAAGATGACTGAACAATAATTAGAAGGCTTGACTGGTCTCACAGGATTGTAGGATCACTGATTTAGAGCTGAGAAGGCCCTTAAAATCACCTCGTCCAACTGCTTTATTTTGTAGATGAAGGAACAAAACCTGGAGTGGTTTAGACTTGCCCAAAGGGCAGAACTGGGATTGGAGTCTAGGTCCTTGTACTCCAGATCTAGAATTGATATCATGGTTTAGATACAAGTAGGTTCAGCAGCAGAAGGATACCGAGGCTCTAAAATGAGGCAACTCTGGGAAGTAGAGGGGGGTTGTAGAGAGAGGAGGAAGGAATGATGTAGGGAGTTTGGAGTTCAAGGAAGGCCTAGGTTGACTGTTCCAACCAGGGTGACATTATGGCCCTGGATACCTAGGCTGGTTCTAGGTCTGCCAAGTGGAAATAGAGGTCAGAAAGATCTGGGGCAATCAATAAACAGTGTCCACAGGCATTTGGGGAATTGGCAGTGATCCATTGTTAGGGTAATTCAGACCCAAACCCCCCTCTAAAACCCTGTTGCCTGAAAAGCCCAGCAGTGACCTACATTTTGCATGCTGTTTCCATGGCCTGATGGTAAGTATCATGAGAGTCTAGAAGGGAGAGCTGGAAGGGACCCCAAAGCCCTTCTGGTCCCAACCCATCATTTTACATATGAGGAAACTGAGGCCAGAGGCCAAGACTACTCAGAAAATTTCAAATGTGGGGTCTGAATGCTCTTCCCAGCGTACCCTATTGTTTCCACACTGGGCATCCAGAGACACGAGATCTTTCTAGAAGCTGGCAGGCCTTCCCTTCTCTAGACCTAAGTTTCCTTCATGACCCACCAGTTAATTGATGCCCTTTCTTCCTTCAATGGGGAGTTCTTGTGAGGACTGAAAGCATCTGATCTTCAAGAAGGGTAGACTGGCAGTTAGAAAACTCTTTTTTTTCCCTTCAGAATCGGGAGCGACATCTTTTACCCTTCTTGTCTCTGCAAATCATGGATTTTCTCCTGTGTCTCCTCACACTGCTGGGCTCCTACATTGAACTTCCTGCCTATCTGAAGTTTGGTTCCCGGAACCGGATGGTGAGTACCCAGCCTTCTAGACAGGCTTAGGCCTTCGAGGCCAGAGATTGGGATGATGGCGGGACTGAGGTCAGCAAGGCAGGCAGCTACCTAGGCTTAAACACAAAGGTATATTTTCATGGGGGCACAAGGCTTCTTAATGTGACTTTTGATGAGAGCACATTTTCATTTTTATTTTTAATATTTTTTCTCTTTGGTAAAAGTTTTATTTTTATCAATGATTTATTTGGGCTCAATACTCAATTGGATCTCTGATTCATCTATTGAAAATTCCATCCAGTGATGCCGATTGAAACCCCCACATGCCTGCCTTTCCTATGCAACTCAATTCTTGTCTACATCGTCCCCAGTGTTTGTCCCAGAGGATCCACTTGGCTTGCTGGAGCCTTTCCTCGATTTCTCCCAATGTCACAAGGTTATCAGTGGAACACTGTTGGCCTTTGCTCTTTCCACCTGACCAGACCATATTCTTCCTTGATTACACTAATTTTATTAATATGTAATTAATTAATTACTGTTTAATTCTGCCCTTTTGGGGGAATTTCTCATTTACATGTTACAGCCTATCCACACACACCTTTCCACTGTTCTCTGAGTGATATTTATCTTTGGGTCTTCGGAAGCAATATGAATGCTATCTGATGAAACTGGTAAAATGACAAATGTACTTAGTGGATAGAGTGATGGCCTGGAGTTAGGAGGACTTGAGTTCAAATCCAGCCTCAGATACTTACTGGCTGTGTGAGCCTGGGCAAGTCACCTGATGTTTGATGCAACTTCTTCATCTGTAAGATAAACTGGAGAAGGAAATGGCAATTGGGAAAGCATTTTGCCCCTGCTCTTTCTGAATAAAATAGAACCTTTTCTTTGGTTGAGAACGCCTTTTCTGGAGGAAGCCATATGGCTTGTTTACTTTCCTATTTTATCAAGCCAAAATTAACCTCATCAACAGCATTCAAATTCATTTAAACAATGATAATTCATAGGAGTTACTCTCCATTCTCCATGGTTCACAGGAATTTATTTTGTGATACATTAAGGTATTATACAGACTAGGGGCAGGTTTGCATTTTCGGATATTTGCCTAAGGATGCATAAATGCCTTACCTGAACTCAGTGCTGGGCAAATTATAGAGCTAGGAGCTCTATGTGGGTGGGGATCCTGATTGAACAAAGAAAACACCAGACAGTTTGTCTCTGTTTCTACAGCAGGGCAAGTGGGACACAGTCAGATGGAGGGGACAGGGTTGATAAGCAAAGTAACTGACTAGCAGACGAGTCACTGGCAAGTGGGTAAATTAGAATCTTCATGAAAAGTTGGTGTGGGCAGTGGATGGGAAGAAGAGAGAAACCTTAGGTTGCATATCAGCCCACCTCTCTTAAATTTCAGATGCTTTTATCAGAGCCTTTGGGATAAACGATTGTCCTGGTGATCTGAATTTTCTGGCTAATCGAGGGCCACTTTGAAAGCCCATTTCCATAGACTCATAGAGTGTTAGATTGGGAAGGGTTTAAGCTCAGACCATAGAGCATTAGAACAGAGGATGTCAGACCACAGAGTCATAGCGGGAGATAGTCCCAGCAGATTATAAAGCATACGCCCTTTTTGTTTCAATCCTTGTTCTTCAAAACCTTCTTTAAAAATGCCTTAATTAAGCAGTTCGATGGAGTCTGGCGTTGAGGCAAGCAGGGATCCATCATGGCTCAGCTCTTTTCTGTTCAACGTTTTCAGCCGTCCCTTTGATGGAGGCATTGATGGTCTGTTTGTCAGATCTATGGATGGCCCAAAGCCAGGAGGGACAGCTAGCATGTTAGATAACAGAATTAGGATGCAAAGAGACGTTGGCAGGCCAGAATGATGGGCTGCTTCTAATGACAGGAAATTTAATAGGATTAGATGTGAAGTTTGACATTTGGGTTAAGAAAAAATCAGCTGCACAAGTATAGGATTGGAGGGTGGGAAGGGGGAAGTGGTGTGTGGTTAAACAACAGTCATAAGACCTGGGGTTTTAGGTGGCCATAGCCTCCTAATGAGTCACCAGAGTGATATGGAAGCCCTGAAAGCTGATGTGATCTCATGTAACAACAGTAGAGGTGCAGTGTCGACCACATCTGGTGTGCATTGGATTCAGTCTTATGCACCAAGGGCATTTAGAAGACATGGAGTAGATAGAGAGCTCCATAGTGCCCTGAGTATAGGGCCTGGAGTCTGGAAGACCTGAGTTCAAATTTGGCCTTAGATACTTACTAGCTGTGTGACCCTGGGCAAGTCACTTAACCTTTGTTTGTCTCAGTTTATTCATCTGTAAAATAGGGAAAATAATAGGACCATCCTCCCAGGGCTGTTGTGAGGATCAAATTGTAGAAAGTGCCTAGCTCAATGCCTGGCACTTAGTAAGTACTATATAACTGTTATTATTTAGAACAACATTGACCAACTACATCACATCCAGAGAAGAGTGATTAAAAGGATGAGAGCCCTGGAAACCTAGATCCTCTAGGGATTAGTTGAAAGAACTAGGGATTTGAAGCCCCCTGAAAGACAAGACTTGGGGAGGCAGAGCTGGAAGAGACTGCCTAATAGGGATTCTGGGCTTGGACCACTACATGCCAGGCTTTATTACTACTTTTTAGGTTCAGGTTAGTAAAACTAAGCTGGTTACTTGCTTGTTAATTGTTATGCCTGCCCTTTACACTATTATCTGACAGATAGGAACGCCTGAACAATAGTAACCTAGCTAGCTGGCATTTATATGGTGTTTTCAAGTTTGTAAAGTGCCTTATGAATATTGTCTCATTTGATCCTTACAACAACCCTGAGAAGTAGGGACTATTATTACATTCATTTTTATTGCTGTTCAGTCATGCCCAGCTCTTTGTGCGTGACCCCATGGATCATAACACACCAATACTGCCCATGGGGTTTCCTGGCAAAGACACTGGGGTGGTTTGTCATTTCTTTTGCCAGTGGATCGAGACAAACAGAAGTGAAATGACTTGCCCAGGGTCACACACCTAGTAAGTGTCTGAGGCTGGATTTGAAGCCAGGTCTTCCTGACTCCAGGCCCAGCACTCTATCCACTGAGCCACTTAGCTGCCTCCATGTCCATTTTACAGATGAGGAAACTAAGGGAAATGGAGGTCAAGTGACAGCAGGGTCAGACAGCTATTAAGTGTCTGAAGTAGGATTTGAATTCAGGACTTCTTGACTCCAAGTTCAGCACCCTGTCTAGATGCTCCATTGGCCTCAAAATTCAAAAGGGTGGCCTTCCCATAGCCAGGAGAAACAAGGAATGTAGTATGTTTCCTCAATCAGTTATGCTTTCTCTCTGAAAAACAACTCTTTATAAAAACAGCAACAAAGCATAACATCTTATCACTGTATTTAAATGAATGTGCAAATGGAACAAGAGTCAAAGAAATACAATACTTAAGTGAAGTACCTTTTTGACTCAAATCATTTCAACATACATTTGTTGATTTTCTACTATGTGCCTGTAACTCATTCCTGGTCCTGGATTAGTCTGTCAAGTTTCTCTTTTTCCTTCTTTCTCCAGAAAGGGCCCTTCAAGGTACCCCTCATGGCTCTACAGTTGTTGGATTTCTGTCTCAGCATCCTGACCCTCTGCAGCTCCTACATGGAGGTCCCTACCTATCTCAACTTTAAGTCCATGAACCATATGGTAAGTGCAATTTATCACTGGAGGATTTTAGTGTTAACCTTGGCCTGAGCTACTTACATGTAGATGAAATAAACCATCCACACCTATTAAGATGCTTAGGAGTGGTGAAGATCCTGGGTTAGAAGTGATGGTAGCTCGATTCGGGTTGTCAGATGGTTCCCTAAATAAGTCAATGACATCTGTCCCTGTGACTGTTACAGAATTATCTCCCAAGTCGAGAAGGCATAACTCAAGACCAATTTGTCAAGCTGATGATTGGATTCTCTGTTGCATTCATCACTGTCCTTATCTTGAAGGTATGTAATGTTCCCCTTTGCCTTGTCCCTTCCCCTCCCCCTCCCCCATAGCTGCTTAAGAGGCACATTATAAAACTCTGAGTCCCAGGGCTCTGGACTGGTAGGGCCCAAGGTTTATGACAAATTACTGAAACTGGCAAAATTTATCATTGGCACTCTTGCCTCCACCTCTCCTTTTGACTTTCTTTTCTCCCTCTGTCACCCACCATCTCAGAGAGCCAAGGACTTCTCATGGTATTCTGGTCTCTCCTATTTAGAACAGTATTGATCTAGTGGAATCAATTACACTGAGATATTAGGAACACTAAATGTGTTCCCTCTCCCTCCCACCCCCAACAGGATGTGGGGTTTTGTGATTCATACTCTGAACTCAAGTCAATTTTTTTCAGGTCTACATGTTCAAGTGTGTTTGGAGATGCTACAAATACATAAAATCCCTCAATAGGGTTGAGGACAAAATCAATACCAAGATCTTCCAGAAGGTGAGAATTTAGCTTAAGCTGTAAGTTGGGTGGGACAATGAGGGTTTTGTCTAGAGTGGAGACATTTAGAGGGATTTTCAAACTTTCAAACCAACGTAAATAAAATATGGTGATTAGAACCTAATTAGTAAGAAAAATCAAGCAAAATGGGTTGCTACCAGGCAGCAATTTCTTCCTCTTAGTGACTACTGGCTAAGTAAGCTCCTCCCAAGCCTGGCTTCCCCCTTCCTCCCTGACCCCAGTGGCCTCAGTCTCTTCTCCCTCTCCTACTTCAACTGAGGTGAGGGAACAGTTAGTGCTGCTTATCCTTGGCATGGAAATACCTAGTTCTATCTCTTCTGAATTTGACCTCCAGGAACCTTGAGGGAAGGGAGAGAGTACTGGAAAGCTGGAGTTAATATATTTTTTTAAGCAATTGGTAAGTGACTTGCCCAGGGTCATACAGCTAGTATCTGAGGCCAGATTTGAACTCAGATCCTCCTGAGGGTCAGTGCTCTAATCACAGTCCCACCTAGTTACCCTGAAGATAGTCTTAAAACAAGATTCAACCAGTTTTGTCATCCATCTCCCAAAAGACACTGGCCCCACCTACATTTTTAGTGTCCTCTTCCCTATGGGGCAGCCAAGTGACTTAGTGGCTAAAACACTGGACCCGGAGTCAGGAAGACCTAAATTTAAATCCAGCTTCAGATATTTCTTAGTTAGCTATATGATCCTGGACAAGTCATTTCACCTTGTTTGCCTCAGTTTCCTTATCTGTAAAATGAACTGGAAAAGAAAATGGCAAACAGCTCCAGTATCTCTGCCAAGAAAACCCCAATGGGGTCACAAAGAGTCAGACTCAACTGAAACGACTGAACAACACCCTTCTGACTTCAGGGTCAGTTCGTTATTCATGGCATCATATAGGTGGACACTTTTGATTGTGAAGATTTTCCCAAATCTCCCTCTCTGGAAGTTCCATCCACTGCTCCCTGGTTTGTCCTTCAAATACTTGAAATCAGCATTTGCAAATTCATAGATCACAGAGCTAGAAGGAAATCTGCCTCTCAAGCCAATGATTTTCCACTACACTGAACTGTCTAATATGGACTCCAGGCTAAACAACTGAGGAACCTCACTTAATAATGACTTCCTTGGTCCTGTTTTCAATTTTGAAAATCAATTACTTGGATGAATGAGTAGTTGACCTGGTTATTTAATCTGCTGGTGACATAAAAGTTTAAGCAATAGCCTATATATTCACTTCCAGATTTCAACAGGTTGGATGCATGGGGCAAAGCTGATAAAATAGAATCTAATGGGGATAAGTACAAGATTCTGCATTTGAATTACTATTATTGTTTTTTAATAAACTGTACATATATTTGTGTATATGTATACATGTATGCATGTATGTATACACACACACACACACACACAGATTAGCCTTATTTTCCTTGGCCTCAGAGAAGGTAAACCTGGGAGCAATGGGAGGCAGATTTCAGACCAATTGAAAGAAGACATTTCTATCAAAGAAAAGGAACAAATCCAAGTGCAGTAATGATGGATTTCTGAGGGGTGGACGTGACTAGAAAGCAGTTCATGATGAAAAGTTTGGGGGTTTTTTTTTGGTGGATTGCAAGAGTTTGGTATGAGTCGTCTAGGACATAGCAACTGAAAGAGTCCATGCAGTTCAGGCCTCCCCAATGTAGAAGTGAGCAGCTGTCAGTCATATCTCTTCTGCTCTGGTCAGACCACTTCTGGAGTATTTTTAGTTCTGGCCACCACATTTTAGGATAGATTTTTGACAATGTAGATTCTAGTAAAAGGAAGGAGGGTAAGATCATGAAGGACTATCAGACAAGTTTGCACGGCTAGGTGGCGCCATAGGACCTGACCTCAAGTCTAAATCTAGCCTCAGGCACTTACTAGCTGTGTGACCCTAAGCAAGTCACTGACCCTAGTTTTTGACTCAGTTTCCTCATCTGTAAAATGAGTTACAAACTACAACAGTATCTCTGCCAAGAAAACCCCAAATGGGGTCATGGAGAGAGTCGGGCATGACTGACTGAACTGAAATAACTGAACAACAACTACCATAGGACAAGTTATACCTGTATTGGTTTTAGGAAGTAGGGGTTTTTTCTCTTGGAAAAGAGAAAACAGAGAAAAGACAAGACTGGGGTCTCCAAGTAATTAAAGGGCTATCTTTATGGAAGGGGGATTCAGTTTATTCTGCTTGGCCCTAGAGGGCAGAAATAGAAAGAACTTACAGTGAGGAATAACATGAAGAAAAATGTCATGGGTATGTAGTAGGCACTTAAGCAATGCTTGTTGATTGGCTGACAATGCAATGAGCTGCCATGAAAGGTAAATGAATTTCCTATGAGTTAAGGTATTCAAGCAGAGGCCAGATGAAGACTTTTCTGAGAGATTGATGTTGGAAAGGACACTCCCGATCACATCTGGGGTCTCTAGAATCCTTTCCCACTCTGAGGTCCTGGGATTCTCTAGGAATTTCAGGAATTTGGCCCCAGCTGGGGAGCTGAGCCATGGAATGAACCCAGCTTCCTTGTATTTATCATCTGCCTGACTCTTCTCTTCCTCCTAGGTGCTCCTGCCAACCTATGAGGAAGCTGTGGCAATGCCCTCCAAGGAACTCCAGGAGCTGGCCCCACCCCCCTACTCGGCTGTGTGAGCGTCATCCTTCCCTCCTCCCTTGGCCAGGTTGCTACGATGCTTTTTTTTTGCAGTTATTGTCCGGCTTCCTTCCAACCCCAGCAGAACTCCGGTCTCTTCCATCCCTTCAGGGTCTCTTATTGATATCCACCAACAGGAGGAGCGGTTGTGGCTGACATTAGAGGGGAGCTTCATACCCTCTGGTCCAAACCCTCTCATTGTTACAGAAGAGGAATCTTGGGCCCAGAAAGGGAAAGCGACTGCCCAAAGTTGCCCAGATAGTAAATGGCGGAGCTGGGGTGATGACCTGGATCCTTTGACTCTAAATCCCGTGTTCCCTTGGCATAGTGCCATGCTGCCTCCTAGTTGAATCCATTGGACAATTTGGTCAATAACTGCATGAGTCAGTTAAGTCCCACAATGGTTAATTTGGTCAAACAGCTTTCAATGCAGCCAAACTGTAGTGAATCTGTCAACCAATAGCCACCCCAGTCCTGAAATTCATCTGTTTTGCTGCTTGACTGAATGCATGGGGCACATCCTCACCACAATTGCAGTGGTTGTGGGGTCTGGAAAGCTCTAGACCAGAATCATGCCCCCTCCTCCCTTCAGAATCACTTCCCTATTGGCTACTGCTTCTGATGGAGGCTCAAGAGGCCTGAGTGCCTGCCCCTCTGTGGGAGCCTGAGAGGTGGGCTAGGTATGAGGAACCCAGGAAACCTGGGCCTGGGTGGAGAGGAAAAGGCTGGGTGGGCCAGGCTTCTGGGCCGGTAGAGTTGCTTTCCATATGTAACAGGGAAGGGCTTCATTAAAATTGCATTAAAGCTTTCTCTATGACTGGCTCAATTCTTAAAGTGTGAACACTCCAGTGGCTAACTTTGCTTAGGACCCCAAACTCCCACTCCCCTCCCACTCTGGGGCCCTTCAACTGAAATGATTTCTCTCTGCTCTGACTCACACACCTACATCACTTAGTGCCTGTGTGACCTTGGACAAGTCACTTGGCCACTCTGATCCTCACCAGTAAAATGAGAGGGATCCTATGAGCATGGAATGTCAGAACCAAAAGAGACCATCTAGCTCAACCCTATCCTTTTGCAGAGGAGGATAGAAGAGGGAAATGATCTACCTAAGGTCACACAGCAAGTTAATAGTGCAGGAAATACTAGAATGTCATTGAGGGGTGATTATTATCAGATCAATTCCTGATTATTCCTCTACTTGAACTCTCACTTCATTTTAACACATGTATTAAGACAGCTAGGTGGTATAGTGACTACAGGGCTTAGCTTAGGAAGACCTGAGTTCAAATGGGACCTCAGACATTTTCTAGCTATGTGACTGTGGGCAAGTCACTTTATCTGTCTGCCTCAGTTTTCCCAACTGTAAAATGAGGATAATAATGGCACCTACCCCCCCCCCCCATCAAGGAGATAATCTTTTGTAAAGTGCCTGGCTTATAGTAGGTGCTTAATAAATGCTTGTTTCCTTCCTTCCTGTGTGAATCGAAAATATAAGTCACCTTGTTGGGTACTGGGGATATACAGATACAAAAAGGATAGTCCCCTCCCTCAGGGAGTTCATATTTTACTTGGGAATGGAAAGGACACAGACAAGTATAATACAAGGTATTATCTGACAGAGGGAAAGGAGAGATTCAAGTAGAAGGCTCCAGGAAAAATGGAGAGAAGGGACATTTTCACTAATGGGGTGGGGGTAGGGACCAAGGATGGCTCATTATGGAAGAGGAGCCATATGAGATGAACTCTGAAGTGACAAGGAGTCCAAGAGATATTGATAAAGAGAGAGCATCCTCAAGGCATGGAGGCATTAAGGAAGGAAATGGGATGTTGAGTTCATGCAATAGCCATTAGTCCAAACCATGCAGGGAACATGGAATTCATGAGAGAATTAATGTGGAAAAAGATTGTAAAGGTAGGTTGGGACCCAAATTATGGAGTGTCTACAATGACAGGCTAAAGAGGTTTTTTTGTTTGTTTGTTTTGTTTTTTTTTTTCCTAGAGGCACTGGGGAGCCATGGAAAGTTGGATCAGAAAAGTCACACAGTAATAACTGGTCTTTAGGAAGATTAGTTTGGCAGCTGTGTGAAGGATGGATAGGAGAGGGGAGATGCTAGAAGCATGGAAACCATTATCAAGGAGGCTAGTGCCATAGTCCTGGTGAGAGGTGATTAGAGCTTGAACTAAGGTAATGGTTATATCAGTGGAGAGAAGGGAGTCAGTAAGACTCGGCAGCTGATTAGATATCAAGGGTGAGGGAAGGAAGGAAGGAAGCACTTATTAAGGGCCTACTATGTGCCAGGCACTGTGCTGAATGCTTTGCAAGTATTTCCTCATTTGATCTTCACAATAACTCTAGGATGTACATACTACAGTCTCCATTTTACAGGTGAGGAAACTGAGGTAGGCAGAAGTCAGGTGACTTCCCTAGGCTCACACAGCTGGTGTCTTAAGGCCATCTTTGAACTCAGATCTTCCTGATTTCAGGCCCAGGGCTATATCCACTGAGCCACCTAGATGCCTCAAAGACAAAATGTAAGGTCCAAAAAGATTCTGAAGTTTTGAGCCTAGGTGACTGGAAAAATACTAGCATACTCAATGGAAATAAGAAGGTTGGAAGGAGGGCTAGGATTAGGGGAATAGAATTAATTTACTTCTTTGATGTGTTGAGTTTGAGGTGGAGGTAGGGTTTCCAAGTGGAGATTTCCAACAGGCAGCTGGAGATGAGAGTCTAGAGTTCAGGGGAAAGATTAAATCTAGAGATATAGGTTTGGAAGATTTTTGAATAGAGAGGAGAGTTGAGTCCAAAGGAAATGATGATATCACCATGGATAAGGACTTAGAAAGGGGACATGATCCAGGACAGAGACTTAAAAGACAGTGCAACTTAGATGGTGGGAGATAAATGGAAATCCAACAACGGAGACTGAGAAAAAGTGGTTAGAGAATGAGCGGGGGAGAGAAGGAGGGTGGGGGGGAGATGAGAGAGAGATGGGGAGAGAGAGAGGGAGGGAGGGAGGGAGAGAGACAGACAGAGAGAAACAGAGAGACAGAGAGAGAGAGACAGAGAGAAAATAAGAGAAGCACTGTGGAAGCCAAGAGAGGGGAGAGTATCCAGAACCACTAGACCTTATCAGTAGAATCTTGAGGTACAGAGAGGTGAGGGAAGATGAAGACTGAAAAAAAGGCCATTTTATTGAGCAATTCAGCATTTTCCATTGAACAATTCAGTCAAGGAATGGAGTCAGAAATCAGATTGCAAAGGAATGGGGAAGGAGCTGGGCAATGTGGAGCTAAAGAAATGAGTGTTGAGTATTATTTCTAAGAGTTTGGCAGTGAAAGGGACCCTGCAAGCAGCAAGAGAGCTTGAGGGGTTACAAGGTTAAAAACAATGGGTGTTTTTTTGGTTTTGTTTTTAATTTTAGTTTGTTTAGGTTAAAGGAGATCTAACCATGTTTGTAGGCAGTGGGGAAGTAGAAAAGAAAGGGAGAGAGAGGCATAAGTGATGGGACAAGCATCCAGAGCAGATGGGAAGGGTTGGGACCTATGGTATAAGGTGAAGTTTAACTTGGAAAGGCAAGGTCTCACTCTCTGAGCCTGGAGCAGAAAGGGAGAGGGAGGATGCTTGAAGGCAGAGGGGCTTTGAGTAAATGGTAGAAGAGGCTTGTGCTTCAGTCTTCTCTTAACTCTGCTCATTTTCTACATTGTCCTGCTCACCAAGCTCGGTTTCAGAAGCATGGCGTAGGGAGTGGGAATACCTACTCTCGTGGCTGCCATATTTATGATGAGCATGAAGAAGTCACCCAGGCCAGGGGAGGCATTGATTTCTCTTCCTCCAGAGAAGAATGGAGGACTGAACTTGCATATATCGAGTCCAAGTTTGGAGAGATCATTTGTTAGTTCATTCATTTATTCATTCAACAAGCATATGAAATGCTTAATATTTCCCAGACACTGGGGATATGGCCACACACATACACAGAGTCCCTGACCTCAAGGGACTTACATTCTACTTGGGAGAAATAATGTATATATCGTTGTGCAGAGAATAAGAGTGAGATGAGACCTGGGTTCAAGGTAAATTTAAGTGTGGATTTATTGATTAAACATGCAACTACCTGGAGTATGCACTCAAATCAGGTAGGCTCAAGTTGAGATACAAACAGTGCTTATAAAGACTAAAGCCACAAAAACCACAGTTGGGGAGGGGAGCTAGCATAAGCAATGACGCAAAAAAGCCAAGAATTGCCATTGGTTAGATCTATAGCTCAGGGCTAATTTGCGCAAGAGTACAAGGGTGCAACTTTTCCTGGAAGGGGGTCCCTCCCAGAACAGGGTAGAGGGTTGTTGGGTAATTGGGACATTCTAGGGTCATGTTCTGGGTAAAGGGTGTGGGGACCCTGCTTGGGCAGCAGGAACAGAACAGGGTGGTCTCTTCTTAAGATAAACTTGTGCCATAACACTGGGACTATGCCTTGGGCAATGCCCAAGACTATGCCTTAAGCTGTTTCAAGCTATTACAGGGTATAGGATAGAGACAAAGACAAATATATAAAGGGGTTTAATGGTGGGCTTCAAATTGGGAGATGGGTGATTTGGGCTTGGGCACAATAATATAAGTCTGTGAAAAATAAATATAAAATAGATAGAAATTCATTTCGGGGAGACAGCACTAATACCTCTGAGGATCATGGAAGGCTTTGCATAGGATTTAGAATCTAAACTGACTGTTGAATGCAGGTCAAGGGGTAGGGGGAGCAAGGCAGTTAGTTGGTGAATTCCAGGAACCAGACACCACTTGCGCAAAGAAACAAAGGTGAGAGATAAACCATTGTGTACAGTGAGTAGCAAATGGGTCAGTTTGTTCAATTCAATCAATGTTACTCAACCAGTCCTCACTGAGCAACTTTTTTGTTCAGTGACAGAGACAGGGGAGACAGATACAAGTAAGACAAGATACTTGAATAAGAGTTATGTATGTCAAACAGAATAAATTATACAATATAGTCCTTATTGGCTTCTTCCTCCAATCTGGATCAAAACTTGCCCAAGACTGATGTTTTATTTCCTTCCATAGCTCTTTACCTCAGTCCCTGGAACCCTGCCTTTCTTCCATCTTTAGTCCCCCTTCTATGTTCCCCTCAGCTTGCCTTTCTGTCCCTCCCACAGGCTTCCCCTTCTAAGGTGAGAAGGCAACTTTTCAGTGGTCTCTCTTGGGGAAGGTCTAAACCCCCAGACTTTACCTCTTGGTTATCTCAGAATGTTTGCAGAATTTTTTTTTGACAGCATAAAAGCTGGAAGGGATATCTGAGATTGCATCCATCCTTGTCATTTCACAGATGAGGAAACTGAGGTCCAGAGAGGATAAATGACTTTGATAATTGGGGTGGGGTACAGGGAAGGGGTATAGATGAGGGAAGAGGCAGAGGTAAGGATGTACATGGCATGGGCAAACACAGTGAAGATGCTGGCTTGTCTGGAGCAGAGCTTGCATGAGTGAGAGTCACTGAGATGTACTTTCTTCCCCATCCAAAAGATTGCACATTCTTTTCTATAGCAGAGTCTTCCTTTATATATTTACTACATGAGATCTGGACAGATAGCACCTACACTCCCGCTTCATAGACAAACAACTGTTACATTTGTGGAGGAAAAGTCTTACCCAAAGTCTGCAAAGATGCTTCTGGAGAATAGCCAGGGCCCCCCTCCTAGGGGCTCTTTCCTTGTCTCACACTCCTCTGCTGGTGTCCTCTGGAGCCCTATCTGGAGAAATGGTAGATTCTTATAGCTTGTAAGGCCTTTGAACATGTTGTTAGTTGGAAGGGAGAAGATTGAATGTTAGAGCCAAAAGGAACCTTCAAGCAGAATGTTGGAGGTAGTAGGCACCTTAAAATATAGAATATTGGGTTTGGAAGGGACTTTAGTATGTGTAAGTTTAGAGCTAAGCGGGCCCTTAAAACACAGAATATTGGAACTGGGAAAGAACTTAGAACATGGAATGTCAGAGTTGGGAAAGTACAGAATGTCAGAGCTTGGGGGGGGCCTTAGAACACAGGATGTTAGAGCTGGAAGGACCCTTAGAACACAGAATGTCAGAGCTTGGAGGGGCCTTAGAACACAGAATGTCAGAGCTGGGAGGGCCCTTAGAACACAGAATGTCAGAGCTGGCAGGGCTCATAGAACAGAGAATGCTACAGCTAGAAGGGACTTCAGAACATTAAATTACAGAGTTGAATCACTTAAAATGTGATGATGGAGTAGATAACAAGAACCATTAGGGAGATGTGATTTACTGAGATTCATATCTCCAACTGCCTTATAGCTTGTCTGAGCTAAGCCCATCTAAATCAGGGGTCCTTAGGTAGATTTCAGGGAATCTGTGAACTTTAATAGGAAAAAAAAATCTTTATTTTCATTAATTTCTAACAGAAATTTAACATTTCCTTCCATTAGGATTACAGCACAAATCTACAGCAGACTGCCAGAGGGGTCCATGGCACCAAGGAAATGAAGTCTCACCTAGAACAATCTCTTCCTTTTATAGGAAGAAATAAAGGCCAGCAGAGAGAGGCCTCACTCATCCCCTCCTACCTCCCCTTCTAGCTCCTGGATGATTAGAAAGCCACTCAAGCTTCTTGAGAGAAATTGATCCCTGATCAGACCAAAGCAAACATCCAGGTGGAAAAGCATCTGGTCACATTTAGACCTGTTTTCTGAGCATTTGGTGCCATTTCGGCATAGCTGAAGCCCTGGTGGTTTTGATTAGGATGGAGTAGATCAGGGGAGAATATGCTCAGTCTCCTGGACTGAGGTCCCCAGGGGCCCATCTTTCTGGGGACCAGGGAAAGGATTACAGATATTGTTGAACTCACAACTAGGTAGAGCTGGGCCAAGGAGATCATAGGCCTTCTAAGAACATAAAATGACAGGATTTCAAGAGCACCCCCTAGGAGCTGAGGATGGTCTGAGGCTGAGCACTAAAAGGGAGTCCTGAGCGTGGATCTGTAGGGACTAGAGGTTGTCTGTGGGTTGGGGATTTTCCTTGATTTATCCCATGGACTTAAGTGAGATTTACACACTCAGTAGCATCCTGACAAATTGGGTATTTTAAATCTTCCCACTCCTTAGAGAGCGTTCAGAGAGATAAATAACAGGTCCAATGGGACCAAGCTTGCTCAGAGACAGGCCCTGACACACAAATCCACAGATACATTCATCTTCCTAGACCCTGGATCCCCCAGCACCCAGGGGATGGAGCGAGGTCTCTCTGAGCGGGAGGACACGAGGGAGGAAGCCGGCACCTGGGTCCTTAGATTCATGGCACTCCCTTTTCTCCTGTACTGAGACTGTCAACAGCTGGCCCCAGTAATTCCTGTGCCCCTTCCCATCTCCCCTCCTCCAAGAATCATGCCTCGGGGGTCAGCCTGCAGCCACCTCCCTGCCCTCGGATCCACATCTTCTGCCAAGTGTCCTTTTTAGAGTCTCCGCCCTTCGTGACTTTGTTCGCCTTTTTTCCCTCTTTCTCCCTCTTACTTCTTCTCCCTCTCTTCACTTTTTTCACATTTTATTCCTTTCTTCCTCCTTTTCTTCATCATCACTGAGGGACATACCTGGGATGTCAGAGCTGGGAGGGCCCTTGGAAGCCAGAATCTCAAAACTGAGAGGAACTTTAGAACAGAATGTCAGAGCTGAGAGGTACTTAAGAAAACAGAATGTCTGAGCCAGAAGGGAACCCAGAACCCAGAATGTCAGAGTTGAGAGGGGCTTTAGAACCCAGAATGGTAGAACTGAGAGGGGCTTTAGAACCCAGAATGGTAGAACTGAGAGGGGCTTTAGGAAACAGAATGTCAGAGCTGGGAGGGGCCTTAGAACACAGGATGTCAGAGCTGGGAGGGCCTTAGAACACAGGATGTCAGAGCTGGGAGGGGCCTTAGAACACAGGATGTCAGAGCTGGGAGGGGCCTTAGAACACAGGATGTCAGAGCTGGGAGGGGCCTTAGAACACAGGATGTCAGAGCTGGAAGGGCCCTTAGAACACAGGATGTCAGGGCTGGGAGGGCCCTTAGAACACAGGATGTCAGAGCTGGGAGGGCCCTTAGAACCCAGAAAGTCAGAACTGGGAGGGGCCTTAGAACACAGGATGTCAGGGCTGGGAGGGCCCTTAGAACACAGGATGTCAGAGCTGGGAGGGGCCTTAGAACACAGGATGTCAGGGCTGGGAGGGCCCTTAGAACACAGGATGTCAGAGCTAGGAGGGCCCTTAGAACACAGGATGTCAGAGCTGGGAGGGCCCTTAGAACACAGGATGTCAGGGCTGGGAGGGCCTTAGAACACAGGATGTCAGAGCTAGGACAGCCCTTAGAACTTTGAATGTTAGACCATAAAATGTCTGAGCCAGAAGGAATGGCAGATCATAGAATATTAAAGCTGAAAGGGTCTTTGGAACTTAAAATGCTGGAATACTTTGCAATTATATCAGACAATAAGCATTTATTATGTACCTACCATGTGTCAGGTGCTCTACTAGTAGTAGCTAGGGGTTTCTTTTACACTTTAAAGTTTACAAACACTTTGTAAATATTAACTCATTCAATCCTCACAATAACCCTGGGAGGGAGTTTCTATTATCATCCATATTTTATAGATGAGGAAAATGAAACACTTTAAATGACTTGCCCAAGGTCACACAGCTAGTAAATTCAAATCCTGTCAGGATTTGAACTCGGGTCTTCCTGACTCCAAATTTGACACTCTAATCACTAAATCATCTAACTGCCTGGTAGGCTGGGAATGCAAAGCAAAATAAAAAAAAGAAAGTGTCTTTGTCCCTCCAGAAGCTTACATTCTAATTGTTCCCTCTAGATTCCAGTGCCTTTCCTCTGTTATTTCCTATTTATCCTCTACATGGCTTGCTTTGTACATATTTGTTCTCATATTGTCTCCCCTATTAGATTGTAAGCTCCTGGAGGACAGGTACTATCTTTTGCCTCTTTTTGTTTCCCTAGCACTTAGCCTTTGTGTGGTACACAAAAGGCACTTAATAAATGTTTACTGAATGGATGAATGAGTAAGTGGGAAGAGACAATCGAGCATTAATAAGGAGTTATATAAATAAATATATATATGTATGTATATATATATATAAAACAGATAGAAGGAAGCATTATGAAAATAGATATGAAAATTTCATAGATATTTCTATGAAAATAGATAAGTTTGAGCCTTATCAACTCCTATTTTTTAATATTTTAAAGTAAAAAATAAATAAATACAAAAATACACACAAATATATAAAATCTCTTGATTATCACAACTACCCTTTGAGTTTAATGATACCAATAAGATTATCTCCATCTTATAAATGAAGGATCTGAGGTCTTGAGGGGTCAAGTGACATGTCCAAAGTCCTTCCTGGGCGGGGGGCGTTGGTTCATCAAGATTCCTCATCAGGACCAAGGGCCTTGTAGGTCATTTAGGGTCTTCTCTTTCCTGGTCTTTGAGGGAGTGAAGGTGTGGAGAAAGTGAGCTACCATCTTGCCTTGGTTGGTCATTGTGGGAAAAGACTCTGACGAGCACTTTGAGACTGTTAGCTGCATTTCAGGCCCTGCTATTTCCATTATGCTCTTGATAGATGGCGCCTCTGCCACTGATTCAATGTGCCATTTTGGCAGACCAGGTTGCCTCTCTGAACCTCAGTTTCTTTATATGAATAATGGGATGATAATTCCTGCCCTCTCCAATCCAGTAGGATCAAATGAGAAAAGGGATGAGAAAGCACTTTGAAAAGTACATACAGACTTTTTTCTAAATACACATGCTTATTCCATGTGTTTGGGGATCTGGGATTTCATCAGTGTGATTCTTACCCTATTATCATAGAGCATTGGGACAAAAAAACCAAACAAACCATATAGGCCAATCTGGAGATAATTATAAAATTCAATATATTTAGCATTTCTACGACAATTTAAGGTTTGCAAAGCATTTTCTAGATATCTCATTGAGGGAAAGAAAGGGAATAAGCATTTATGTAGAGCCTACTGTATACCAGACTCTGCACTAAGTACTTTACAGATCCTCACAACAACCCTTAAAGATAGATGCTGCTATTATCCTCATTTTATGGTTGAGGAAATGGAGGTAAACAGAGGTTAAATGACTTGCCCAGAGTCTTATAGCTAGTAAGTATCTGCAACCAGATTAGAATTCAGGTCATTCTGATTCCAGGACCAGTGCTCTACATGGGGTGGCAGGTTAGGTGTTATAGGTATTATTTCCCCATTTTATAGATGAGAGAATTGAGGCACCCATGGTCACACAACTTGTCAACATTAGAGGTAGGATTCATACCTATGTCTTCCTGATTCCAAGTCCAGAGTTCCTCCTATTACATAACACTGTTTCTCCAAACTTTGCTAGGCGTATGCTCTGTTGCTAGACTTCTAATCTGATGCACTTTCCAGGGCAGGAAGACATGACAGAGTTTGTCTGTCAGCATAAATCTACAAGAAACCAAACCACGATGAGGCTCCAGAAGAGGACTTTAATGCATACATTTAAAAATACAATTAATTTTTAGAATGGTCAATCAAGTTCCTGATAACTCCTGCTCAAAGGATAGGAACTCCTCACTCCCACTCCTGAGAGCTGCTATTCTAGTTTTGAGAAATTCTTTGGTTCTATATCCCGTAAAACCACACTCTCATGAGCCCCCATTAATGCTCCTGAGTTTAGTGGTTAGCCAAATGACACAATGAGTTCAAAGTGAAGGCACTTAATGAAATTGCATGGAAAGAAAAGTATCAACAAAACATCTCCCCATAAATTAGGATGTCCTCATCCACAAATACACAAAACATCAATGAGAAGAGTTAACACATATGGTGGCACACACAAAACACAGAATTTGTAGCCAAGGTGGCATTTTCCCTGGCTCTGGAGACCTGAACGATCCAGGGACTGCCATTAGTTTTTTTTTTTTTAAATCTACCCTGGAATCCATACCAGTTCACCCAAAACTTACTCTTTGCTTAGATCAGGAATTTGTTTCTTGGTGTTTTTATTTTTAAAAATGTTTATGGAGAGGCTCATATGTAAGGAACATTGCAGCTGCAGGGCTCCTAATGCCTTCTAGCACTGTCATTACACAGTTCCTGCTGAGCCTGCATTCCTCTGGGCTCAAAATCTCCACACCGTGCTGCTTAGAGAGATGCTGCTCTGCTAGAGCTAGCTTCCCTAGAACTGCTCAGATAGACCCACAGTTCTGCAGCAGACACAAAATCTCCATGGGATGAGCAGTCTCTGCTGGACACTGCCTGACTGGATCCAACTGGATCCAACTGGATCCATCACTCACTCAGTCAACAAATATTTAGTAAGTACCTACTATGTACCAGGCAGTGTGCCAGTTTGCTGGAGATATAAATATGATGAATGAAACAATGTAATTAAAGAATTTGTATTCCACTCTTTGCCATTTTCAACCTAGAGCTACATGGAAGTCCTTAGTTATCTGTTCCTTAAGAGAAGAGTGGATACTCCCCTGCTCATTTCCCTCACGGAGCCATCTTCTTTCCACTTCCCCAGCTCTCGTAGAAAAAGCATAAACTATTGCTTGGCACAATCCAAAGAAGGCAGAAATCCTTGTCTGGGACAAGCAGACACTCAAAAAACTTTCCCTCTGCTCTCATCTTGTTTTCTTCATCTTTCTCAGTCCCAGGCACCAAACTCTTCAGAACAAACAGCAGAATGCTTCCTATCCCAGGTACTTAATGCTTTGGGGTTTTTTTTTTTTTTTTTTTTTTTTTTTGGATTTGCACTAACTTGCTGGTTACTGACCTTGGGTTTTCTGTGGGCAACTCCATTCTGGCTCATGGTAAGCACTGTATATACTTCCTTATTTTAATCTCTTCAGGCTGAATTTTAAATCAGGTTATTTGCCTCATAGCCACCCAAAAACTCTAGGGTAAGGACTTCCCCAGTTTTTGAACCCTAATGCTCTTCCATTCTTTAAAGTGGATGAATAGACAGGGAAAAGCTACAAAGAAGATCAAGTCTGGGACAAGGTCATTGTCTCCTCTTCTCCCTCCTTCTCAGATTTCCAGCCCTTTCATATGCAAATAGAGTCACTCCAAAGCATCTTGGGGATTCTTTGAGGTCAGTACTTTTGTTAAGAATGATAGCAATAATGAGAGATAGAATATAGTTCAAGGGATTCAAGGGTTCCTAACCTGTTTTTATGTTATAGGACTCCCCACCCCACCCTGGAAGTCCAGTGAAGTCTATGGACTTCTTCTCAGAATAATGTTTTTAAATGTATAAAATAAAATACATAGGATTACAAAGGAATCAATTATACTAAAATACAATTGTCAGAATATTAAAAAAATCAAAACCCAGGTTAAAAACCCTCTCTGCATAGATGACCAGGCTTGGAGTCAGGAAAATTTGTATTGAATTCCTACCTCTGACATAAACTGGCTGTGTGACCTTGGTCACACAAGTGGCAACTTAAATCCCTTAGAGAGGGTCCTCTCTAAAAAAGTAGCTATAGAAGAGTTGCTGATTTTATTAGTGGAAGACGTTTCCACACTGAAACTGCTGAAATCACAGGTCTGGACCAAAACAAAGTGTTCCTCTTATGGGGAAGGGATGGGGAATCTGCCTAGTGTTTTCCTTCTTAGACCATCTCCAGTTTATCCTGTCTGTATCTTGTCTGTATACATCTGTTTGCACGTTGTCTCCCCCATTAGGATGTTGTAGTTCGTCCTTCCTTCTCCAAGAGGACTAATGACATCAGGAGGGTGATGTTTTGACTTGGCTGTGAATTGGATTTAAGTGAGGCAGGGCTGTGCAGGAGCCATCAGCCTCACTCACTCCTCCAGTCATCGGGATCCATCGGCAAGAGACAGTGCAATACGACAGGCTGAGGCTCTTCCTCCCCCATTAGACTATGAGCCCCTTGAGGGCAGGGACTTTTTGCCTTTTTTTAGTAGCCCCAGTTCTTAGCACCGAGCCTGATAACATAGTGGATACTTAATAAATGCTTGTTGTCTTGGTGATGGTGATGGTGATGATAGGACCACAGCTCTTTTCTCAGACCCAGCTTTCCGAGGAACACCACGTGTTGTGCATTCAGAGGTCCAGACAACCACACAAAACACACCATTCTGTGCCCAGGACTGAAGGTAGCCCCCTTGGGCCAGTTAGTGTGGGACAAGACAGAATGTACAGTGGAGAGAGAGCAGCACGCAGGAGCCCAGGGCAGGGAAGGAAGAGGGAAGGACAGGAAATAGTTTAGGTTTGCTGAAATGTTAGAACGGTCCTGGCCAACCCAAGGTAAACGGAAGCTGCCCGCGATCTGTTCCCAGCCGGGCCAGGGGCCCTATCAATGCCGTGTTTGAGGCTGATACAAGCCTCCTTTGAAAGTGACCCCAGCAGATGGTGGCCCATGGGGGATGGTTTCGCTCCTTTTGGACTAACTGAAAGGAACTGTTTTCGGATGGATATTCTCCGGCGTCAGCCCCTCCCTCGACCTCATCCAAAAAGCACAGAGAACAGGGGCCCAGCCAGAGGGAGAGCGAAGAGAACAGTTAGTCCCTAAGAAAGAGGAAAAGAAATCTCTAGACCGCCTTTGGGAAAGCCAGGTACCCTCAAATTACTTCCCTCCATCAACTTTGAGGACCCTCCCTCTAGGCATCAAAGTACCCATATACATGGCAGAGAATGTTCAGCAGGAATGGGAGGAGGCGGGTGGCAGGGCAGGCAAAGGGAAGAATAATTTTGTCTCTATTGCATCACTGGAGACTTCCAAATACTCTGTGAGGTTGGTAAACCGTTTCACAGGAGGATACAGGATCAGAAGGGTTAAGGTCACAGCCATGTGTCAGAGGCTGGACTTGAACTCAGACCTTCATGCCATGAAGTCCGTCATTCTACTCATTCTTCCCTGAGAAGAATGGAGCCTGAAGCACCAGGTGAGGTGTCTGAGGGGTTTAAGTAATTGAGACAGGCAGCCATAATATAGTATTCAGATCACTGGATTTGGAGACAAAAGGTGCCAGGTTCAAATTCTGACTCTGCCATTATCTACCTGTGTGGAACTGATCACATTGCTTTTTCTGGGTCTCAGTTTTCTCATCTGAAAAATGAGGGGGAAGGATTGGGTGATCACTAAATTTCCTTCTTGCTCTAAATCCACAATCTTATGGTTTTTATGCCTCCTTGAATGCTTACATTTAATCATTCATTCAATATTGATTTAGTACTCACTATGTGCACAACAGTATTAGGCATTGGAGAAGACAAAAAGTTTGGGCATGGCGTGGGGCCTGCCTTCAGTGAGCCCACAGTCCAGTAAGAGATGCTTGAAACTGCAGTCTGTTCAGGCAAGAGGCAGAGGGGATAGGGCAGGAAGAGCTCACCCCAATCCAGCATCTAGAAGATTCCCATTTTGTCCAGTTCTTCTGACTTGCCAAATAGGAGTTTAAAAATGCTATTTTTTCATGATTTTTTCAAGACAGCAAGTGCTGCCAGCACCCTCTAAATTAGGCTCCCTGGGGGGCAAAGCCCAAGTAGCTCCACCCTGGTTACAGCTCTAGGGAAATGGGACACAAGCCCAGAATCACACAGTTGGGAAATATCTGAGGCAAGATTTGAACTCAGGAAGATTAGTCTTGCTACTCCAAGCCTGGTGCTCTCTGTGCACTACAGGGCCACCTAGCTGCCCCTCAGATAATGTTAATACATAATAATGTGATAAGTGCAGCTGAGAGACATAGTACACATTCCTCACATTAGAGAAGGAAGTTTGTTTTCACCTGAGGTCATCAGAGAAGGCTTCCAAGTTGTACTGAGATCATTGAGTCTGATCTCTTTCCCCCATGCAGGAATCCCCTTTCCAGAACCTCTAGAGGTGGTCTTCTAGGATACTGCTGATTCCAGGGAATTGACTACTTAATTTTTGTAATTTCCCCTCTTAGACTGTAAACTCCCTGAGGGCAGGAGCTTGTTCTTTATCTTCTTAGACTCGGTGCTCAACACAGGGTCTTGAAGATAAAAGGAACATAATAAAAGTTTCCCATCAGGATCTGGTGCAGGAAATGACAGCCAGGGGTGGTGGGGAACACTTTTGGTCAGTGTGGTTTGTTGTAGGGAGTCACAGAATTCAGAGGAGGCCACATGAACCACAAACAGAGGCGAAGTCAGAGCCTGAACCCTGGAGTACGGAGCCTGCTGAGAGATGGTCTGGCAGTCTGCTTGGAATCCCCAAAGAAGGTAGTACTTCATCCTTTTCAGGGGCTGAGGAAACAAACAGGTGCTGATGCAAAAATATAGTTTGGAAGTTCTTTGACTTGGGTTGGAATTATCATGCTGACTTCTCCCCTATCTCTGTCCTCCACATCCTTAGTACTGTTCTGGTCCATCAATTCATCAGAGGCAGCGGGGTGGCACAGTGAATAAAGTGATGTACCTGGAGTCAGGAAAGACCTGAGTAAAAGTCCTGCCACAGATGCTAGCTGTATGGCCCTGGGCAAGTCACTTAACCTTTGTCTGCCTCAGTTTCCAGAAAGCAGATGAAATGATGATAATAATAAAACGATAATAAATAAATGATGATAATAAATAAAATGAAGTTAATAATAGCACTTCCCTTCTACACATGTGAAGATCAAAGGAGATACTTGTTAATTGTTTTGTAAACCCGTAATGGCTACAGGATTTGATGATCTTCCATGCCCCTTGAACTTGCTGACATTGCAGGAAGGGGTCCGGCAAGAGAAAACTGGAGCCAAGCTAGAGTCAGTGTGGTGACTGGAAGCTAGGCTGTAGCAAGAACTCCTTTTTTTAGCCAGCCAGAATTTCTGCTAAGGACTC
The DNA here is from genome assembly GCA_011680675.1 of Gymnobelideus leadbeateri. Classification (NCBI taxonomy): domain Eukaryota; kingdom Metazoa; phylum Chordata; class Mammalia; order Diprotodontia; family Petauridae; genus Gymnobelideus; species Gymnobelideus leadbeateri. Next base: position 55,657 of record WOXC01008236.1, read on the forward strand.
CTGCTGAGGACTGCTGGGAACAGGAACTGTGGAGAGGGGTGAGGGGATGGTGGGAGGGGAAGGGGGCCTGAGATGCTGGGAGCAAGCTTTGTGGTCTGTGATGACTTTGACTCTCTGGTTTGGGGATTCAGTTTTCTGGTATTTGAATAAATGTTCTAGCTATATCCCCCATGTAGAGATCCTGTTACACTTTCTGATTAATAACCATATCAGTATATTTATAGTTACTGTAGGCATTGTGAATACTGTATTGTTGATACAAAATCTTAAAGCGCTGTAGAAATATCATCATCATCATCATTTTACTTTCAGGGGAGGTGTATATGAAAGTCACTCAGAGCAACAATAGTGTCAGTTTAGACCCTTTAGCTTTCTGAGATGGTCTATAGGAAGGAATGTGCTAGTAAATGTTTAATAACCAGCTCTCCAGGAAAAAATGTATCCACAAACTATTTTAAAAGTTTAATCTGCCTTATTAACATTTCCTCCATCACTTTCTTAAGCCTAGAAATCAACAAAACAATAAATCAAGTGTTTATTTGTAGCAGTTGCTTGTTTCAAATGTATAAATGTTCACTAAAAATTTTAGTCAGCTCTCCTTAGCCAATAGGAACTAGCTTTAGCACACTGCTATAATAGGCCTTTTCATACACTACTCTCCACTGACTGAATTATTATTCAGTTGTACCTGACTCTTCGTGATCCCATGGACCATATTGTCCTTGGAGTTTTCTTGGCATATACTGTCGTGGTTTGCCATTTTCTTCTCCAATGGATTAAAGCATTAAGTGACTTGCCCAGGGTAACACAGTAAGTGTCTGAGGCTGGACTTGAACGAAAGTCTTCCTGATTCCAGGCCCAGAGTTCTATCTATTGAGCCATTTCATTCCCTGTGCTGCCGAATATTGACTTTAATTGGATTGGAAAGTTCTTATCGTCAGGATTTTTTCTTCATATTGAGCCCAGATCTTTCCTGAACTTCTGACTGGGGCTCTTTATTCTGCCCCTGGGGCCCAACAGAACAGAGATGGATAATGGCCTTTTGTAGGACAGCCCTTCAGATAATGGAAGATGAGTAGACTGCTGTGAATTAAGGCTGAAAATAGGATTATGAGCCATAGATTGAGAGCTCAAAGAAATTGTAGGCGTCATCTAGGTCAGGGGATCTTAACGTGGGATCAGTGAACTCTTATTTTTAAAAAAAATTTGCTAATTGTATTTCAGTATATGTAATTGATTTCCTTTGCAATTCTCTGTTTATGTATTTAAAAAGCTTATTTCTAAAAGGGGTCCACAGGGCTCCATGAGACTGCCCAAGGGGGTCATGACACAGTAAAAGTTAAGAACTTTTTATTACCTCCTTTTATGGTTAAGGAAACTGAGGCGTGAAGAGGCTGTGACTAGTCTAACATCACACAGGGCAGATTCAGGATTTGAACTCAGTTTCCTCAGTTCCAAACTCTATGTGGTTGTCACTGGGCCAGTGATGCTTCTTTACTTCTTGGAAGACATAGCTTCTAGTCCTCTCACTTTCCTGGTCTTCCCCCTCTTTGGGCATTCCAGCTTATCAGTGTTCTTCTCAAAATGACCATAAGAGTACACAGGGCCCCATGTGTGGTCTGATTAGCACCCAGACTGGGCAGACTGGACACAACTGTAGAATTCTTTTCCCTTCTCTGCTGAATCAATCAGTCAACAAACTTATCAAACAGAGACTGAGTGTCAGACGCCGTGCTTGGCACTGGTGATGCAAAGATAAAAATGAAAAAGTCCCTGCCCTCAAGGAGCTTATATTCTATTTAACCTCTTATAATTTAGACTGATGATCTTCAGGTGGTGTAACCCACAGTGGGCACCACTGGCTGGTGAGCCCAGGGTCAATAAACCAGATGGGTGATTGATTAGGTGCCATGGTGGATAGAGCACTGGAAGTGGAGCCAGGAAGACCTGAGTTCAAATCCTACCTCAGATACTTACCAACTGTGTGACCCTGGGCAAGTCACTTAACCCCTATCTCCCTCAGTTTCCTCATCTGTAAAATATGGATAATAGGGTTGTTACAGGGGTCAGATGAGATAACATTTGTAAAATGCTATATAAATACTATATTATTTTTATATAACTAAAAATAACAAAGTCTGCTTGGGGTCATGGGTAGCTAGGTGGTGCAGTGGATAGACTATCAGGCCTGGAATCAGGAAGACTCATCTTTGTGAGTTCAAATCTGGTTTCAGATACTTACTAGCTATGTGACCCTGGGCAAGTCATTTAACCCTGTCTGCTTCAGTTTCCTCATCTTTAAAATGAATGGAAGAAATAAATGGCAAACCACTCTAGTATCTTTGCCAAGATACCCCAAAGGGGGTCATGAAGAGTTGGATATGAAATGATTGAACAACAAACCAACTTGGGTCCAGGGGACTGAGCAAGATAATCTCTTGGGATTCCTTCCAGAGTTTGTCCTAGAAACAAAGCTTTTTATATTTTCCAGAAATTTGAGATTTCCAAAGGATTTTTCTCATGATGACCCTGGGAGGGAAGTAGTTCAAGGATTATTATCCCCATTTTACAGGTAAGCAAATTAAGGGAGATTAAGTGACTTGCTTACAATCACAGAACTAGTATCTGAAACAGACTTAGAACTGAGGATTGTTGGCCCACTGAGATCGCACTAATGAGAATGTCTCCAGTCTTCAGGAGTGGTGTCAAGGCACATTAAACACCTCAACTCCATTTGGAACAGCACCAGGCCTTGGCCTGGCTTCTTTCCTCCTCAGTTTCTCTCCAGAGCTCAGCTGCCTTGGTGGCCAATTAGTCCCAGGCTGCTTCCTGTTGGGGTCCCTGGGAGACCATTTGGAATGTTAATTTTCCCAACCACAGTGGAGGGGCCCGACTGTGGGTTTGTCTCTGTGGTTGCAGAGACACCAGGGTGGCTCTGCTGGCCTCTGGGAGGGCTGGACCATGGTCAGGCTGTGGGTTTGGCTATGCCCCCTCACAGTGGAGGCTTGCTGGGGAGGCCAGTGGTCTGATGTTGAAAAAGCTGTGAAATCTCAATTGAGAAGGTGCAGGGCTATCACTTCTTAGGCTTCATAAGGTCTTGTTGGGACCCAAGAAAATGGAGTCAGGGGAGGACCATAGTTGGGTGAGGTCCACAGTGCTAACTGAAACTTCCCTGCTTAGATGGATAGAGAAAGCATTTATTAAGAGCTTACTGTGTACCAGGAGCTATACTTAGAAAGTGGGAAAAAGTAGGTATTAGAGATCCTAAGCACAGGTGGAAACCAGGAATGAGATTTCCCCAAGCCAATACCAGTAGTTGGGTATACAAATTGGTGAGTGGGAAAGGGAAAGAGGAAGGAAGCAGGATCAGAGACTTTAATTAATCAATAATCAATCAACATTTATTAAGTGCCTACTATGTGCCAGGCACAATGCTCAGCTCTGGGGGTACAAAAACAGGTAAAAGACAAATCAATTCCTGCCTTCAAGGAGCTTGCAGTCTAATGGAAATAGCCTTGCTGTGTGGCCAGCCAAGGCCTTCCTTCTCTGAGAGATATCTCTATCAATGGCGTTGGCCTCTACTGCTAATGCTGGGAGTTCTATGCGTCCCACCCCTGGTCAGGGCTGCTAACATTGATGCAGGGCGGTACCTTGTCTATAATTTCTAGTCTTGGGGAGTTTCTTGGAGTATCAAGAGGCCAAGGAACTTTCTCAGGGTCTCAGAGATAACATGTCAGAAGGCATGGACTTTCCAGGTTTCCTTGACACCAGGGCTATAGTCAATATGTCTATCCACTACATTATATTGCCTCTTTATCAACCATTAGAATCATGCCTCCAAATAACTAGTTTTCAGCAATAAAGGGGACTTTTTCATTTATCCAATAAGCATTAGTAACTATGCATCAGGTGCTAGCTAGGCACTCCTCAGGGAGCTTCTACTCTGTCCTTCAAAAAATTGACCATCCTCAGTCAATTAGCAGGGTGTTTTGAAAAGCATTGTTCACATCCCGATCCAGAGCAGTCCTCAGGGTCTGTGGAAAGCATGGTGTTGACTTTTCCCTTGCTTTTCCCTTGTCATTCAGGAAAGAGTCTTAAAACAGTCAGAGGGGCACAATCTTATACAGTCCCACAGGTCCAGGTGAAAGTCACAGTTGTGCTATATGAAGTTGCACAGATTTGATCAAACAAAAACATTTTTTAAAAGTTTACCAAAGATCACTGCTTGTTTCCTAACTCATCAAGGACCTATCTTGGTACTCAGATGGATAGCCTCTTTCAAACCAAATGGGAAAAAAAAAACGGCAAAGAAAACTGGCTTCCTGTCTTCAAAGGAAATCTAGGCCCTCTAGAACTCCCTGGATCATTTGTAGCTTTCCCCACAGGAATCTAGGAGCTGGGTTTGACTTCGAATTGCCCTCTCCTCTCAGGTGAGAGGCTAGCTGTCCTGTGTGAAAATTCTTCCATAATTCCTGCAGCACAAAGGGTCATCCAGCTGGGGTCTGGACAAAATGTCCCTTTCTCCACATGGCACACCAAAATTTCTGTTGGGTTCCCTGGACCATAGGTAGATTTCCTTAGGGTTTTTGTTCTGAAGGGCACCTCGGACTTTCCCCATTGGTTCCCTGACAGGGTGAGGGCAATGCAGTGGGAAGGCCAAATTCACCTATGAATAAAACAAGTAGGTTCAGTTAGAGAAAACAGCAAACAAGATCAGCTAAGCACCAAGGACTGGTGAGGCTCCCAGGAGAAGAAGCTAAGTACCAAGGGTTGATGCCTTAGGGTTTCACGTTTTGTTGTTGTTTGGTCATTTTCAGTCATGTCTGACTCTCTGTGACCCCAGTTGGGGTTTACTTGGGGAAGATAATGAAGTAGTTTGCCATTTCCTTCTGCAACTCATTTTACAGATGAGGAAACTGAGGTAGATAGGGTTAAGTGACTTGTCCAGGGTCACAGATGGCTAGGAAGTGTCTGAGGCCAGATTTGAACTCTTGATTATGCATCTTCCAGATTCCAAGAACAGTGTTCTATCCATTGTGCCACTTAGCTGCCTCCAAGAGTTTAAGGCACACAGATAAACCTTCCCCTATAGATTTGAAGGACATAAGGATCTTACAACACGAGGAGCCTTCTAAGTCTATTTAAATACAACAAGAAAATATGAGTATTTCTCAGCGAAACTGCCAGCAGTTTAATAATGCAAAGCCCATAGTTCTCATGTTAGACTATCTATCAATGTGGATTCAGTAATATGGCAAGTATCATTATTGGAACTTTGGATAAATCAATAAATGCACTAGCCTGCAAAATCATCTCCGATGGAACTGGCTTGTAAGGGAAGACAAACACTGGAAAAACCAACTGTACAATTATAGTCTAAAACAAAGAAAGGAAAAAAAATTGTCAATCAATAAAACAATTTAATCAAGCTATGATTAGTAGCATTTATGGTTTCTGGGATGTCAATGTTCCCACTGAAAATTTAACAATCAGCTCTGGAGAGTCAGCGAGGATGGCGGGAAGAGAAGAAACTCTAGGCAGACAACAAGGACAGGTTTTTACTATCAGCTGGGTCTTCCTCCTGGAAAAACTGTAGGAATCCCCAAACCTGATGATCTGGCCTGGCTGCCAGCCTCTGCTTTGGGTGGGGGTAGACTACTGTTGGTTAGAAGAAATCTTGATGCCACCCCCTTTGCCTTATTTATGAGGGGGAGTGCCCCCCCCCCAAGCTGCTCTTTCAGGCCTGGGTCCAAGGAGCCATGCTGTGTTTGTGTGGTCCTGGGAGATGCCACAGTAGAGCTGTATTTATTTATAGGGAGTAGGAGGGAACTACAGTGCTGGTCAAAGTATGAGAGGAAGTCAGGACAGATGAAACCAGGGCTCTAGACTGGGCCCAGGCCACTTTTGTTTGAAAGAATTGGTGAAAGGCACCTCCAGTTTTTCTCTGTTACATTCCACATCCTCTCATAACCTGTGCCTATCCTTAAGGGAATTCATGGTTCCTGGGTCAGTCCCATGGTCCATTTGGTCCCAGGGCAGCTTCTTGCCTAGAGTTCCAGATTGGACATGAATCTCAGTGCATTACATTGCAACTAAACTTGCTTTCAGTTAACGAACTTTTAATTTTCTGGAAATCCCAATCATGTGAAAATGGGGAGAAGAAACAGCCAGGAGCCTGTCGAGGTAGTTTGAATCCCTTAACACACTGCCTGTCCGGTATAGATGCTGACTTGAAAAGAGACCCCAAGTTCATTTCCCCCTCTGTCAATACTGGACAAACTGTTCCAATTTTTGGAGTCCAAGGGGGTGAAGACTTTCATATTTGGAATTCACAGATGTTTATTTATTTTTTGCAATATATAGGCTTAATTCCTAAGTTGGTCTGTTCCTCCTCCATCCTCTTCCCCCGTCTTGAATCGCAGAATTCTGATGCTGTTTTTCTGCCTTCCAGGACCCACCTCTGTTCCTAAAAATTTACCTGCACCATATTTATCTTTCTATACTAATTAGAAGAAAAATGACACAGAGAAACATTATATTTTCCTTCTTGAGAACTGCCATAGAGGCTCCATTTATGGGCAGAGTTGAATGCTCCATTTCATAGGCAGCAATCCTGCCATGTCTGCCAATAGATCTTTGTCTGTGGACTGCCCATGGCAGAAAATAAATCTCCTTTAATACTTATGTTGGAGGAAGGAAGGGGCAGAAATCACTCAGATTGGCTCACATTAATTCTGCTTGTCCTCTTTCAGGATTTCCTTGGGGAAAATACTAAAGGCCTTTGACCAGTCTGCATTACCAATCCTAACTTGAACCTCACTGGTGCAGCCAAGGATTGTCCTGCATCCTACTGTAGACACCCTGCTCAGAGAATAATTGAGGAGAAGGAGGGGGTTGAGGACCCTGTCTCCTTCAGAAGCACTTTGTCAAAGTGAACACCATTTATCAGTGGGAGCAAGATAAAGCATGTACTTATCTTGACTTAGATTGCAGAGCTGGAAGGTCCATTAAAGATTACCAAATTATCTTGCATTTACTTATATGTTTGTAGTATTCCCTCTGGGTTTTTTTTCCCCAACCGCCTAGGGCATTAGCTGTTTGGAACCCCAGAGGGCAGTGACTAATGATCCCCTCAGGGTTTTAGAATTAACTCCTTAGTTGTTGTTAGAATTGACTCTTAAGTACTGTTTTCTGGGCACTATTCTAGTATGCTTTCTGATCCCCAATATCAATTAACTAGTCCAGGGGTGGGTTCCTGAGTTCAAACTGACCTCAGACATTTATTAGCTGTGTGATCGTAAGCAAATCAGTTAACGCTGTTTGCCTCAGTTTCCTCATCTGTAAAACAAGCTGGAAGAAGGAAATGGCAAACCATGCTAGTATCTTTGCCAAGAAAACCCCAAATGGGTAATGAAGAGGGCAAACATGACTGAAATGACTGAACAACAACTTAATGTTGTTCTAAGGGAAAAAAAAGGTATTTACTGAGAATTTACAGCAAGAACAATTGTTATAAAGCAGTCCTTCTAAACCAGAGCGTACACTATCACTATCACTATCACCATCATCATCATCATCAACAACAACACACACACGCCATCCTCTGTAGAGGAGGTTCAAACCTAATGTACACAGGTGGCCAAGCATGTGGGAAGGGATACCTCTAAACTCTTGGCCCAATAATTCTCTTTATATAATGTCCTAATGAAGTCCCTACACTTTAATGTAGTTCTCTGCTGGGATCTGGGTGTCATTGCCTTCTTAAAGATAATTCAGTTTCCATTTCCATCTGCAGGTGTTTTCTTTATTGTCCCTCAATCAATAAGCATTTATTAAGGGCCTACTATGTGCCAGGCATGGTGCTAAATGCTGAGGATACAAAAAGAGAAAAGGTAGTACCTGTCCTCAAGGAGCTTACCATATAATGGGAGTGGATAACATGCAAACAGGTATATACAAACGAGCAGCTATACCTAGGATAAATGGGAAATCATTTAAAAGAAGGAAGGCGCTAGAATTGAGAAGGGTCAAAAGAGACTTTCGGGAGAAGATGGGATTTTAGTTGGGACCTAAAGGAAGCCAGAGAAACTGGTAGATGGAGATGAGGCCGAAGAACATTTCAGGCATGGGGGACAGCAGAAAAAATGCTTGGAGCTAAAAAATTGAATGTGTTGTTTTAGAAACAGCAAGGAAATCGATTTACTGGATTGAAGAATACACTGGGGAGTAAGGTGTAAGAAGGCTGGAAAGGTAGGAAGGGGCTCTGAGTTAAGAAAGGATTTGTGTTTGCTCCTGGAGTTGATAAAGAGCCACTGGAGTGTACTGAGTGTGTGTGGGGGGGGGGCGACATGGTTAAACCTGTGTTTCAGGAAAATTACATTATTGACTGAATGGAGGGAGGATGGATTGGAACAGAGAGGAACTTGAGGCAGGCAGACCCACCAGCAGGTTATTGTGGTAATTAAGAAGTGAGGTGATGAGGGGCTACAAGAGGGTGGTGGTAGAGTCAGAGGAGAGAAGGGGCATAGTGGGGAGGTGTTGTAAAGGTGAAATTGACAAGCTTTGGCAACATAATGAATATGGAGTTAAAGGTCAAGGATGACTCTTAGGTTGTGAGCCTAAGGGACTGGGAGGATGGTGTTGCCCTCTGCAATACTAAGAAAGGTAGGGGGAGGGGGAAGGGTTTGTAGGAAAGATAATGAGCTCCGTTTTGGACATATTGAATTTAAGATAGCTACTGGACATCCAGTTTGAGATGTCTGAAAGGCAGTTGGAGATGTGTGATTGGAGGTCATTAGAGAGATTGACTTAGGAAAGGTAGACTTGAGAATCATTAGCATTGAAATGGTAATTAAATCTGTGTTTGTAAAGGGAAGAGGCAGAGATTGAAAATAAGTGAAAGAGTAGGAATGACAGAGGGGCAATCTGTTGGAGGAGATGGGATGGAATGGGATCATGTGAACAGATAGAGAACTTAGCCTTTGTAAGGAGTAAGGCCACTTCATGTGAGATGGAGGTAAAGGAGGATATGTGGTAGAAGGTATATAAGTGATATGAGTTGAGAAAGAGGGGAGAAGACGGATTCACAGTGAATGACCATAACAGGAGAGTGGTTAGTACAGGGTAGATGGCCTGGGAGAGAATTGAGGGGATAAAAGGATTGGAGGTCAAGATGTGGATGAAGTGTAGGACTTTGTAAGTAAGGCAGAAAGGAGCAATGAAGAGTTAACAGATTGTGATCAGAAAAGTATAAATGTTTTTGTGTGTGACTGAGGTGGGCTAGAGGAGTAGGTCATGGGATGTGAGTAGGTTGAGGAACTGAGCTGTAGGGTGTTTGAGGAAGTGTGAATAGGTATGTTTGAGTCCCCTAATATGAGTTGAGGAAGAGAGAAAAATTGTGAGCCAGGTACTGATGTCATTGAGGAAGGAAGAAGAGTGACCTCAAGGTCAATAGACAAAGCTACCAGGACTTTGACTGAGTGGTAGATATGAATGACATAAATCTCAAAGGAGGAGAAGCTACTGTGTGATAGAAGTAGGAGGAAAATCTTAAAGTGTCAGTGGAGAGCAAGGAGTATTCTAACTCTCCTGCCTTGACCAGTGAGCCAAAGGGAATGCAACCATGCACTAGAATGGGTGACCAGGGAGGCTATGTCATCAGGGGAAGCAAGGTCTCACTAATAGCTAATAGATGGAAAGAGTGGGAGTGGAAAAAACGTAGCATGAAGGAAAGTTTGTTGCTTATGGAACAGGCATTCTATAGGGCACAGTGAAAGGGCTTTGTTGTGTTTGGTTGAAGCATTTTGTCTTTAAAAAATATTATGGTTTCACTCTGGGAGAGGTAGTGGAAGGGATACTAGAGATAACTGCTAATATAAAAATTAGAAGACATCTATGAAAAGTTATTGAAAAATTAAAACAAACAAAAGATAATTTCCTTGGGTATGTAGACTTTTGTTGTTGTCATCTTTGAATCCTTAATGTCTTAGAACAGTAATTGTTGATCGATTTTTCATTCTGCCAGTCAACAAGCATTTATTAAACTCCTACTATGTGCCACAGACTGTGCTAAGGAGGGAAGGAAGGAAGGAAGGAAACAAGCCCTTATTAAGTTCCTATTATATATATACCTGGTACTGGGCTAAGAACTAGAGATATAAAGAAAGGCATGTAACAGTTCCTGCATTCCAGGAGCTCATAGTCTAAGACAGGAGGAGAAGGAGGATATTTCCTCTCCTCCCCTCCCCTATTTTTGGTCAGATATTTTTGAAAATATCACAGTCATTTCCTGATATACTTCCTCTCTTCCTAAATATACCCCCTCTTGTCACTGAAGCCTCTGTTGCAGCAAAGAAAAAGAGCTAAGAAAAATGCACTCACTTAAGTAACCATCGTCAGACAGTATATAGAACATTCTTCACTTGTGCTCCCCCTCCTCTTTATTGAAAGAAGGGACACATGTGTCATGCTCTGTTGTTTGTGACCAAGATTGCTCATTGCAGTTAATCTGGTTTTAGCTGACTTCTGGTGTTATTTTCACTTCTACTCTTGTAGTTATTGTGTACATTATTATCTGAGTTCAACTTTTTTGGCTCTTGTAAGATTTCTGTAATTATAAAGGTAGCCTAGAATCCCATAGACGAGGTTTCATTTTGTGGCTTTCCCCCCAAAATATAGAAACTCTGACTCTTTGCCTGGTTATGCTTCTACTTGGGGTTTATTCCAGGAAAATCTCCAGATAGAGCCTGTACCCACAGATGAAGGCAAAATACTCCTGCTAGAATCAATGGAAATGCTCAATGTGATGATGTGAATATATCAGTTATGGGGGTGGTTGGGTTATTTTATTCCATAGAAAATGCAGAAAACACAAAAAACTCTCAGGACCCCATAAATAAATGCAGAAAATAAATAAAAGACTTTGTTCTGTATAAATAATCAACACAATTTTCCCTGTTTGGTAATACCTATTTTATACCAGGGTCTTAGAATTCCCCAAGCTCAACAAAACTCCGTGCTTTGAACCCTCTCTCCCTGTTTTCAAAAAGGAAACAAACTAGGCTGCTAGACAGTCAATGCCTCAATATTCTAATGGGTTCCTCTTTTACTGGGCAGACATTCAGCCTTATGATACTCCTATTAGAAGGGCCTGGGCTCCTCCAAAAGGGAAGTCTCTTCTGCTTCCTCCTCCCAACAGACTCATACAATCTTAAAGGCTCAGATTGACAAGAGAGGGCCAAGTCCAAATATCCTGCTTCTCTCTGTTGTGGTTTTAATCTCTTATGATAGATAGTTTCTCCCAGTACCAGAGGCCCCATGCATGACACTCTCCTTTCTCCAAAAGGCTTGCCACATAGGTAATGCCCCTTCTCTTGAATAAAAGGTCAGATTCCCAAACTTTTGAATTTGGAGTTCTATGTAAGGTATTCTTCAATACTGGTATTTGTCATGATATTCCTTCTTTGGCCAGAAGGCTAAATTCTGGGACCCTCAAATTTGGGGCTGTTAGAGAGGAAACCCTGAACAACTGGCCAAATGATTCCTCTCTTCACGGCCACCATGTGGAATTAGGAGCTTCTATCATTATCTAGGAACCCTTTCATTCACTGTATGGATGAGGGCACATCTTTCTCTGCTGTTTGCTTTTGTTCTGACTTTTTTTTAATGCTTCCTGGTGGTAGCTCTCAGCTCCCACCCTACACCTTTTGACCTACTATACTCTTAGGATCTTACTGGAAAAAAGGTAGGTGTAAAAAGGGTCAATATGTTGATTAGTATTCTTTTAAAATTTTTTTAACATTTATTTTTTTTTAAACATTTTGAATTCCAAATTCCCTTCTTCCTTCCCATCCCTTCTCCAATTGAGAAGAAAAGCAATATATCAATTATACATGTGAAGTCATGCAAAGATATTTCTGTGTTAGCAATGTTGCAAAACAACAATAAAAAGCAAGAAATATAAAGGAAGTGAAAAAGTAGGCTTCAATATGCATAGACTTCATCTCATACTAAGTCCTTTGGAACTGCCTTTGATCATTGACTATGCTTATTTATTAAAAGGAGGATGAGGAGTATATTCAGTTGGTGTGGAGAGAGTCATTGGGAATTTTCAGTGCTATAGAAAAAGATAGCAGCATCAACAAAATCATCTTTAAAAAGGTGAAACCACTCTTGACCTCAGTTTCCTCATTTGTAGAATGAGAAAGTTGGAAGAGATGATTCCTGAGGGCCTTACAAGTTCTAAAACTGGAAAGAACCATATACTATGACCAAAGCTATGCAGAAAAGGTCTGTATTGGAGACAATACAGTTTTAAAGTGTTCAGAAATTAATCTTCAAGAAATTTCAGAGAAGGGACAGTTTCCAAAGAATGCAAGGTATCATAGATAATATCATTGCAAATCAGAAATGACAAAGAAGATGACACCAATTATTGGGTCATAAACCTGTTACCTGTTCTTTGAAACTTTTATACTAATGGTCTAGAAACAGATTAAGGAAGTCCTTGATGAAAGCATGAGAAGCCAATATAGGTAGTGGTGGATAGTTATGGACAATAGGATAGTCCATAAACTCTTATTTTTAGGTGACTTTTTGTGGTGTTAGAACCTGTAATCCCCGCCCCGCCCCCCCAACCAGATGATACTTGTTCTACATTGTAGAAGAAAGAACACTGGGTTCAAATCCACTCAGCATCTGCAAATAGGATTTTGGGGGTAATTTTTTTATACTAGGTTCCATCTTCACAGCTCACAACTGCTTGAGAGGTGGAGAAAGTGTAAGACTCTTTTGTTTATTGTTTGTTGGTTGTGAAAAGGCATTTAACCCAGACATGATAGGGAAAAGATCCCTTGAGTGATGAAGTCATAAAGATAAACTGATTTGACAGTCCTTATAAGTGGCAATTAGACACAAAACAAGAAATTGCAAGTTCACCAAAAATAGTTGCTTATGATATGAAGGATGGCCTAAATAAATAAGGGAGATTTCCTAAGGGAGATAGCAAGCTCCCCTAGAAGCTCCAATTTGCAGATGATTTTGTGCTGATTGTGCCAAATTCTAAAACATTTGGTAAAATCTGAGATTACTCAAAAGAGAACCATACCAGTAAGCCACAAAGGAAACATATAGTATATGAAAATTTTCTATTGCCCTGATTATGGCATTATACAATTGGACAGGTAATCCATTGAATTAGGCTTTAATACATGGGGGGAGAGGAAGAAGCATTTATTAATTGGCTACCATGTGTCAGGGACTGTTCTAAGAGCTTTAAAAATATCATCTCATGTGATTTTCAAGGAAATTGAGGGAGACAGAGGTTAGGTGACTTGCTTAGGGTCACAATAGTAAGTATCTAAAACAAGATTTGAACTCTGATCTTCCAGAATCCAGACTTCGTTCTCTTTCCCTTGTGTCCCTTAGCTGCCTATATATATGGAATTGGATAAGAGGAAGAGGAAAGAGAGCTAAAATTTATGTGGGAAATGGGGCAGAACAGTGACTACAAATTTCTTGCTGCTGAAACAGTTTATCTTTTTAATGCTTATTTTCTCCCAGTGATGCTAAAGGGTTGTGAATCATGTAGCGTCATGACCTCAAAGAAATTAAAATTGCAGGTGACTCTAACAGTAGAATATGACAATATACCAGCATAGTGGTAAGTATAATATACCACTATAGTGGCACCATGACTTGTGTGGTAAGTGGCATCGAAAATAGCATCAGGGGAACATAGGAGATGGGATGGTTATGGAGTGAGAATGAGGGATGGAAGATGGGTTGCTCAAGTTCTAGACCTTTACTACCCAGATCTAGAAGTTGGCCTTTAGTACATGCATAGGACCTGTACAGAGCATTTAGCAAAGGAAAAGGACACAAAACACACAGGATGAGAAGGTATGAATGGGCTATGAACCATCCTGGTGGATGGAATACCCATAGTGTCCATACCATTGAAGCCGTAGATTCATCTTTTGTGCACTTTATGGTCCAGTCCAACTGGACCTTCTACACAACATTCTATATCCCATCAGTCAAAAGACCCCTGACTCTGGAGTCAGAGACCTGAGCTGAAATCCTATGTATGATGCTTAATAATCTGGGTGACCTTGGGCAGGTATTTAACCTCTTTGGATCTCAGTTCCCTCATCTGTTAAACACCAAGGCAAATGAAATCCCTGACTGAATCACCCAGGAGTGATGGTGATGATGATATAAGCCCATAGTCAAAAGTGACTTTCACCCTGAGGAAGGCTACTCTGCTTGCCTGGACCCATGGGCTACTCAGGAAACTTTAGGTAGAGTCCATCCAAGCTCCTCCCCCTACCCCAATCCCAGCCAAGTCCATCCCTTCCCTCCTCCCATCTTTTTGCTCCCTCTCCCTCCCTTCCTCTTCTCTCCCCCTTACCTGGTCCCTGATGGGATTTACTGAGATTCCCTGCATTCCAGTCAAATCACTGGCTGCCTTTGCAAGCAATGGGGCCCTTGTGGGCAGGGAGGGCAGGGCAAGACTGAGCAGCTTGGATGCCAACCTGTTTCCTCCTTCTCCCTCTCCGCCCCTGCCCCCCACCACACACATATCCATTCAGTGTCCTCACCCCCCTCCTTGCCCCATGTCAGTCAGGGGCCTCATCCTGGCCTCTGGGGGGGGCGGCCCTCAAGTTATTACCTCTGCTCCAGCTGGTCCAGGGACACTCTGGTGTCTGCCTCCAGTCTCGACGAAGCATGATGGGGACCTTCTCCTCCAGCTTCCTGCTCTGCAGCCTGATGGTTCTTCTCCAGAAGCCTGGGGCTCAGGGGCTACCCCAACAGCTCAGAGGTAAGGGATGGCTCAGCATCTGCCCTGGAGTGGATAAGAAGCTTTAGGTTCCTAGGATGTGAAGGAGTCCAGGGCCACTGGAAAGTCTGCCTCTTTGGAGCCAGAGAGTGGGCTGCCTTCAAGGTACAGGTTTGCAGTCATTCAAGCTCAGGGAGCCCTGATGGAGAGAAGGGGTTTTTGGAGAGAGGCACAGGGCAGAGGGCAGAGACAAGGGTGGGGTCCAGGGAATAGGGAGGAACAGGGACAGGATGAGAGAAGCAGAGATGGGGCAGGGACAGAATAAATAATAACAATAATAATTCAAATATCTAACTTTGATTTAGCACTTTAAGGTCTGTGGCATACATTACCCACAGCCCTTGTGAAGGAAGGATTATTATTATCTCCTTTTTTTTTTGATAAAGAAACTGAGTCTAGGAAGGGGGTAGGTGACTTGTCCAGGTTCATGCAGTTAGTAAGTGGCAGAAGCCAGGCTAGAACACAGGTCTTCCTGATTTCTAAAGCCAGTGTTCTATCTACTGTACCCCCTAGCAGAGGGAGGAGGAGTGGACATGAGGATAGGGACTAGGGTGAAGGTTGGGGCAGGTTGAGGAACAGGAACAAGGTAAGAGATGGGGCAGGGATGGAGTCAGAGCCTGGCACACAGTAGGTGCTTACTAAAGGCTTATTAATTGGTTGGTTATTTTATTTGAACTGGGGACAATGACTGAGTTGGGGATAAAGGTTCAAATGGGCTCAGGGATAACAGAGGCAGAGAGAGGGGAAGGAGCAGGGGCAGACAGAGAGAGGGGGCAGGGGTCAAAAGCAGAGTGGGCTCATAGCATCATCAACTCAGAGCTGGAAGGGATTTCTGGGTTCATTTAATCCAATCCCCTCATTTTACAGATGAGGAAACTGAGGCCCAGATAGAATGAGTTGCTGAAGGTCACACAGGAAGCAGAGACATGGGGATGGGGTGAGTAGGGAAGAGACAAGAGCAGAAACAGAGGCATGGATAGGAAACAGAGGCAGGGAGGGAGCAGGTACGAGGAGAGGGTCGGGGCAAAAGAGATATACAAGGCTGGTAACAGAGACAGGGATAGGAGGAGAGAGATGGGAGCAGGTAGAATGATGGGGGCAGAGAAATGGACGGGGGACAGAAGAAGAGACAGGAATGGGTGCTGGGAATTCATGCTCTTTCCCTTGCCCTAGCTCATTGATATACTCTAAAGAAAAGCTCGAGTTCTCCTCAATAACATGCTTTGATTCTTGGAAGGAAGTATCCAGGGAGCATTTGTTGGATGCCCCAAATCGGTGCCTACCTGTGCTCTCCTTTTGTTTGCCCAGCCCTGAGTTAATTCTAGATTTGACATCGGGACATCTCCTCCAGGCCAGCAGAGTTTGTGGGTAATTGGGAACATGTGACCATTGAACCCAGTTAAGGAGAAGACTCAGTTAGGGGGTCCTGGTGGCTGTGCTTGAGTATTTGGTGGGCTGCCATGCTGAAGAGAGATTAGCTTTGCTCTGTGTGGTCCCCCATGACTGCAGTAGGAGCCAGGAGGAGAAGGTGAAGTGAGGCTGATATTATCCTCTTTTAAGAAGAAAACTTTATCACCATTTGAGATGACCCAAAGTGTAGCAGTATAACCTGCAGTGGGAGAGGCCCCCTTGCAGGAGGGCTTCAAGGAAGTCTCCATGACCGTTGTGAGCTCCTTTGAGTCTTTGTCTTATTGCCACAGCATCAAGCACATTGCTTGGCATTACCGCAAGTGCTTAAACAATACTTATTGGTTGGCTGATTATTGGTTAACATGCCAACAACCTAGATGATGCTAGTAAATAATAAGATAGGGCTTAATATAAGCAGTATTGCAATTTGCCAATAGAGGAAGCTGAGACCCAAAGAGATAGGGTCTTGCTTTCTCCCTCTGCCCCCTGTAGCCCCTTTCCCCATTGGTGAGTTCCTCTCAGAACCACCATTGAGGAGAGGCTCAGACCAGCCAACCTTCATCTCCCCAACCTCAATGACTTGGGGACCTTTCTTCTCTGTACTCCTTTTAGTTTTCTCTTAATTATTGTTTTATTTAGTTATTTATTATTTACTTATTGTTTTCCCCCATTAGCCTCTTTGAGTGCAGGGACTGTCTTTCCAAGCCCTAGGAGTCAGGAAGATCTGAGTTCAAATCCAGCCTCAGACACTGACTAGCTGTGTGACCCTGGGTAAATCATTCACCCTTCTTGCCTCAGTTTCCTCATCTGTAAAATGGTGATAATAATAGCACCTACCTCCCAGGGCTGTTGTGAGGATCAAGTGAGAGAATAATTGTAAAGAGTTTAGTACAGCGTCTGGCACAAAGTAGGTGCTGTGTAATTGTTAGCTATATAATTGTTGCAGCAGTGGTTATGGGCACGGTTGTTGTTTTATTTGTATCCTCAGCATTTGGTACAAGGCTTGGCACATAGTTAGGGCTTAATAAATGTTTGTTGACTTGACTTGACTTCCCCACAGTCACAGAGTAAGTGAATAACGGATTTGGGGCAGGCCTTCTGACTCCAGGTCAGTGTCCATTCCTTTATAACGTATTAGGCAATTACTAATTAAGTGTACAACAATTTAAGGGTAATCTGGAGTAAGGGAGAAGGCTAGAGATATTTTGGTCTCTAGCACCCCCTTCCCTTGGTCTTCCATGTTCAAAACCAAAACAAAAAAGACACTTTGCATCTTTCTCATAGATGGTCAGTTCCTATGGCCTGTCTGTTCCACATCTGCATCCTCTCACAATCTACACCCCACTCCCATCTTCACCTACATGAGTCCCACCCCTCCCCATGGAGGTGTGCGAGTGCGCGTGCGCACACACACGTCCTCATTAAGGCTATTGGGAACAGGCTAGCTAAGTCATTTACCTGCCTTGCTTCCCTGGTCATGGAAACAGCATTAACTCCTGTGACTTGAACCATATTATTTAATGCTTGTATCTACAAGTCGCTCCTAGGGGACCGATTGACCCCAAGTAATGTTGTTACACATTATATCACATTTTCACAGAACCCATTTTTAATGTTAAATGGGGTTCGCTCTGCTTAGTTACAGATGGCAGGATGAGCTAAAGTGGGGAAGGAGATTTAAAGAGGTAGATTTGGGGTTTATCTGCTTGACCTGATAATCAGAGCTGTCCAGTAGTGGGAGGGCCTCCCTTCAGAAGTAGTGAGTGTTTACTCTCTAACAATTGAGACCTAGAGACTGCCTGCAGGGGATAATGGGAGAGGGCAGAAGAGGCGGAGAGAACCACTGCATCGGTCAAGATCAGACTACATGCTCTCTGAGGTTCTTCCAACTTTTGGATTCCATTATTTAGCATGACAGAATGGGGGGGGGGGGGAAGTACCTGAGGGCCTGAGTTTGAATTTTACCTCTGATATCTACTATCTGTGTGACTTTTGATAAGTAACTTGTTCTCTTTGGGCCTCAGTTTCCTTAATTGAAAATGAAGAGGTGGAACCAGATAGCTTCCCAGGTCCTTCCCAGCTCTTGATTTATGATCCTAATACTTGTATGACTTTGACCAAGTCACTTAATTTCCTTGGGTCTCAGTTTCCCCATCTGTAAAATGAAGGGGTTGATCTAGGCAACTCTAAGATGACTTTCAACTTTTTGGTTCTTTGTTTCACATTCAAGGCCCTCCATAATCTCGTGCCACTTTTTCTGCCTTTCCTCACCTTCTTTCCCTCTGTGTACTCCATTCCTTCTCCACCTCTTTGGTCCTAGGAATGCCCTCCCTCTCTCTCTTCAACTGTTGAATTCCTGTTCAGCTGTTTTTCAATTGTGTCTGACTCTTTGTGACCCCATTTAGGGTTTTCTTGGCAAAGATACTGGAGAAGTTTGCCATTTCCTTCTTCAGTTCATTTGAGAGATGAGGAAACAGAGGCAAACAGGGTAAAGTGACTTGCCCAGGGTCACACAGCTGGTGTCTGAGACAAGATTTGAACTCAGGTCTTCTTGAGTCTAGGCTTTATGATCATTCTACTATGTCACCTAGTAGTTTCCCCAATTCCTAGCTATTGAAGTCTTACCTTATCCTTAAAGTCCAATTCAAATACCCCCTTCTCTAGGAGGTAGTTCCTGATTGTTAGTGGGATTTCCCCCTAGAACTCATGAATTGAATTTTTGGGGGTTGGCTCCCTAATGCATTTCTAAACTGTTGTGTACTCTACTTCTTTATGCTTACATCTTAGTCTTTGTGTTTCAGTGTCTACCATAGTGCCCTGCACACAGTAGGCATTTACTATGTGTTTATTAAATCAATGCATGAATATATATTCTCTTGGAATATTGCAAGGAGGGGAGCCAGAGATGATGGAAAGCACAGTGATCCAGTGAATAGTGCCAGGGCATTGAGATTTGGAGTCAGGATGACCTACATTTAAATCCTCACACTAGCTGTGTGATCCTAAGTCACTTAATTCTCTGTGCCTCAGTTTCCTCTTGTGAGGAGGTTGAACTGAATGGCTTCTATGAGTCCTTCCAACTATAATTCTATGATTCTATAAGTAATCCCCCAACCCCCACCCTACTCCAGTATTCTGGTATTATCTATGTGCCAGCCCATGTCTTGGAGACACCAGATCTGTAGAAGAATTAGTCTTTGGATGGGAGTAGTGATGGTGGTAGTGGTGGTGGTGGCGGTGGTGGGTGTGTGTGTGTGTGTGTGTGTGTGTGTGACAGTGAGAGGTGGAATAGGGGAGGGAAGCTTTATCTTCTCCTGGATCAAGGAAGGTTAGAAACACCAATGAGTTGGCCTCTGGGGCTGGCAAACTGTATTTTAGAGGACTTCCATCTGTGTTGCAGTTTCCAGGATGAGACAAATATATGTTACTCAGCTCATAATAACAATTAACAAGCAAGGATTTGTTGAGTGCTACTATGTTCCAGGTAGTATGTGAGTGAAAGTGAGAAAATATCTGCCTTCAGGTAGTTTACATTCTATTGTTTATTACATGTTTGTTTACGGAGAAGTAAACACAAGATATATACAAAGTAACGTGTGTGGGGTGAGGTGAGGTTGACTTCTGAGGGAATCAGGAAAATCTGTTGTAGGAGATGAGCAGAATGTCTGTGGTGGGAAGGCCCTTAGAACACAGGATGTCAGAGCTGGGAGGGCCCTTAAAATGAAGAATGTTAGGGCTGGAAAGGACTGAAAAAGACTTTCTAATAGAAAGTCAGAAAGGACCCATGAATATAAAGTGTTAGACCCTGGAGGAATCTTAGAGATAATCAAAGCTTTTATTTTATAGATGAAATAATAGGATCAAAGAGGGGAAATGACTTCATTAAGGTTGCAGAGCAAATTAATGGGATAGTCAGCAGTTAAGCCAAAGCCTCCTTACTCCTAACCCTTTATTTTTTTTCCCCATTATATCTTACTCCAACTTTCTTGAATCTGAGGTTACTCTGTTGGGATTCTAATTGACTATTAACTCCTCTCCCCACTTCCCTCCAATCCCCTACGAATTTTCTAGTAGCAGTAAATTTCTAGTAGCAGTAGTGGTGAGACAAGGGGAAAATCACTCCTTTGAGTGTGTTTAGGGGACAAGGTCAATCAACAAATTCCTTAGGAAACCCTCTTCCAGTCCCCAAACTTTCTTCAAAATGTAGGGATCATCCAGGCTCTCCTTGGATCAATATGTGGTTAAACATAGACAAACAACCTGTTTAATTCAAGAAGGGGATAACTGGCCCTGAATACTCCAGACAAGTCTTCCACAAATGCTTGGGTAATTACTGCCTCTGTTTGACCTGACTAGTGGGTTGGTTTTGTGAATTTCTTTCTTTCTTTTTTTTTTTTGGAGGGCAATTGGGGTTAAGTAACTTGCCCAAGGTCACAGGGCTAGGTTTTTGTTTGTGTGTTTGTTAAGTGTCTGAGGCCCTATCCGAACTCAGGTCCTTCTGACTCCAGGGCCGATGCTCTACTCACTGAGCCACCTAGCTGCCCCTGGTTTTGTGAATTTTTTAATGCCTTGCTGTTTTCTCAGGTTTGGCATTGGAAAATACCCCTTGGTTCCTTTTCTTCACTTCTCCATTTTCCCTCCCATAAACAGGACACCTGTGCAGAACAAGACCCACAGATCTGGTGTTCATTATTGACAGCTCCCGAAGTGTTCGGCCCCGGGAATTTGAAAAGGTCAAGGTCTTCTTGTCCCAAGTCATTGAGTCCTTAGATGTGGGGCCCAACACTACTCGGGTAGGCGTGGTCAACTATGCCAGTGCCGTCAAGCATGAGTTCCCCCTCAAGGCTCATGGGACCAAGACCAGCCTCCTGCAGGCAGTCCAAAAGATTGAGCCCCTATCCACAGGCACCATGACGGGCTTGGCCATCCAGTTTGCCATCAACAAGGCCTTCAGTGAGGTTGAAGGTGCACGACTCAAGTTCCCAGAGATCAATAAGGTAGGTGTCAATTGTATTTTTTTTAGAAGCCTAAACCTTTGGTATCCTGGTACTAGGTTCTTTTGGCTCTCTTGGTACTAGATCCTAAGTCTCATCAGAGCAGGAAATGCTTGTCCTCAACCCTCTCATGGTGTCAAGAATTCTCCAGGGCTTCGATCATCTCTCTGGTGATGGTGGAGATAGTGGAGATGGTAGGTGATATTGAGTGTGGTTTTGATGGTGGTGATGGGAAAGAAGAGTGACAAGGATGATGAGGGTGGTCATTACTCTGATAAAATGTGAACATACCTTTAGTATGTGGACTCTCTGAGGAATGACGAGGTTCTATTCAAGATTCCTTGTCATTCCCCCACTCAGCAAACATCAATGATTTCCTAGTATTACTAGGATCAAATACAAACTTGTGTTTGGTTTTTAAAGCTTTTCACAACCTAGTTCCAACCAAAAAAGAGGATTATTATGGGCAAAAGGGGATTAGACTGGTTTTGTTTGGGCCCAGAGGGTAGAATTAAATGGAATCTGGAAAGAGGAAGCTTTAGGCTTGACAAAGGAAAAACTCCTTAACAATGACAAAGGAGTGCTCCCCAAGTAGAACAACCCACTTTGGGAGGGGATTCATTTCTATTCACTAGGGAGATCCAAGATGAGGCTTCACAGGCACTTCTTAGAGATTTGTAGTCAATTCCAGACAAGTCAATGAGTATTTCCTTAGTGTCTATTTTGTGCCAGGCATTGTACTAAGCACTGGGGATACAAAGAAGGGTAAAAAACAGTCCCTGTTCTCAAGGACTTCACACTCTAATGGTGGAGATTTAGCATGCAAGCAGCTATGTCCAAACAAGATATATATATATATATATGGCATAAATTGGAAATGATCAACAGGGGGAAAACATTAGTTTTAAGAGGGACTTGAAAAGACTTATTACAGATTGTAGGATTTTATCTGAGACCTGAAGGAAGCCAGGGAAGCAAGGAGAGGGTATGAAGAGGGGGAGAATTCCAGGCATGGGGGACAGCCAGTGAAAATGAAGCTATGATATGAAAATGAAGAGGGATATATGGAAAGTTGAATACAAAGATTAGCAAGTAAGCAGAGACACTGGATCCTAGAATATGTGTAAGATATAAGAAAGCTGGAAAAGCAAGAAGGCATCAGGTTATGAAGGTCTTTAAAAGGCAAACAGGTTAATTAACTAAGTCAATTCCAAAAGGCTCATGATAGAAAATGCTATCCACACCGGGAGAAAGAACTATGGAGCCTGAATGCAGATCAAAGCAGACTATTTGCTCTCTCTTTTGTTGTTTTATGTTTTTTCTTTCTCAAGCTTTTCACTTTTTACTCTGATACTTCTTTCATAACATGACTAATGTGGAAATGAGTTTAATATAATCACACATGTATAGCCTGTATCAGATTGCATGCCATCTTGGGGAGGGGGGAGGGAAGGTAGAGAGGAAAAATTTAGAACTCAAAATCTTACAAAAGCAAATGTTGAAAATTAAAAAATAAATAATACTAAAAAAGATAGAGCAATACATAGCCAAACAGGGGATTTTGTATTTGAAGGTGGAGGTAATAATGAGCTAGGATTCTTGTTTGGGTTGGACTGGATAGCATCTGAGGCCC
Organism: Gymnobelideus leadbeateri; assembly: GCA_011680675.1. Classification (NCBI taxonomy): domain Eukaryota; kingdom Metazoa; phylum Chordata; class Mammalia; order Diprotodontia; family Petauridae; genus Gymnobelideus; species Gymnobelideus leadbeateri. Next base: position 78,533 of record WOXC01008236.1, read on the forward strand.
CTTTCAACTTTGAGATTCTGTAGTTGGGAGGCAGGCCCTGCTCTCAAAGACCTTACAAACTAATTGGTGAAAGATTGTATATAATGATTAGGATGAAAAGAAAGACTATGATAAGTGTAATTGAAAGACAGGTCGGGCAAAATTCTGAGAGAAATTCAGGGAGGGAAGGCTTGCTCAGGGATGGACAGGTCTTCATGGAGGAGATGGCTCTTGAGCTGGGCCTTGTAGGGTGAGGATTTCAATAGACAAAGATGGGAGGAGTATATTGTAGGGGTGAAAGACAGCACTGTAGTGAAGGCAAAGAGGCATGGGGGTAATATAGAATAGAGAGTATGCAAAGGAGAGTTCAATAAGACAAAGCTGGAAAGGTAGGCTGGCTCTGTACTGGGGAGCCTTGAATGCAAACACAATATAATAAGAGCTGTTGATTACATCATGCTTTAGAATTGCAAGGTCCTTTACATATATTATTTCATGTGGCCTTAACAACTCCATGTATGAAATAGATACCAGAGGTGTCTTGATCTCAGGGTTAAAGGACCATGAAGTTCTAAGAGGTTAAGTGAGTTGTCCATGGGCACATAAAGAGTTAGTAACAGAGCTGGGAGTCAAACCCAAATCCCTCCTGACCCCAAGAACACTTTATTGTATGGGAAAGGTTAAGCCAGAGAAAGTTATTGAGGGGATGAATGATGTCATCAGAATCTTGAAGCAGGGCCATTACTAAGACAGGATTTGATGGATGGATTGGAGATGGGATAGAATTGAGACAGGAAGATCAGCTAATTGACACTTAGAATGGCCTGGGGGAGCATGAAGGAGAGTATTTAGAGAGGGGAGCTAAAATGGGTACAATAGGAATGGAAAAGATGGGACAAATGGGAGAGAGACTGCAAAAGTTGGATTGGATTTTCAAGGGCCCTTCCCAGCTCTGACATTATTCTTAGGTTCCTCCTATCTCAGACGTTCTGGGTTCTAAGGACCCTCCCAGCTCTGACATTCTGGGTTCTAAGGGCCCTCCCAGCTCTGACATTCTGTTCTAAGCTCTTGCTCAGCTCTGACAGGTTATAATCCATGACCTTTTAAAAGTGGGAAGCTTGTTGAATCTACTGGGTGGGGCCTGCTCATTCTCTGGCTCCTGCTGTGCAGATGTGGGACTGATGATAGGAAAGGGCCTCGGTTTGGATCTGCTGGGCTGGGGCCCGCATGCATTTCTTCGCCCCATTGCTTTCTTTCCCAGGCCTGGAAGGCAGACGGTTTCTCCAAATAGAAGCCTACCATCCCTGTTCCTGGGACTTGGGTGCCATCTTGTGGCCAAAGATGGTTTAGGCTCTTTGGAGACTAAACAGGGGGCGGGTCAAAGGGTTTGGCATCTTGGCTTCGATTAATCTCCCTTGGATAACAAGAGACCAGAATGCACCTTGTTCCAAAACCTCTTCCTCCAGCAAATTATTGCTTTAATTCATTTCCAGACAAAATTCGTTTCCTACGTCCAAATCTCTGCAGTAGTGGGAGAACCGTTTCCCATCAGACAGACAATTTTGGAGATTTTCCCACTGGTGATAACCCTGCCCAAGAACAAAGGAAGATTTACTAACACAGAAGTTTCACATCCATTTGGGGGTACCAAAGATGGAAAGAAAGATACATCTTTTATGTCTCCCCATCTCCTTTTGGAGCTGAAGAATAAATTAGATTAGAGCATCTCCTGGGGACACCTGCTGGGCATGGCGAGGAACTGCAGAATTGGGGATCATGGAAAGTTAATGAACGTAAGAAGATGTAGTCAGAGGCTCCCAAACTTATTTGGCCAACCGCTCCCTTTTAAAAAAATTACTCAGGGCCCCCCTGGAAATCTACTCTTTTTGACCCTTTGACAGTTTTTTTTTAGAAATTTGAGTCAATTCAAAAAATATAAAATATATTTTAAAATGTTATCTTAAATTTAATAATGTATTGTAAATTTGTGGTATTTTCCCTGCATTGAAATTTTAGTGTTTCAATATTTCATCATGTAACTCTATAGTATTGTATTGTAAACAATTCATAGCAGGCACATATTCCTGCCAATGAGTGCTGGACTTCCAGACAATATTTGCTTGTTAAGGCCTGCTGGGTGGACTTGACCACTGATTGGCTATAGCTTGCATTTTGTGCATTTATTTGGGAAATAATGTAATCACTGTGACTTTAACACTATTATATAACAGATGAACCCTGTACAAATGTTTTTTAAAACATTTCTTCTCTTCTTCATGTTTCTGCCATCCCTTATTTTTATTCAATGCCCCTCAATTGTACCAGGGGCTATTACCACCTCCTGGATCATTCCAGTGCTCCCCACAGCGGGTGGTATCAACCACTTTGGGAACCTATGAAAAATCAGTTATGCTTTTTTAGGACCTGGGTTTGAGGACTACTTCTGTTACTTTAAGAATGCTAGACTTAAAGTCAAGAAAATCTGGGTTTAAATCCCTCCTCTGCACTCCCTACCTGTGACCCTGGGCAAGGCAATTAACCCTTTTAGGTCTCAGTTTCCTCCTTGGGGATTAAATGTGAGATATAAGGTGTCTCTAGTCACTGCCTTGTGGGTTTATTATGAGGCTTGCATGTTGGGGTGGACAGGATTGAGACATCCCAGTCCATTTTAACTTGGATACCTTAACTAGGTGAGACAGCATCTAGACCAATGAGAAGGCTTTAGACTAAGTGAGAAAAGTCTTTGAAAGTCATTGGATGAAATGAAATAACAGAAGCCCTGTTTTAATATGCTGGGAAACTTGATTGTGCCTCTGGATATTATCTATAAATTACCTAGTTGAGGAGAAGGAATTCAAGGTGTTACTTATGCAAACCATTCCGAAAACTTTTAAGTGCTCCAATGTAAGTGGTTCTTATTATGCCTGACCATGTGACTTTGGTAAGTCATTGAACCTTTCTGAGATTTAATTTCTTCCTCTGAAAATTGAGGCAGTTGGACTAGATGGGCCCTAAAATCTTTTCCAAGTCTGACCTCTATGACCTTATGATACTATGATCTAGTTCCCATGAACAATTAGCCAACCCTGTTAAAATATACTAAATGGTCACTCACTAGACCTGTCTATAGAAGGCAGCATCCTGACCACACTTAAGACTGATGGATGATAGAGAATCTCCTGCTGTGTCTACTACCTTGGACACAGATGATGGTGAACTTCCATCCTCCCCATTCTAAAGAAATCATCCTTTGTAAAAGATGCTAACATCTTGTTTTTTGGCCATAGGCCTCACCATCCTGTGGGCTACTCTCCATAGCACCAGCTCATTCTCTTGACATTACTTTTGGCCCCAGGACCTTTTCCACTTTGTATAGTCCCATGAGAGACAATATGGTAGAGAGAACTGGACTTGAACCAAAAAGAGACCTGTAATCACATCCTACCTTGGATGCAAACCAATTTGGTGACCTCTCAGTGGTCTAGCATTTTGACTCTGGACCATAAATTACAGAGAACGTTCCAGCTTGCTTTGGTAAGGAGAATTCCCTATAGTAATGATGTCACAGGTCTAATCCCTATGTACTAAAGTACCATGTACTAAAACTTCTCTGGCACAGAATTCCCATGACCTCCTAAACCTCCTGGATCTGTTTGGTCATGAAACTGATTTGGCTCCCTGAGTTCCAAGCTCAGCTGAGCTGAATCAAAGAGCCTTAGTGATTTCCTCATTGCTAGATGAGGTGCCCTTTGTTTTTCTCTTCATTCTCTGAGATCTTTCAGAGAGGCTGCTGCTGACCTCTCTGCTCCTATGCCCTTGGCTTCTGAGAAGTCACACTTCCCCACTCCTCCTTAAACTTCTGAAGTTACTCTTCCAGCTCATTGACTTGGCTTTCGTCTTTTGTCAGACCTCTCCTCCCTCTTCCCACTCCAATTCTGATGTGGGTATTTCTCAAGTGTCTGTTCTTGGACACTCCCATTCATCCCTGAGCTCCTAAAACCACAACCCCCTTTTCTATTTCTCTTCTCGTCTCCTCTTTTTTTCCTCTCTTTCCTCTTCTGTCTCTTCTCTTTCTGTCTCTCTCCTCTCTGTCTCTCCTCTCTTTGTCTCTCTGTTTCTCTCTCTTCCCTTTCTCTCTATGTTTTCTTTCTCTCTGCTTCTCTTCTCTCTCTCTGTGTCTCACCCCCGCCGCCCCCCCCCCCCGCCCCCGCAAGGCTACCACTATTTCTCTGTCTTGCGTATAAACACATGGACACAAGGATAAACACACTCCTTGCGTCCTCTCCTCTTTTGTGAACTCCAGAACTGTATTTCTAGCTCTCCACAAGAAATTTCTATCTGGAAATCCCCGTGGGACCTCAAACTCAGTGTAACCAGAACCAAACTTATTATTTCCCCCTGAAATTATCTTTGTCTTCTGACTTTATAGTTTTTGTCTGTGGCACCAGTATTCCCCTGTCTCCTCTGTTCCCAACCTTGAGGTTATATGTGACTCTTCCTTCTCCTTCATATCTTGTATTCAATCAATTACCAAGTACTCTTGAAACAGCCTTTAGGGTATCTCTTGCTTCTATCCCCCTCCTCTCTTTCCACTGCTGCCACTCTTGTCTGAGACTTCATTATCACCTTCCTGGGCTGTTGCAGGAGCCTTCTGAAAAGTCTTCAAGATAGCATTCTTCCCCCACTTCAATCTACCCTTAATACTTCTGCCAGAATGACTCTCTTTTGCACAGATCTGGTTATATCTTTCTTTTCCTCAAACATCTTTGGTGGTCCCCTATAGCTTAGTAAGTAAATGAATGAATGAATGAATGAATGAAAAAATGTATTAGGTGCTAGCTATGTGCTGAGTATTATGTTACGTGCTAAGGATATAAAGAAAAGCAAGACAGCTCCTTTTTCTGACGGCTCACATTTGGATAGAGAGAGATGACAAACATCGGAAATTTCAGCTCTAAGCCAGAGGGATGCAAAGGGGGCCCTGTGGTCCTAAGGTTACAGCTTACTGTGGCAAAGCCATTAACAATGCATATTTTAAAATGTCATTTCCACTGATAAAACTCTAGCTATTTATGATGTTGAGCCACCAGAATACACAGAGGACTTTTGGGGTGAGAACTTTCGTTTCTGGGTTTTTAGTTGCTCTGGCTGCTGAGGGAGAGGAGTCTGAATAATGGAGGCTGCCAGATCCCATTGCCCTGGGATGGTAGTTGCAGGGCCTCAGGTGGAGGCTCAGAGGTCTGGGAGGCCCTGTAATTCCTGGGATTCTTGGGCTCAGGGTCTTGGGCTATTCCTGTTGGATTTCAAGGGGAGGTGTTATTCCAAGTGGTGGGAGTAGTTTAACTCACCTGAAATATGCCCCCCAAGGGACTGAGGGTGCCTTGCCCCTTCAGCCAGGCTGGTTTACTTGCCCTGTGGGTAGCAACTGGTTAACAGTTGGTGGGTAACCAGCTTGGGAACAAAACTCAAACTCCTCTGCTTGCTACCCAAGGCCCTTCACCATCTGACATCAACCTACTTTTGCAGTCTTGTTATGGGTTACTTTTCCCTTTGAACTTCACACTCCAGCCAAACTGCATCATGATCTACTTCTAGACACACACTCTCCTACCTCTACACCTTTGCTCACACTGCTTCCTTCCCTCCTCATTTTCACTGGGGGAATTTCTACCTGTCCTTCAAAGCCCCACTCAAATGCCATTTCCTTCAGGGATCCTTTGCTGATCCCATAATGACCTTCCCCATCTGACCTCACAAAGCATTTCTGCACTTTTCTAACATATTGATCGTGTAATATTATATATCATAGTGATCTGTCTTTTGTCTTATTCCCCCAGAGGACTGTGAGATCCACAAGGGAAGGAACTATACATAATTTTACCTTTGTATCTCCCTTAGCATCTAAAAATAGGTACTCAATTTATTTCTGCTGAATGAATGAATAGGAAGATTATAGTGGAAAGAACAGTCTCTGGGGTCAGAGGACCTGGTTTCAGATTCCATCTATAACTCTTAATACTTGTGTGACATTGGGCAAGTCAGTTAGCCTTCTTGGGCCTCAGTTTCCTCATCTATAAAAATGAGAAGGTTAGACTAGATGACCTCTCGGGTCCCTCCAAAGTCTAAATCCTTAATCCTTGGAATAAATGGATGGGTAGATTGCTTCTAGTTCCACTTTCTGGGGCCCAAAAGAGCAAGTCTGTTGTTATAAAAATGATAGCCCTTCAGAATTTTGAAAACAGCTATTATGTCCAGCTCTTTTCTTTTTCAGGGTAAACATACAAAGTTCCTCCAACAAATTCTTATATGACGGCATCTTCAAGTCCTCTACCATCATGGTTGTCCCTCCTTTGGACACTCCAGTTTATCAACATCCCTCCAAAACTCTGGTGTCCAGAATGTCCAGAATAACGATGTTATTCTAGCTGTAGTCTGCCATGACATAGCATGGTCTTTTATTTACCATTTACGGCTCTTCACAATCCAGTCCCTGCCAATCCTTCCAGACTTCCTATCCTTTCCTCCCCTCCACACATTCTACAATTCAGCCATATTGGTCTACCTGCTCTTCCTTATAAATGACACTTTGTCTCTTGAGTCAGAGATTTTGCCTGGAACGTTCTCCTTTCTCCTCTCCACCTTTTAGAATCCTTGGTTTCTTCCAAGACTCAACTTAAATGCCATTTTCTGAAGAAGGCCATTTTGTGGTCTCTCCCTCTGCCAGAAGCTTCCTTCTACTCACATGCATCTTGTTTGTACCTAATTATTTACATATGGTCTTCCTTACTAGACTGTAAGCCCCTTGAGGTCAGGGACTGTCTTTTGTCTCTCTTTGTTTCCTCAGTGCATAGTTAGTACAGCAGTTACTTAATAAATGTTTGTCAACCAATTGATAGATTATCACCTACTCCACTTGTTTAGTTGTGTCTGACTCTTTGTGACCTCGTGGACCATTGAATATTGCCCATGAGGTTTTCTTGGCAGATACTGGAGTGGTTCACCATTTTCTTCTTCAGTGGATCGCCTTTTGTCAGAACTCTCCACTATGACCTGTCTATCTCGGGTAACTCTGCATGGCATAGTTAGCTCATTGAGCTATGCAAGCTCATCCGCCATGACAAGGCAATGATCCAGGAGGGATCTTCTTCTATATTGTACCAAATCAGGCTGACTCTTTGGTTTAGCCATTCTAGATTCTGTCCCCTCTACCTCCAGATGGGTAGTGCCTCTTCTTTGCCTAGGTATTGGCTTTAGCACTCACACGTTATTAGTCAGATGAGATAGGACCTGGCTCCCATGGGCTCACAATGGCAGAACTGCTTGTAATACTGTAAGGTCCCCAGGAGGGGGCTCCATAGACTATAGAGCTGGGGCAAAAGTTACCCCATACTTTGGAAGACCAACAGTTCAGAAAGAAGGGAGCTTTTGGCATAAGTATGGCTTGGAGTCAGTGGTCCGGATCCCAGGCACTACCTGGTGTCTTCTAGACTCTTGCTGGGTGAGTGGCAACCCTCCAAGGGTTCTTGGCTCAGTACAAGATATTTATAGATTTCCACCCTTGGTGATTACCCTTATATCATGGTGGCCTTGATCATGTTCCTCATCTTGGGGCAGGTTGTCAGTAAGATCACTCTCTTCATTTTATTGAAAATAGACTTTGATTGGAAATTTTGGAGGGGCTTCTCCAGGAGTTGAAGTATATATTCAAGACCCTTCCTATCTGCCACCTTAGAGCCCAAATTAGTAACTCAGATGATCTGGCTGCAGAAAGGGCAATTGTGATAGAATATGCCAGCTCTTTGTGGAATGCTGCTTTTGGTAGACTGGACTGCATTCATTTGTGATGAACTACTACTACTACTATTAATTATAAGGATAATTCCATTTAAGAAGGTTTGCCAGGCATTTTATAAACATATTCTCATTTGATCCTTACAACCACCCTATAAGGTTGGTCCTATTTTGCTTCTGGTTAACTCCTCCTCTTATTTAACCTCCCTTCTATCATCCCTCTCTCTTATTCCCTCCCCACCTACTTTCCCGTGGGGTAAGATAGATTTCCATGCCCAATTGAGTGTGCATGTTACTCCCTCCTTAAACCAAATCCAATGAAAGTAAGGTTCACCTATTCCCTCTCACCTCTCATCTCTTCTCCTCCAATGTAAAAGCTTTTTTCTTGTCTCTTCTATGTGAGATAATTTACCCCATTCTACCTCTACCTTTCTCCTTCTCCCAGTACATTCCTCTATCACCCCTTAATTTTTATTTTTAGATATTGTCCCTTCATAATCAATATATATTCCCTCCAATTACCTTAATACTGAGAAAGGTCTCATGAATTACAAATGATTGGTACTATTATTATCCAATTTTACAGATGAAAAAACCGAGTCACAGTGAGGTTAAATGAATTGCCCAGGGTCACACTGATTCTGAAGTAGGATTCAGATTCAAACCTTATGGACTCCTCATCTGTATGATGAGGGGTTGAACTTAAATCTCCAGGATCCCTTCTATTCTAAATCCTGTGAACTCTGGGAAGCCGTATGCTACACCCAGCAGGCTCCTCCCTTGCCCACCCAGATCTTGTCCCAGATCTCCTTCTCAATGGTCAGGATTTCTGGGATGTTTGCAGGGTAGTAGAGGAAGAGGAGCCCTGCCCCACAATCCAGTCAATCTCTCTTTCACACCCAAACCCTGTGTTCTCTCCTTCTGTCACTACCTGAGACAGGAGAGCAGTATGCTGGGGAAGAGGAGCAGTTCATGGCCAAAACATCATTTGGGACATGGCACCACCAATCTGGGGGCTGCAGCACCCCACCATTTCCCACTTTAGCCAGAAGAATATTGAGCATCGTTAGATTGCCTGAAAGCTTCATCAGTCCCATACCGGCTATCACTGGGCTCCATTATACCCCATTCATGGAGCTGAGGTGCTGATCTCAAACCCCAGATCTGGACCACTAGCAGAGCAATCATCCCCACAGGCCCTTCCACAGATGTCAGCTGTGCAACATGGAAGAATGGAGAACAAACCTGGTTTCAAATCCTTCCTCTGACACAGCTTGTCTCTGTGACCCTGGGCAAGTCATTTAACCTTTCTGTGCCCAGGCTACTCTCTAAGACCATACACATTGCAGAGAAGGGATTAACCTGCATTGGTAGAGAGAATTTTCTTACCTGGAAGCTCACTATACAGTGAAATCTTTGGTCTGGTCCCTCTACACATTTCCTAGGCCTTAGATCTATCAGAATTGATTTCCCAGCAGCAGGTGCAGATTGTCTATGTTCAGACCCATTTGTCTGCCGGACTGGCAGGCATGGCATTCCCCCTCCAGGGAGGCTGAGTCTCAGGTGGGCTTCTGTGTCTTCACTGGTGTCTGGCTAGCCCTTCTCCCAAGCTCTCCATCTGTGCTGTGACAGCACACAAGCAGGCCACAGGTGCCTATGCAGGCCCGATTCCAGGGCCTATGCATACTGTCCTTTTTTTTGGAGAACATAACTGTGGCGTAATGTTGGCTAGTATGTCCAGTCACGGGAAATATGTACTCAGACCAGGGAGCTAGGGGAGTGGCCAGAAGGCTTACTGAGACTCTGGCTAAGTCCTCTTCTTTCCTAAAAAGCCTCAACAGATTCAGCCCCCAACCCAAAATAAAAAGAAACCCCTCTAGCCCAGACCTTGGAGAGTCTTGCTGCCTTGCAGACCCTCTAGAACAGGGGCTCTTAACCTAATTCATGCCATGAATTCCTTTGGTAATCTAGGAAAGCCTATGGGCCCCTTCTCAGAAAGGGTTTAAATAATCAAAGGAAACACTAAATTTCAGTTAGAGGTCAATGAAAATAAATATGTGATTTTTTTTCTTATCTAAGTTAACAGAGTCCCTGAAATCTACCCCTGGTTTCCTTGGGGTGGGTGTCTGTGATCCTCAGATTAAGAACTCCCATTCTCGATAAGATCATTAGGTTCTATCAATTATTAGCCTAGACTGCCAAAGAGCTGGTCTCAATTTAAGGATGCTTGGAGGTCCTACAGAAAAGAACAGAAGTCCTTGGAAGCAAATGGAGTCAACTGTCCCACATAACATCAGCAAAACCGGGCTACCATGTTGATTGACCAAATGGGATGTAGCGGTCCAAGTATCCTGGTGCACATCCAATTGCTAATGGCCCTTTGTCCTTGGGGCCTCCTTCTAGCTTGGGCCGGTAACTCTTGTGTCATCTCATCCATCAGGATAGACTTCCTTCTGGACCACCCACTATGTAATGAGGAAGGAGCTCTGAGGTATTCATCTTCTGTATATGCTGGGTCAGGCAAAAGACTGTGGTGGAGCACGCACCTGAGGGCTCCCTTCAGGAATTTCAGTTAGGATTTGCTTGAGAATATACCTGTCCTGGGAGAGCCTTTTTCTGGTAATTTCTCCAGGGCTATTTAAAAGGTACTAGCCAAGATGGAGGAAACCATTGATATGTCTGCAGATCTGGGTGATTAGAGTTGTCACAGGCTGAGCTTGGAGTAAGGGCCAGGAGTTTGATTTTTGGCTCTGTCTTTTGTTGCCTGTATGACCTTAGCCAAATCACCTGTCTCTAATGGGCCTCAAAGACTAGGTGACCTCCAAAGTCCTTTCCACCTCTAAATTTATGATCCTAAATCTTCTGGTTGGGCCATGCCAGTCTTTCTAGTCTTCTCCCTGAAACACTTGCCTGTAACACAGCATTCATAAGGGGGAACCGGTGCAACTTGAGGGGCATGGCTTGGGTTTGCTCTGTCATATGGAGCCTTGATTACCACCCAAAGTAGGGTCAAACTTGTAGACAGGTTCATCATCACTCACTTGGTGACGCCTTCAAGGAATTGGCCCAGTTATCTCTACATTGAGCTGGTGTGATTCCCACACCCAAAGCAGGACCAGTTTCCAATGGATGCCTGAAACACTCACAAATGTCATTCTCCTCTCTAAAGACCCAATGAATCATGCTCTGCCTCTGCTGTGACGGGTCCAGGGATAGGACACACTTTGTTGTTCTGGTTGTAAAGTCATTTTTCAGTCATGTCTGACTCTTCTTGACACCAGTTTTTTTGGGCAAAAAACTGGAGTGGTTTTCCATTTTCTTCTCCATTTCATTTTACAGATGAGGAAACTGAAGCAAACAGAGTCAAGTGACTTGCTCAGGGTCACACAGCTGTTAAGTGTCTGAGGCCAGATTTAAGCTCAAGGAGACGAGTCTTCCTGCCTTCAGGCCTGGCCCTCTATCCACTGTACAACCTAGTTTCTCTCTAATGGGACACACAGACCTATTCAAAACCTGATCTTAGCCAAGATGGAGACTCCTGGACAGTGTCTCTAGTCCTGTTCTCTTCTCTGAACTCCAGAACTATACCTTGAATTGCCTACAGGTTACCAATATTGGATGTTTCACCAGCTCATCAAACCCAACATAGCCAAAGCCAAGGTCATTATTTTTCCACCTGAACCTGCCTTTCCTTCAGATCTCTCTCCCTCCATCCCTTCCTCCCTTCCTTTCTGTCTCTCTCTGTCCCCTTTGTCACCTTTTATGTTCAATCACTAAGTCCTGCCAATCCCAAATCTAAAATATCCTTCACTCAGTTGTTCCTTTACTATTTCAACCATTGCCACCCTAATGCAGATCCTCATTGCTAGACTGCAGCCTCAATAGTTTATCCTCACTCTACCTTTTCTTCTTTCTAATACAATGTTCACAGCACAGATTAATCGTTCTTACCCTCAGATTTTGAGATGTCGCTTCCTTCCTTGAAAATCTCTACTGGCTTCCTATTGTCTAGAGAATAAAATTCAAACTCTACAACTTGGTGTTCAAAGCCCTCCATATTCTGGAACCAGCCTACCATTCTAGTCTTATCTCATACAACAATCCATGTGTTCTAGGATCCAGTCAAGATGGGCAATTCTCTGTCTCCTTAATTCAATTCAATTCAATAAACATTTATTAAATGCCCACTGTGTGCCAGACATTGTATAAAGCACGGGGAATACAAGTAATAAAAAGAGATAGTCTTTTCCCTCAAGGAGCTTAAACTTTATTGGGGAAAGACAAGATACAAGAGGATGAGGGGGGTCACCAGGGAGAACCCAGCATGGCGCTGTGGTGTTCCATGGACTTAAAGCCATGTATGGCTTAAAAACTTGGTGTACCTGTTCTAGCTGTTCTCTCTCTCTCTCTCTCTCTCTCTCTCTCTCTCTCTCTCTCTCTCTCTCTCTTTCTCTCTCTCTCTTTCTCTTAAATAAATCCTTTCTTTTTTCCTTTCTACATGTTGAACCCCTACACATTCCTTAAAGTCCCACTCAAATACTGCCTCCTCCAGGAAGTCTTTCCTGGACTCTCCATGGGTGATGAGCACCTCCCTCAGACCATACTAGGTTCTTTGTTTCGTAGCTCTCCAGTGAACTTATACTAGCACTTTAATATCCCAATCAATCTGTGGGCTCATCAATATGAATATTCCATCCAGTGGTGAAGATTGTGACCCATCTTAAACTGTCTAATTGCATGTATTGGCAAACAATAAGTATTTATAAGGTATCTTCCTCCTCCTCCTCTTCCTCCTTCTCTTTCTCTTCCTGCTCCTCCTCCTCCTCCTTCTCCTCTTCCTCCTCCTTCTCTTCCTCCTCTTTCTCCTCCTCCTCTTCCTCTTTGAAGGATTGGGTCCCAGTGGGCTCTGGTTCCCCAGGGAATATAGGTAGGTGAATTGGTAGAAGCTTCTAATGTCAGATCTCCTAGGCTCTTTGTCCTTCCTTATTTCCCCTTTCCCCAAAGGTGGCCATTGTGGTGACAGACGGTCGGCCTCAGGATGGTGTGAAGGATGTCTCAGCCAGAGCTAAGGAGAGTGGCATCGAGCTCTTTGCCATTGGGGTGGGTCGAGTGGACAAGCACACCCTGAGGCAGATTGCCAGCGAGCCACTGGAGGAGCATGTGGACTACGTGGAGAGTTACAGTGTCATTGAGAAGCTATCCAAGAAGTTCCAAGAGGCCTTCTGTGGTGAGAAGGAGGCATCTGGGCAAAGGCAGTACATGAGAGAGGGAAGGGGGGGGGAAGAAGAAAATGGAAGGGGAAGCAGGGAGAATGGTGGGAAGATCAGAGAATGGGGGAGAGTGAAGGGAGGAGCTGGGAAAGGACAGGAGGAATCAAATGGGAAGTATGGGAAAGAGCAAGGTGTGAAGACAGGAGGAAGTAGATGAGAGGAATGGTCAGGGAGCAGGGGAAAGGGGGGAAATAGGTAGGGATTAAGGAATAGAAGAGAGGAAAGGAGGAGAAGCAGCAGCAGGGTACAGATAAGGGGAATGGTGGGAAGGAGGGAACAGCCAGGAGGAATGAGAGATAAAGGGGGTGTATGGACGAGCAAGAAATGAATGAGAGGAATGATTGGGGAAATAGGGAAGAGGGAAAGAAAGGCAGGAGTAGGGAACAGACAGGAGGAGGGGGAAGAGCAGAAAAGAGAGAAGGAATGATATAGGGGGAAGGGAATAGAGGGGAGTAGAGGGAGGAACAGAGAACAGAGGGAAGGAGCAGAGGGTGCTCCAGGAAGACTTCTGTAAGGGCTCTGACCCTGGGGATTGCAGAGCTCTAGAATCATTCCCTCCTTTTTTGGGGGAGGGGTCGGGGATGCTGTTGGATCCTGCGTTGCTAGGAGGTATCCTCGAATATTTTCTCTACCTCTAAACTAACAAGGTCCTCAGGAGATCTAGATTCCAGGCATGGCTCCTGCTGTGTGAATTTAAGCAAATTGTTTGCCATCTGTGAGTCTCAGCTTCCTCTCTGTGAAGCAGGAATGCCAATTCCTGCCCTCCCCAACCTCACAGAGACACCAAAGCAATTTTTAAAAGGATAAAACACCACATAAGTGCGAGGAAAGAGAAATCTCTGTAGAAAATCAAGCCCATATCTTTTTCTGCTCCCTCGGGCTTTCTCTGAAGCTCCAGTGGGGCTGGAAGGCTCGAGAGAATTCCATTCCATTCCTTGAATGTTTACAAAAGGTCTGCTGTGCTCAGAAATTTGTTCAGACCTGGGAGAGGTGCACAGATCAGATAAAATCAGGTCCCTGCTCTCATGGAACCCACGGTCAAGGAGGGGGTTGAGATGCAAATATAGAGAACCCTAAGGCACAGCAGACTACGATAAGTGTATTGGAGGGGTGCCAAGAAAATGATGGCGTGAGATAGGAGGGGGAAGGACCTTACAGGCAGAAGGGATCAGGGAAGGCTCCTAGGAGGAGGTAGCATTTAAATTGGGCTTAATTCAAGCTTGTGGGTTTGAACTCAAGAGAAGAGGAGGAAGAAGAGCATTTCAGCACATGAAACAGTGTGAACAAAGATCTGGAGATGGGGAGTGCTGGGCATGATCGTGTGAGGCAGGGTATAGCTCAGCTTAGCTGGAATATCGAGCACAAAATGGGGGGGGGTCATGTGAGCTAAGGCTTAGAGTTCGGTGCTCTAAGCATTAATAAATGTATCTTGGGGCTTAACGCAGTTTGATGAAAGGCTTGAATTCCAGGTGTCAGCAGTCTGAATTTGGCTCAGGGGATGATAGGGAGCCACCAAAGATTTTTGAACAGAGGAGTGAGCTGACTGACTGCTTTTGTCTAAGAAAGATTAGCCTGGTAGAGGCAGGACAGATAGGAGAGAGTAGAGGTGGAGGACTTTGTTTAGAAGGTGATTATAATTATCCTGGGGGGCCTCACCAGGGGATGGCAATGGGAGCAGAAAGGGGGAGGAGAGATGGAGGGAGATGTTACAAAGGAGACCTCAATGGAACTTAGTAAATGAGTGTATCTGAGAGGTAGGGAAAAGGGAAGAATCAAAGGTAATCCTTTGGTTACAAACGTGGGAGAATGGCTGAGTGGTGCTGTCATTGATAGAGAAAGCAAAGTTATAAAGAGATGGGGAAAGATAATAAGGTCCATTTTTTTTTGCATGCTGAATTTGAGATGTTGATGGGACATCCCTTTAGTAGGAGGTACAGGGCTGGAGCTCAGAAGAAAAGCCAGGGATGGAGATTTATCCCTGGGGGTTGTATGAATGGAGGTTGTCAGTGGCAAAGGAGGAAATACAAAGGGAGAAAAGGAAAAGGTTGAAGTCAGAGCTTTAGATAACACACACTTTGAAGAGTAAGGAAGAGGAGGAGTTGGTTAGGGGGAGATTAGAAGTTGGAGGGCAGGTGCCAATCTGCACTGGCAGTAGAAATTCCTCACTAGGTGTTCTCAGGATTGGAAAAGAAAGAAAGAAAAAGGGAAAGCAAGAAAGAAAGACAGGGAGGGAGGAAGGGAGAGAGGGAAGGGAGAAGGAAGGAGGGAAGAAAAGAAGGAAAGGAGAAAGAAAGAAGGAAGAAGGGAAGGAAGAAAGAAATAAAGGAAAGAAGGAAGGAGGAAAAGAAAGAATGGAAGAAAGGAAGGAAAAAAGGAGGGAGAGGAAGAAAAAGAGTGAAGGAAGAAACAAAAAGAAAGACAATAAGGAAGGAAAGGATGAGAGAAGGAAAGGATGAGAGAAGGAAGGAAGGAAGGAAGGGAGGAAGGAAGGAAGGAAGGAAGGAAGGAAGGCATAAACAAGGAAGAAGTGATTGGCTTGGATTACTTTAAGGGATGCCTTCTGCTCCTGAGAAAAGGAGGGAGCTGGACAATTAAGCTCAGAGGCCAAGACCTCTGCCCTCAGTGTGACCAAGAACACACCCTAAGTGTCTGTCTCCTTCTCTTGTAGTGGTGTCTGATCTGTGTGCCACTGGAGATCACGATTGCCAGCAAATCTGCAACAGCTCCCCGGGCTCCTATACCTGCTCTTGCCAGGATGGCTTCATCCTGAACAGTGATGGGAAAACCTGCAGCGGTCAGTGCCCCTCAACATCCCCATCCCCTGGTACCTGGAGCAGAGGGAGAGTGAGGGGGGAGTGTCACACATCAAGAAACCAAATAGGGAGAGAGATAGAGAGGCCTGGGCGGAGGCCAGGGCTGATGTGTCTAGGAGAGTGGGTTTTTACACTGTACGCACATTATAGCAGTCTGGGAAAGAGTCTGGTGGTCATCTTGAGAAGGGCACCAATGACTTCTAATTGACCCCAGGATGCGATGCAGACAGAGGCTCCAGGGCTAAGGCTGAGGGTGTGTTCCCTGTGAAGTGGGCTCTTCATCTGTGGTCTTGTTGATTACCAGCATCTTTCTGTCCCAGTTGCTCATCACACAGGGCTAAGTGCCAAGCAGAAGGATGCCACAGGGTCTTGTTAGGATTGTTGGGCTTCCCTATTCCTCTTCAGACCCTACACAGGAGGAAAGGCGCTGATAACCAGGCAGGAGCCACTAGATCTTAAGCCCAAGGCTTTAAAATGCCAGGTAGTGGGTTGGGGTATGAAGTTTCTCACAGTGGGTGGGGCAGAGGATGGAGTACTGCACTTGGAATCAGGGGGACCTCAGTTCCAATCATGCCTCAGATCTGTACTAGCTGTTTTGACCTTGACCAAATCCCTTATTTTTTTTCAGTTTCAATTATTACATCTGTAAAATGGGGATAATAATAGCTCCTCCCTCATAGGGTTGTTATGAGAAGCCAATGAGTTAACTCATAAAAGTGCTTGGTAAATCTGTTGTTGCTGCTATTGTGATTAGGTTTGATGAAAGTGCCCATTGGGCTTTATGTTGAGAGATAGGACAGAGGCTAATTCAGAACAGGCCAGGGCTGGGCTGGGCAAACTTTGGGGGAGCATCAGGCTTATTCAGATTTTCTAAATGGACACACATTCTGGAGACTAATTGCCAGGCTGGATTCATTGACTCATTGAGCTAGAAGGGCCCTTTGAGACTGTCTAATTCAAACACCTCATTGTTATAGATGAAACTGATTTGACCTAAAACCATGAGTGTTTCCCCATAGCAGAGGGTTCTGTTAAGGAGGCATTAGGCATTAAAATTAGTCAAACAGTCATTCTTTAGTAAGAGGAAGAAAGAGCCCCTACTGACTGAGCCCATCAATCATGGTCCCAGAAATCCATCCAGGCAGGGTCAGGCCAGGATGGCAGCAAAGGAGTGAGTGCAGAAAAGTGGATATTCTGGATCATGCCCTCTCCACCCTTCTCTGTATTTAGTCATTCTTTCTCCACCAGCTCCCTTGTACTCTCTCTGTGTCCTCCTTTCTCATTCACTCAGGGAAAAAAAGATGGTAAAGGACTATATCAGTACTCCCCCAGGGATCTGTAATTGGAAAGATGATTGAAGGGGGCCATGATTAATCCAACAGGATGAATATTCAATAACGGTGGAATTTCAGGCAGTGTGACACATAGGAGAAAGATTTGAGGAGCAGGGAGACCTTCCTAATACTTTTCATGTTACCATATAGCAGAAGAGTGGGAGTACAGAAAACTGGCTGTATGACTAGTTTGGGTCCAGCTGCTCCCCCAACTGGTCAATCAAGTTCTCATCTAATTTCTCCAATATCCTCTCTCTTATTTTCCCCCTCCCTTCTCCAGCCTGCAGTGGGGGTGGTGGAGGTTCTGCCACTGACCTCGTCTTCCTGATTGATGGGTCCAAGAGTGTTCGCCCTGAGAACTTTGAGCTGGTGAAGAGGTTTATCAACCAGATTGTGGACTCTCTGGATGTGTCCGACAAGCTGGCCCAGGTGGGCCTGGTACAGTACTCTAGTTCAGTTCGGCAGGAATTCCCCCTAGGAAGGTACAAAACCAAGAAGGACATCAAGGCAGCAGTCAAGAAGATGTCCTACATGGAGAAGGGCACCATGACTGGGGCAGCTCTCAAGTACCTCATTGACAACACCTTCACCATCTCCAGCGGTGCACGGCCTGGTGCCCAGAAGGTGGGCATCGTCTTCACTGATGGCCGGTCCCAGGATTACATCAATGATGCAGCCAAGAAAGCCAAGGAGCTTGGTAGGACCCTATTGCTCTTCTCAGGGAATGTTTATCTTTGCCCATCTTAGAAGTTGTTTCATAGGATCATAGATTTAGGGTGGGGAGGGAGTTTAGATCCTCCTAGATTTTAGATTACAGATCTCTAAAATCTAACTCAACTCCCTCAATTCCTAACTAAGGAGTTGGAGCCCAGAGTGTTCAGATGTTTGTCCAAGGTCACACAGGGAGTAAGTAGCAAAATTAAGATCTAAACCCAGGTCTTCTAACTCTAGTCATTATTCTTTCTACTAAAATCTACTGCTTCCCTTCCTTACCCTTCTGCCTCCCTCTCTTCCCTACCCTTCTGCCTCCCTCCCTTACTTACCCTTCTGCCTCCTTCCCTTCCCTACCCTTCTTTCTCCCTCCCTTCCCTACCCCTCTGCCTCCCTTCCCTACCCTTCTGCCTCCCTTCCCTACCCCTCAGGCTCCCTTCCCTACCCTTATGCCTCCCTTCCTTCCCTACCCTTCTTTCTCCCTCCCTCCCAATCCCCAGGGATTGGACATCCATGGTCCCAGCACCCTAAAGCCCATTACCCTTTTCTAATCCATAGACTCAACCCACTTGAGTTGACTCCATTCTGGCTTATTGAAGTTTTGAGGGATATGCAGGTCTGAAGTCAGAGTCGGGAGTGAGAGGAGCTATGGTGGGGGTAGGCCTGCCAGTATTGGTTTCATTCTAGATATGGTGTGGGAGCTTTGTCAGTTATTCAGTCAGACCCACATAGGATAAAAACCTCCACTGAACAGAACCCAAATGAGCTGAACCTCAGTTATCTGAATATCTCCTCCCCTCACTCAACTTTTAGGAAAAAGAATCAAGTGATAAGAATCATGGATTTTGTCAAGAACACAAATACCACAAACATTCCAAACATTTCTAGGACAAAGAATGGCAGAAAATTAGAGCTGGAAGAGCCTCTAGAGATGACCTAGCCCAATGCTCTCATTCTGTATTTTAAGGACTAGTATGGATGGGGCTCCATCTCCTGTGCCTTTTCCATCTCCAGTCGTGGACCGAGTGACCTCTGATGTTCCCGTTGCTGACCTGGAGGTCCCTTTCTTGACCCTGACTTATCAGAGAAGGGTTCGCTGATGGAAATGAAACTCTTAGGCTGCAAGATTTTGAGCTGGAAGGAACCTCAGATTTCATTTATTAACAAAAATAATATTTCACATTAAGTTAGTGCTTTATGTCAATGATCTTAACTGAGCCTTTCAATAACTCTGTGCCTTAAAGGTAATTCATGCACTGTTGTCTCCATACTATAGGAGAGAAAAGTGAGACTAGGGCAGTTGGAGTGTCCAAAGTCATGTGTCCAAGATGTGACAGGCCCTTGTAATGATAATGCTAGTGGCAATGGTGATGATGATATGGACTGGTGTCCATTTTGTGCTTTAATACAGTATCTCATTCAAGCCTCATGTCCCACCATTATCTACCTTTTCAGAGAGGCTCTACACGTGTTATGGATAGTATTTTATAGATAGGGAAGCTGAAGCTGAGAGGTTGTACAAGAAGGGATTTGAACTCAGATCTTCCTGAATCCAAGATTAGCCTTCATAGCCATCACTAACACTGCTTTGACTAAAAGAAGGGGAAAGTGGTTATAGATTTCGATTCAGGAAGGGGATTTTAGTTTCCAGAAGGGAGGAAGCACTAGGTGGGAAGGTCATTAGAAACTCTATCACTCTTATGTAGGAAGGTAGAGAATGGGTGAAGAAAAGGGAAGATGAGGTACCTGATCTCAAACCCACAAATCAATAAGCATTTATGTCTGTCAAGCCCAGTGCTAGGTACTGAGGGGGGCATGAGGAAAGAATTTGGGTCTCATTGAAAAGCCAAGGCATGCATGGGTAACAGAAACATTGGTGATAACTGACATCTACATAGTGGATGTCATCTGTCTAGTGGAGTGATATTGTATGTGTCAGGTACGAAACGGGCCAATCCAGGGTCTAAGTGCTAGAGTTGAGGGTAGGAACCAGTAAAGGAGGAGATTGTTGGTGAATGAGCAAGTCAAGTAATGTACATAAAATGCTTTGTAGACATTAGAGCTGTCTATAAATACCACTTATCACTGGTATTGTTTTCCTGTAAGTGGAAGGGGATTTGGACTGGAGTAATCTTGGATGGCTTCCTGGAGGAGGCTGGGCTTGTTTGGTCTTCCTGTGAAATGACTGCTCACAGATCTGATAACTCTCTTGGACAGTTTCAAAGGGAAAATGGTCCCTTCTATGAAACATATCCTGAGATCATCTAGAGGCCCCAGAAGGGCCAGGAGATCAGAGCCAGCAGCATCCTTTTCTGTGTGATGGAACCTGGGCAGCTGGCTCTGGCTCTTTTGTGCCATTCTTCTTCCAGGTCTCCTCACTGAGACAAGGGGATAATGGACATGCAGCAGCCTTTCCAACATCCCTTTGCTTGGAATAACCCTAATCATCTGCCTTGGATCTAGGTTGTTGGAGGGAAGCAGAAGAGTTAGCTCTACAGACAGCTGAACAGGGAGGGAAATCACTGGAAATCAGGGCTGTCACTTTGGAGATTCTCCTGTGATTGTACAGTAATGATTGGAAGAAGAAAAGGAAATAAGGAAAAAGATGGAAAAGGGAAAGGATAGAGGAAAGGAATGGGAAGGGAAGGGGAGGGGAGGGAAGGGAAGAGAAGGGAAGGGAAGAGGAGAGGAGGGGAAGGGAAAGGAAGGGAATGGAAAGGGAAAGACTAGAGGAAGGGAAGGGAAGGGAAAGGGAAAGGAAAGGAAAGGAAAGGGGAGGGGAGGGGAGGGAAGGGAAGAGAAGGGAAGGGAAGGGAAGAGGAGAGGAAGGGAAAGGAAAGGAAGGGAATGGAAAGGGAAAGACTAGAGGAAGGGAAGGGAAGGGAAAGGGAAAGGAAGGGAAAGGGAAGGGAAGGGAAGGGAAAGGGAAGGGAAGGGAAAAACTGGAGGAAGGGAAGGGAAGGGAAAGAGAAAGGAAGGGAAGGAAAGGAAGGGCAGGGAAGGGAAGGTCCTTGGGTTCTACCTCTTCATTTCATTCATATTCCTAATCTTCCCCCATCTTCATCAAAGCTGAGCAGGTGTCTGTGTCCCCTTTTGCATGCCTCTACTGTTCTTTTGGGTTTCTTTGTCCTTATGCTTTAAGCCCCCTGTGGATCAAACCCTACATCCTTAAAGAGGGCTCTGAGCCCAGACTTCATTGACCATGCTTCAGCTGCCTTCTCCTCACTCCTCTCCACACCTTTTCACCCCTTCTCCTTTTGGTGAGTTCCTCCTAGAACCTCCATTCTGATGAAGGGCCCAGACCACTCAACCATCCTTCATTCATCCCCTCCCCCCAACTATTTCCAGTTTCCTTTTATGTGTTGTCTCCCTTCATTAGAATGTAAGCTCCTTGAGGACAGGGACTGTCTTTCTTTTGTCTCCTGGGCCCTTAGCACAGTGCCTGGCACATAGTAAACAATAAATGCTTACTGACTTGACTTGACTGTCTTCATGGGCTTCATCCACTTGAAAGAAAATGCTGGGGATCCTGGGCTCCCTAGGACTAGCTCAATAAGTCAATCAAAAAGTATTTACTAATTACCTACTAATGTCCCAGGCATTGTGCTAGTTAATGAGAATGCAAAAATTGATGATAATTTCCCCTTCTTCCCCATAGATACCAGGGATAGCCTTGGGCATTGAGCTCACTCTGCCTAGGGATAACCCTGACTCCCATCCTTCCTAGGAATAATCCTGATTCCTCCATCTCCCCAAGGGTGGTGTTGGGTCCCAAATAACTTTGGGTCTGGCACACCTTCTAAGGCCAGCCTTGGGCTCTGTGCCCCCAGGAATGACCCTGGCTCCTCACACTCCCTGCAGATGCTTGGAGTTCCATATCCCTTAGGGACAACCCCAAGATACGGTGTAGTACGGTGGTAAGACTCTAAGTCAGGCTTAAGGCCAGGAAAGATTTGGACTTGAATGGACAAGTTCTCTCTGAGTCTCAGTTTCCCCATCTTTAGAATGGAGATTATAATACATGTAGCACCCTGTCCCCCATGGGGTTATTGTGAGACACATAAGAGATAATGTATGTAGAGGATGTTGACAGCCTAATGGTGTTATCTTAATGTCAGCTGTCAACGTGATCATCAGCCCTTCCTCATCTCCATCACCTTCATCAACATAAATCATGTTGATTTATAAATTGTATTATAAATTTATAAATTTATAAATATGATTTATAAATCATAAATCATGACTCTAGACTCTTGATCACAGGAGTTGATTGGGATTCAGAAAAGGTCATTTTTTTTTCCTTGTCATTTGTCTGGTTGGGAGGCTTAATGGATAGAGAGCTGGCCTCTAAGCTAGGAATTTCTGGGTTCAAGTCCTTCCTCTGACACATACTATTGATGTGATCCTGGGTAAGTCACTTTATTTCTTACTGCCTTAGGCAACTTCTAATGCTATAAACTTCTGAGAAGGTAGTGACCTGCATTGGTGAAAGGAGTTTTCTTACCTGGGAGTTCCCTATACCAGATAAAGCACTGACCTAGTTGGAAAAAAATTCTCTTTCTTTCGCTCTCTCTCTCTCTCTCTCTCTCTCTCTCTCTCTTTCTCTCTCTGCTCTTTCAGTATGGCATCTTTGAAATCACCAGAATGTCCTCTACTGGGGACTCGAGGTAGCCACTGTGGGATGTAAATAACAGTGGAGTATAATAGACTGGGGGTTAAGGAACTTGGGTTCCAGACTCAATTTCAAAACTCACTAGCTGTGGCTTGTCTTTCCTGGTTCCCGGAACCCTTCACCCCCAGGGATATGGCTCAGAGAGAAGCACGGGCATAGAGGAAGGGACCTCAAAACTCCTTACCTTCAGGGAACCTTCCTTCTTTAAACCCACTAGAAGGATGCTGCTTTGCTCTATAGCCACCTTTCCTTCAGAAAGTATGAAAATATCAGAAAGAAACAGAAGTATGCCTTCTGTTTCAATATCATGATCATTTCTACATTTCTGTCTTCCCCCTACCACCTTCATGAATCCTCCTGGTAACAAAAAAACCCAACAATAGGCAAACAAATCTGACGAGCAAAATGACCATGTCTGAAAGTATATACAACATTTAGCCCCCATAGTCCCTCACCTCTCTACCAAAAGAAAGGTATTTGTTCATTTCTTCTATGATTCCACCTTTTTCACTAAACACATTCATTCTGAAAAAAAAAATGTTGCCTTTGCTATTTGCCATCTTTTAATAGTGCAGTCCTGGGGTGACTAGGTGGCACAGTAAGTAAAGTACTGGCCCTGGGGTCAGGAGGACCTGGGTTCAAGTGTGAGCTCAGACACTTAATATAAAAACTAGCCATGTGACCTTGGGCAAGTCACTTAACCCCAATTGCCCTCCAAAAAAAAAAAGTTGGGGAGGCCAGGTGGTGCAGTGAGTAAGAGCACTGGCTCTGGAGTTGGGATGAGCCGGGATTGGTCCCGGCCTCGGAAAATGAGCTCCCACACATAAATAATAACTGGCTGTGTAACCTCGAGCAAGTTACTTAACCCCAATTGCTTAAAAAAATAGTGTAGTTCTGGTGAAGTTGTTTCCTCCTGGGGAAGAAGCTTTATTTTCTCCAGGAACCCTATCTGCCATCCTGTTGGCTTAGCTCTGTGGGCCAGGTGGGAACCTTCAGTGAAGGCGTAATCCTTCTGCTCCATGGTGGCGGGGTCAGGCAGGCCGAGCTTTACCACTGCCCTCCGTAGGCACCACCCCTTTGTTTCTCTCAGGGTTTAAGATGTTTGCTGTGGGAGTTGGCAATGCAGTGGAGGACGAGCTGAGGGAGATTGCTTCAGATCCCGTGGCAGAACATTATTTTTATACTGCCGACTTCAGGACCATCAACCAGATTGGCAAGAAACTTCAGAAGAAGATTTGTGTGGGTGAGTTGGAGGGATGGGTGAGGTGGCCTGGACATTGGAGAGGGGCAGATGGGGCCCCTCAGCCCAGGTCACGTCAGATCTGAGGGTTATATCATGTCATCAGAGTAGAAACAGAACTGGAAATGGGCAGGGCCAAGACCAAGAATTTATAGGAAGGTTGGCAGGCACCATCATGGGGCAGGTCATGGGCAGGTAAGGGTCAAAGCCCAGGAAGTCAGGCAACAGGCCTTAGAACTGCTGGTTGGGAGACTGGGGAACAAAAGGCCTTGGCAGAGAGTTGGGCAGCTGGGGGTTGAGGTATGAGAGTCTGGGAAATACATGATAAGGGTCATAGGGTCCACCTGGCATGGCTCAGCCTTGTACGGGGTGGGGGTGGGGGTGAAAAGCATTGATTAGTGGGTGGGGTTCTGACCTAACTCCATCCTGCCATATTGATTTATTTCAGTTTTTCTGGAGCAATAAGCAGCAGCCCCCAGTTGTATGTTTCATGCATTTAATTTGACCCGAGAATCAGGAAAGGGCCCTATCAGGGTCAATGGTGTATTTCTTGAATGAGAATCTCCCCTAGACCTGTTCTGTCACTCAGAAGGATTCCCATCCTCCTCCTCAGCTTTTCTCTAACACTCACAGGGACTGCATACATCTCTCCTAACATTCACAAGAACTCCTGGCATCTCCCCTAATACTGAGAATGACTCAGTCTCTCTCTCTCACTTCTCTCCCCTAGCCCTGACAAGTATGGCCACATCTCCCTTAATACTTATGGGGAAACTTACTTCCTCTTTCAATTTTCCCTAAGGAATGACAGGGACTTTGGCATGGCCCTGACATTCACAGGGTCTTCAAGCATCTCCTTCTGCTGTCTCATCACTTGCAGTGACTCCCAAAGTCTTCCCCATCTCTGCCAAAGATTTCCAACACCTCTTGATTACTCTAACCCAGTAATCTCTGGGACACTCTCAGCATCCTTTCAACTCTTAGAGAAACTCCTGGGATCTCTGCCCTAGCTCTCACAGAGACTCCCAGAGTCTGCCAGCTTGGCCCTGGACAGGACTTGAAGAGGGGAGGGGTGGTGGAGACCAGCTGTCGCCTAGCTTCATCTCCCTTTTGTTTTGGATTTGATCCAGAGGAGGACCCGTGTGCCTGTGAGTCTGTTGTGAAGTTCCGGACCAAGGTGGAGGAGCTGCTTCAGGCCTTGACACACAAACATATCCTTTCCTGGTGGGAGGGGGACAGACCTGGGAGAAAGGGTCAGGGTGGGTCCAGAGATGAAGGGCCCCGGCAGTGCAGGCAGAAGGAGCATGGGCTTGGGCTGGGTCCTCTCATTAGACTCTCTTGGCTGACTCCGAGGACACCAGACTTTGAATTAATTCAATCCAATTCAATTCAATAAGCATTTATTAAGAACCCACTTCTCCAGGAAGCTTTTCCTGATTCCCCTAATTGATAGTGTCCCCTAATTACCTTATGTAAAACAACCTTATATTTATTCTGTATGTGTATCTCTCTCTCTTTTCTATTTCTATCTGTCGTCTGTTTCTCTCTCTATATCACTATCTCTCTATCACTCTCTCTTTGTTTCTCTGTCTCTGTCTCTCTCTGTCACTGTCTCTTTCTATCACTCTTTCCATTTCTCTCTCTGTCTCCATCTTTTTCTGTTTCTGTTTCTCTCTGTCACTGTCTCTCTATCATTTTCTCTGTTTCTCTTTCAGTCTCTGGCTCTCTCTTCTCTCTGTGTGTGTCTCAGTGCCTCTGTTTCTCTCTCTATATCACTATCTCTCTATCACTGTCTCTTTGTTTCTGTCTCTGTCTCTGTCCTTCCTCTCTCTCTCTCTCTCTCTCTCTCTCTCTCTCTCTCTCTCTCTCTCTCTCTCTCTCTCCCTCTTTCTGAAGTCAGGAAAACCTAAGCTCAAATTCTCCCTGGGACATATAGTGATCATGTGACCTGTGCTTTAAGAGATCCTCTATGACTCCAGGTGGCAGATAAAGTGCCACCTTGCATTGGTAGAGGGAACTTTCTCCCTATGCTCTTGAAGCACCAGATCCAGTCCCTCTCTCCATCCCAATGTGTCTGTCTTATTACTCCTGTAGATTATAAGCACATTGTAAGTATGGGCAATTTCATTCTTTGTCCCTGTATTCCAAGAACCTAGCACAGACCCCATAGTAGGTAGGTGCTTAATAAATGCTTATTGATTAATTGACTGAAGGAGCTATGGTAGGTGTGTTAGGGATACAAAAACACATAGGAAACAATCCCTGCCTCAATTGGATTCGATGTTAAAGGCATTTGAATGATAGGGTAGGAGAGATGGGCTTCCTCCTCGGTGTTCCTAGGAAAGCAGGCTTATGTGTGCTAGTGTGGGAGCTGGTGAGACCATCTGAGGATGGCAGTGCAGAGAAGGAATGGCCATAGGTTGGCCTGGATTGTCACATGCCTGAAATGTGTGAAATATGGTCACTTTCTGTGTGACCATAACCTCTCTGGGCCTCATTTTCCTAATCTTTAAAATGGGGGAATTCTTTAATATGGGCAGCAGCTAGGGAAGAGACAGGAATTTGGTACCAATGAACCAAGGTTTGTGTGGGTGGCCTGGGAAAGCATCAAGGCACTGGAGAGAAGAGTGGGCAGGCCAATGGAAAGAGCATAGAGAATGGGGGAGGGGAGAAGCTCACTTCCATTACAAGGGTGCTGTGGCTGGATCCCACTTGTCCTTCCTTAATTGCACTCACTGGAAGCTGTGACCAAGCGGCTTGCTGCCCTGGAGAACAACGTGATCTAGGATCCTATGAAGAAGGCCTGGTCTCTCCTTACAGTTCCTCCTGGTTTTCCTCCTTTACATACTGTTACATGCGGGGGAGCCTCCAACTATCCCAGAGAGCAGCTCAGCCACCTCCTCCATCCATCTTTCTGTAGCTGAGAGTTTAAACTCACTAATGTCCTCCTCTTTGGGGGACATTACAGGGGCCGGGAGACTGGGATGCTTGGGGTAGAGGTCTTAGGGGTTTATGCCAGCCTAGCCAGCCTTTTCATTTAGAAAACCCTGGAAAGATGTATGAGTGAGTGAGTGTATGTGTGTATATGTGGATGGATCTGTGTATGTCCAAAGGAGGTTTGATTTTCATTTTTATTATCTAAAGTTTAATATATTTCCATATTTTGGGTCAATCTGGACTTGACTACGAGTTCTGTAGACCCCTCTGGTGACCTCCCACTTTCTGTTTATAGAATGATTCTATGTAACTTAATTTAAGTCTTAAATGTATGTGGTGGGGGAATGAATTTTTGGCTGAGAAGAAGATGGGACTCGTTGGGATACTTATAAGGAGGGATTCTTTTGATACTGCTCTGGATTCCTGCAAAGAAGAAGAAGACATGTCCAGATCTAATGGAGGCTCTTGGGCTCCTTGTCAGTCCAGAGATTAGAGTGGACCCATAGAGGATATATCCAGGGAATTCCATTCCATTTAGTTCCATTTAACAAGCATTTATTAAATACCTACTATGTGCTTTTGCCATTCAAAGACAAAAACGAAAGGTTCCCTCCTCTCAAAGAGCTGACATCCCACTGGAAGGTCCCTAGTTTATACCTAACACTTGAGGGCTGCTGGTCCCCTAAGGCACATTCTCAGTTTTCATTCTCAGTAGGATTGTCTTCTTGGTGCTCAGGCACCAAGTTGATGGTCAGCATTATCAAGCTGCACTTGTCATCCTTGCTGCCATGTCCATTCACAAGATGTTGCTCCTGCCTTCTCCAATGTCTCCCATGCCCACCCCAGCTACCACAGGAGGGACAGGGAGGGACACCCCCAAGCTCAATTCCCCTTATCCTACATGCTGTCTAGTCAAGTCAACAAGCTCTAATTAAGTGCCTCCTATGTTCCAGACACTGTGCTCAGTACTTTGCAGATACTCCCCTTCCCCTGCTCTCAGTGTGGAGATGGAGACTGGCCCCTGGTCTCCAAACCTTGCCCCAGGGGTCCCTTTCCCACATCTGTACCATAACTGTACCATGTGCTCCTCAGGGCACAATGGGTTCCCCTCTTTTGGTACCGCTTAGTCTCATGTTTCAGGCATCAGAGTATTTATACTTGAGCATATATAAGAAGTTTTTCAGAATATCTCCAACTGTGCAGAAACATCCTGCTCAGGGCTGATCTAGGGCAACAGAAATCATTAAAGATTCTCAAGCCCCAGCTTGTCTCTGTGTCCTTGCTCTTACAGCCCACTCTTTGTCCTCGGGCTTTTAAATGTCCTTTTCTCTGGCCTCCTTGCCATTGTGACACTGGGTTCTTGTGTGTCAGGGGATTCCAAGATCTAGAAGGTCCTACTAAATCCCTCACCCTCTTCTTACCCTGTCTTCTGGCTCTCTTTACCCATGTACCATCAAAAGTCTCCTGCAAGGTTTTACTAGTCATCAGGGCTGCTAGGTGGCACCATAGTGCATAGAATATTGGGACTGGACCAGGAAGACTCTTCTTCATGAGTTCAAATCCCATCTCTGACACTTAGAGCTGTGTGACCCTGGGCAAGTCACTTAATCCTGGTTGCCTCAGTTTCCTCATCTGTCAAATGAGTTGGAGAAGGAAATGGCAAAGCACTCCAGTATTTTTGCCAAGAAAACCCCACATGGGGTCAAATGAATTGGACGCCACTGAAACAGCAACATATATCAAGCCCTGGAGATACAAAGTACAACATTAAAAAAAAATCTCTCATCTCAAAGAGTTTACATTTTATTGGGGGAAGCAACCTGTCCACCTATAAGCAAATACAAAATAAATATAATCAGTCCACAAGCATTTATTAAGAACTTACTGTATATGCTGGGCATAGTGCTAAGTTCTGGGAATACAAAGAAAGGCAAAAAAACCCCAACTCCAAACAGGTCTCCGCCCTCATGGAGTTCACAGTTTAATGGGGGAGGCAGCATGCAAACAGCTGTGTACAAATGAGAGCTATATGGGTTACTAGGGAGATGGCAGTAGCTGATGGATTTATGTCAAAATGATCAAATGATTGATTTTTTGAAGAATTTAAAGAAGGGAATTCTTCATAATACTGGGAAGAGGAGAGGAGGGTCCATCTTGTAAATCAGGAATTCCTGTCCAATGCTGGCTTGTACTTGCCAGTCCCTCCTCTCCAAGAGAATCCCCGGGGCCCAGGGGTGAGGAACCTTTAGCCTTGAGGTTATATGTGGCCCTCTAGGCCCTCCAGGGCAGCCCTTCGACTGAATCCAAACTTTGCAGGACATGCTGCAGGTTCCCCATTCCTGCCTAGGTTTTGTCAACAATTTGCTGCTTTCAACAGTCCGATATTTGCTGAGCACTGACTAGAGGCAAGGTCTGTGTCAGGTGCTTGGGAGTAGGGATGGGCAATCTAAGCTGTTAAGGTTTCCTCCTCCCCTATCAGGGGAGCATTTGGGGGTAGGGAGGTGATTCAAAGTCTAAATTTAACCAGACACTTCCCTCCTCAGAAAGACTCTGCCAGTGAAAAGGCTGATAGACTTCACCTAGAGGGATGTTTTCTCCCAATATGAATCAATTCAAATCAATTTTGCTGCCAGGAAGTAGAATGAAGTACAATAATACCTTAGCATTTTTCTGGATCCCCATAGTGGGCTTAATACCCTGTAACCTCCTTCCTTGTTCACTGCCTGTACCCTAACAGGTTGATTTTGGAACTGGGTTGCTGTCATTCCTGTCCCTGCCAGCCTCCACCCTAAAGTGAGGAGAACCTGATATCCTATTCCCACCCCCCCCTTTTTTTTAACCTCCTGTAGAGCCTGGGGAAACAAATTAGCTAATGTGCTTTGAGTTCTCTGGAGAAAAACAAAAGGCTGTGTAATCACCCTCTCTAATCACGGGTTTGCTCCTCTGTGGCCCTGGGACATGATGGATGGGTGTGGGCCTGGTGATGGTAGAACCAGCTGGAGGGTGGGCCTTCTCTTCCCTGGCTAGAACAGGATGCCAGGTGGCCCTGGACTCTCAAGGGATTGAAGGAAAACAGATGGTAGAGGCAGCAGAATACTGAGATGTAAATATTGAGGGCAGAAAGGAACAATGCCTGTAGGGGGGGAGGATGTTGTCGGGAAGCTGAATTCTGCTCCAGGCAAGGAAAAAAGTATCTGACGATGAGAGCAGAAAAAAAGGGAATGGGTTGTTCTGGAAGGTAGTGAGTGCTCACTCTTTGGAGGTCTTTAAAGAGGGACAGGGGGATGTCCACCCTCCCCTGGGAAATTGTAGAGACCTCAGGCTTTGGCAATAGTTGGGCTAGATGCCCTCTGAGGGCCTGTCCTGCAGAGAGTCTGTGCATCTGTGCTGGTCATGAGAGGACTTACTCTGAGATTGGAAGAGTGTCCAGGGCATTCTTTAGGGATTGTAGCCTATGAAGATTGGATGCTGTAAGAATCACAGGCCTTTCAGCACAGACATTCTGTGATTGTTTGATACCTCCTCAATCAATCAATAAACATGTATTAGGTGCCTACTATGTTCCAGGCACTATGTTAAGAGCTGGGGATACAAAGAGACAAAAGACAGTCCCTGACATCAGGGAGCTCGAAATCTAATGGGAGAGATAACATGGAAACAAATATATGCAAAGCAAGCTATATACAAGATGAATCCGAAATACTCAGCAGGGAAGGCATCAGAATTAAGGGAATCTGAGGAAGGCTTCCTGTAGAAGGTGGGATTTTAGTTGGACTTAAGGGAAGTCAGGGAGGTAGAATGGAAGAGGAAAAGTGTTCCAGGCATGGGGGACAGCCAGAGAAAAGGTTCAGAACTGAGAGAAGGAGTGTCTTGTTTGTGGAACATCTGAGAGGCCGGTATCACTGGGTCAAAGACTGTGTATTGGGGAGTAAGGTGTAAGAAGATTGGAAAGGTAGGAAGGGGCTAGGTTATGAAGGGCTTCAAATGCCAACCAGAACATTTTGTATTTGGTTCTGGAGGCAAGATGGGGTCCTTGGAGTTTATTGAGTAGAAGGGTGACATGATTAGACCCATGCTTGAGGAAAATCCCTCTGGCGGCAGAATGGAGGATGAATTGGAGTGGGGAGAGACCTGAGGCAGGCAGACCTTCTTAGACTCTTAGAATAATCCTGGTGTGAGGATCAGCACTAGAGTGGTGGCAGCTTCAGAGGACAGAAGGGGGAATATTGGAGAGATGGTGCAAAGGTGAAATCAACAGACTTGGCAATACTGGATAGGAGGAATGAGCTTAGAGAGAGTGAAAAGTCCAGGACAACTCCCAGCTTGGGAGCCTGAGGGACTGGGAGGATGGCGTTGCCCTCTACAGTGATAGGGAAAGTGGCGGTGGGGTAAGCTTTAGGGGGAAAGATAATGAGTTTTATACATATTGGGTTTAAGATGTCTACTGGATATCCAGTTTGAAATGTCAGAAAGGCATTTGGAGATGCAAGATTAGAGGTCAGAAGAGACATTGGGGCAGGAAAAGTAGATTTGAGAATCATTAGCAATAAGACAACAATTCAATCCCTGGGAGCCGATGAGATCACCAAGTGTAGTATTGACAGAGAAGGGAACAGGGCCCAAGACAGAACCCCAAGGGACACCTATGGTTAGAGCACATGATCTGGATAAGAATTCAGCAGAGGAGACAAAGAAAGAGCAGTCAGAGAAGTGGGAGGAGAACCAGCAGAGACTGGCATCCTGAAAAACTAGAGAGAAGAGAGTATCAAGCAGGAGAAAGTGATCAATAGGGCCAAAGACTGGAGAGAAGTCAGAATGAAGATTGAGAAAAGGCCATTGGATTTGGCAACGAAAAGTTCTTTAGTAATTTTAGGGAGCAGTTTTGATGGAATGATAAAGTTGGAAGCTGGATTGTAAAGGGTTGAGAAGAGAATAAGGGACAAAAAGTGGAGGCACCGATTATAGATGGCCTTTTTGAGTTTAGCTGCAAAGGGCAGAAGAGGATATAGAACCATAGATAGCAGGGATGGAAGGATCAAGTGAGAGTTTTTTCAGGAAAGGGATACATGGGCAGGTTGGTAGTCAATAGATGGGCCAATAGAGAGGGAGAAATTGAAAGTAAGTGGAAGAGTGGGGATGATGGAAGGGTCAATTGAAGGAGATGGGGTAGAAAAGGATCACCTGAGCAGACAGAGGGAATAAGGTCATTTCTTCATATTGAAATGGGTGAAAGAACAGAGAATGGCAGAAGGCAGCTGAGTGATGTTAGGGGATGAGGACGAGGGGAGAAGGGGAAACTCCTGGTAAAAGACCTCAATTTTTTTTTGGTAAATTATGAGGCAAAATGCTCAGCTTGAAAGTGTAGAGGCAGGAGGAACCGTGGGAGGTTTGCAGAGGGACAAAAAAACAAAACAAAACAGGAGAGCCCTGTGGAGAGTGAGGTGATGGCGGAGATATGGTAGGACTGCTCAGCAGCAGTGACGGCCTGGGGTAGGTTGTGCAACATAAATTTGTAGTGGACCCAGGCAGAAGAGTTGGGTGTTGATCTCCACCTTTATTCAGCAGAACTATATGGATAAATTCTCTGTCTCTTGTCTCTCTCTGTCTATCTGTCTGTAAAGGTATATATGTTTATGAAATACATATATACATGTGTATCTATATCAATCTATCTTCCCCCTCTCTTCTTCCCTCCTTCCCTCCCTCTCTGTCTCTATTTCTATTTTTCTGTTCTGGACCCCAGGTCAGAGCCCTGCTATATAAGAAGAATAGCTCAGAGGCCATGTGGTGTAATGGATAAAGACTAGAGAACTATGTGGGGCAAGTCCTGGCTGTGATATGTACTGACTCTGTGAGCCTGGGCAAGGTACTTTAACATCTTGGTGCCCCAAGGGGCTCTCTAAAGCTCCATGTTATTCAGTGATTACATTGGTAGGAGTTCTGTCACCGGGAGGTGTGAGTAAACAATGAAATCATAGATGTGGTAGGATAAAAAAAGATGGTTAGGGAGGCCTGTTTATCCTAAATCTTTCTATTCTTCCTACTCACACCCAAGATTCTTATTTCTGTTTAGAAGGGCACTTAGAAGCTATCTAGCCCGATATACTCACTTTATAGGTGAGGAAATTGAGGCCCATGAAAGTGAGGCCCAAGGTCACACAGAGAGATGGAATCTGAACCCAGGTTCTTGACTTCAGAGCCATGGTTTTTTGTGTGCTCCATATTTCCCCCTCCAATCCATCCTCTGGAGCTCTCAGATTACTCATATTAATTGCCCCAGGTTTCCTGACAGGCATGCCACTGTCTTATAGACAGCTAGATGGCACAGTGGACAGAGTGCTGGGCCTGGGGGTTAGGAAGACCTGAGTTCAAATCTGACCTCAGATACTTACTTAGTTGTATGACTCTGGGTAAGTCACTTAACATTTATTTGCCTTAGTTTCCTCATCTGTAGAAGGGGGACAAGGATAGCACTTACCTTCTAGGGTTGTTGTAAGGATCAAATGAAATAATATTTATAAGGTGCTTAGTGCTGTGTGTGGCACATAGTAGGTACTTAATACAGGCACCCTGTGATGATGAGGATGTTAACACCAGAGAAAACCACAGCCAGCAGCCTGGGAGCAACCTTTAGGACTGCCTCATACCCAGAATTCCAAGCTCTGGTTTGCTCCCTCAGCCTACAGACAGAAGAGACAGACACTTTACACAGATACCCAGAACAAGCTTCCCTGACACCTAGCCCCACAGAAAGAAATTCCAGAGAATTACAGACATTCATTCCCAAGAAGGAAGGATAAAGAAATTCCATGGCCTGAGTGCCCTGGGATTTGTTGTGTTTTTGTTGTTTCATTTCAGTCATGTCTGACTTTCCATGACCCCGTTTGGGGTTTTCCTGGCAAAGACACTGGAATGGTTTGCCATTTTCTCCTCCAGTCCATTTTACAGATGAGGAACTGAGGTCAATAGGGTAAAGTAACTCGCCCAGGGTCACAGACCTAGTAAGTATCTGATGCCAAATTTGAACTCAGGGAGATGAGGCTTCTTGACTCCAGCCCCAGCACCACACCATCTACCTGCCCTAGGATTTGAGACTATGTCAACTCCATTCCACTCAACTCTGTTCAATTCAATTCAGTTCAACTCAACGCAACAAACATAAATTCTGTGCTTACTCTATTCAAGACACTCTAAGTGTTAGGGACATAAAGACAGAAAAACAAAAGCAAGAAACAAACAAGCAAATAAACAGAATAAAACCAAGGGTAACCCAGAAACAGTCCCAGCTCTCAAGGAATGTACATTCTACCAGGTACATTAGCAATAGCTAATTTGAGAGGACAAACAACTGGGGTGATCAGTGGAGCTTTCTTAAAGAGACAGCAGCTGAGCCAAACCATGAATGAAGGGAAAGACTCAGAGAGGCAGAAGAGGAAGGATCCTCCCACTCCATGGTGGACTGGCCACGTGAGTGCAGAGTGATGCAGGAACAGGATTCCTGAGCCCTGTAATCTACCACTGTGGCATGATCGATTCATTCGGACTTTGT
Source organism: Gymnobelideus leadbeateri (assembly GCA_011680675.1). Lineage (NCBI taxonomy): Eukaryota > Metazoa > Chordata > Mammalia > Diprotodontia > Petauridae > Gymnobelideus > Gymnobelideus leadbeateri. The sequence goes on from WOXC01008236.1 coordinate 112,829, forward strand.
CAGGACAGAATAGACTAGTTTAATGATCACTAGCATTGAGTCTGGGTCTGGCTCTACCTGAAATGGGCTTCCTATGGGGAAGTAGCTAGGAAGAGAGACCAACCCACACTGCCTACACATGTGGTCAGGTTTGACCTGCCATCTGCTTTGTCCTTCCACAGGACTGTGTCAACCTGTCTTCTGCACTAGCCTATGGAGGAGGTGTTGCCCTGTTTATTTCTTGTGATCTTCTTGTGGAAGATGCCTATGGGGTTGACATAGTGAGCTATTACTATGACATTCTATGACTAGGTCATGATATTTCTGGCTATTCAACAATGCCTGAATGAACCTAGTTGTACAATTCTACATATATACATATGTATATGTACTATACATCTCTCCATTTTATAATAATATAGCATATTATTATTATATATGATATATAATTGTATATCATATATGACATAATATATAACATATAATAACTAGTCTGTATATAGTACTTTAGGGTTTGCAAAGTGTTTTACAAATATCATCTCATTTTACAGTATGAAAATAATGAGAAAATATCAAGGTCTACTGTCTTCCTGGGGGTGGGGTAGGAAGGGGCATGCCTACAGGCCAGGATGACAAATCTCCCAAGATCTGGCCTGACTGTTACCCACTTCTAGGGATTCATGTGCTACAAATGAGTCTGATAGAAAAATCTCGAATGAATTGGTGACGATTATAGGGTTGGTGGTTCAGTCATTTTAGTCATTTTTGGCTCCTCACGATCCTCTTTGAGCTTTTCTTGGCAAAGATGTTGCAACAGTTTGCCAGAAGAGACAGACACCCTACACAAGTACCCAGAGCAAGCTTCCTGAACACCAGTCCCTGCGGTAAGAAATTTCAGACAAATACAAACAGGAATGAAGGAGAAAGAAACTCCATGACCTGAGTTCCCCAGGATTGATTCTGTTTTTACTGTCGAGTCATTTGAGTCATGTCCAAATTTGTTGTGTTTTTGTTGTTGAGAACTTTCAATCATGTCCAACTCTTCATGACCCATTTGGGGTCTTCTTGGCAAAGATACTGGACTGGTTCACCATTTCCTCCTCCAGCCCATTTTACAGATGAGAAAACTGAGGCAAACAGGGTTAAGTGACTTGCCCAGGGTCACACAGCTAGGAAGTAGCTGAGGCCAGGTTTGAACTCAGGGAGATGAGTCTTCCTGATTCTAGGCCTGGGCACTCTATCCACTGTGCCACCTACCTGCCCTGAGTGTTATGGAAGTTCAGAAAAATAATAGAGTACCTTGAAGCCCAGGTGGTATTTTCATCACTGCTGTTGGTCAAAGGCAGTGGCTTTAGAAGTGAAAGGAAGACTTGGGAAGGGAACAGTCAGTTAAGAAGATAATTGAGCTACTGGCAGATGGGCTAGGGGAATATTGCATGGACCCCAATCACTTTAGCTATAGCCAAAGGACTCAATAGAACACATTTCCCAGTAAGTGCAGTTAATTCATCATGAGTAGAAATGGCCAAGTTTTTCAAAACCAGACCCAACAGAACACAGGTATTATTTAACAAATCACGATTCAGGATGTAGGAATGACAAATATGCTGGATTGTGACCCTTTGCTTCTGCCTGAATCAGTGAATTTTGGGGCTGGCAGTTTTAGATCAAAGGAGATTGTCAAACATGTCCTTGTGCTCTTGGAGGATCATGGCATCTCATAGTTGGAAGGATCCCCATAGTTCATCTAGTCCAAAATCTGCCTGAGCAGATGTCCTCTCTCTAGCACCTCCAGTGAGTTTTCTTCTAGACCCTGCTTGAAGACTTCCCATAGGCCCTGTTGGCCTCATGGCAGCCCCTACTACTTTTGAATAGCTCTAATTATTTGTATTTTTTTTCTTATGGTGTGGGCACCCACCTCCCATCACCTCCCTCCAACAGAACACTTTTGGTAACTTTTCTTGGTGATCACATCAAAGTTTAGGAATAGGACTGTTTCCAATCATGCGTGTCTCATTGATTATAATCTTTCAGTGGGAAATGATGAAGAGTCCTTAATTGCTTGAGCCAGAAGAGCTGATGGCTCATTGAATGTGCAGAAGTGAGCTCTTACTCTTTTATCCTCTCTATTTCCTTTCTGTTTGTAAAGTGTGTCAGTCAGTCAACAAACATTTCTTGAGCACCACCTATATGCCAGGTTTTATAGTAGGTACTAGAAAGACAAGCAAGAAAAAGACAGTCTCTGCCCTCAAGGAATTTTCAATCTAAAGAATGAAGGTAGTACTCAAAAGGAGGCTGAAAAGGGAGGGCTATGATAAAGAAGAGGGAAAGATATGATGGAGAAGCCCAGAGAAATACCCCGGGGTGGGAAAGGAAGACATCTGGGCTTGGGTGTCCTCCTTAAATTGAGGTTCTGGGAAGATCCCTCTGTTTTCCAAAAGTTTGTAGACTGTTTTAGACTCATCCCAAGAGTCAAGTGAGAGAAGTGGGGATTGCCCAGTCTTCAGTCTCCATACGGTCTTGCACACTTGGTCTCCTCTGCCTCTTTTGGGCTTTTACTTCCATTATTTCATATCACATGGTGTATGTGTAGAGGACTGGTATCATCCTTTTGAATTTGAAAGGTCTAAAGATACTGGGAGTCCTGTGGGCATAGAAGATGTATTCCTAGAATGGTAGTGTCTTCTGATGGGGAAGCTTCTGCACTAGAAAGGATGGCCATCAGCAAGAGAATTGACCCAAGTTTACCAATAGACAATTTCTGGTGGGACCCAAGAGTAGTTGGACAGTGAAATACCAAGGTGAAATATAAAATAACTGCTTAGTAGTATTGAAAAACTGCTTTATGTTCTGATAGACTTAAATATTAGTATTCTAGTCTATTGTAACTGTAATTTTAAGCTGCTTCTGAATCTTCATAATTCTGTGAAGTTTGTTAATGGAAACCAATTCTTTCATTTTTAACATTTCTTTCTGTGTAGAAATATACTACCTGTCTTTGTTGTTGTTCAGTTGTTTTCCAGTTGTGTCCAACTCTTCATAACCCCATTTGGGGTTTTCTTGGCAGAAATACTGAAGTGGTTTGCCATTTCCTCTTCCAGCTCATTTTACAGATGTGGAAACTGAGGCAAGCAGGGTTAAGTGACTTGCCCAGGGTCACACAGATAGTAAGTGTTTGGTGCTAGATTTAAACTCAGGAAGATGAGTGTTCCTGACTCCAGATCTGACACTCTATCTACTATGCCATCTAGCTGCAAACTACCCATACCGTGCCCTATGCATGTTTGTACCTCTTTTATTCTCTCCCTTAGAGAGCCATAATTCAAGAGATGGGAAATTTCCCCCAGAACTCTGGGGTGCATGTTTGTTAATGAGCCAATGAATGTGAGAAAAGGGAGCTTCATCTCACTAAAGACAGGCTTGAATCTGGTATACAAGCTACAATACCCGTGTATAGGACAGAAGATGGGAAAGAGTCCCGAGGACTGAAAGCTGTGCATCTCTCTTTACATTGGATTTATATTGAATCAAACTTTTTGTCTTTGCAGTTTTTGTGCTTCTCAAACTAGGTTTGCCCTCTGGGAGCCGCTAGAACAAGGAGGATTCCTCTTTCATGTGACAGTCTTTTAAATACTTTCATTTCAATTCTGTAAGCATGTATAGTAAGCATAGTACATCTACTATGTACTAGGCATTCCTAGGGATATAAAGATGGGAACAAAACAGTACAGGAGTTTACATTCTGCTAAAGGGAACAACATATGCATGAATAAAAAAGACAAAGTACTTATAAGGTAAATAGAAAGCAATCTGGGGGATGGAGGAGAAGACTACTAATTGGAAAGATAAGAAAAGGTCTCGGGTAGTAGATGGCACTTGAGCTGAAACATGAACAGTGCTAAGAAGCAGAAGTGAGAAAGGAGAGCATTCTGGGCAGGAGGAAAGCCTGTGTCAATGCACTGAGGTAGGAGACTGAATGTTGTGTCTGGAGAACTCTCAGCTTGCATGTTAAACTGGAAGCCTGAGTGCATGGGGAGGGGAAGACTCAGCCTGAAAAAGAAATGTTGGCATCAGGTTGTGAATGGCTGTAAATGACAGTCAGGAGAGTTTATAAGCTTCTTGATTATGGGAATGACATGATCAATCAATTGATAAGCAAGCATTTATTAAGTACCTACTATGTTCCAGGTACACTGGGAATATAAATATGGCAAATGAAATAATCCTTATTCCTAAGGATTTATATTCTAATCAGGATGGGGGGGGTAATGACAAATATATGTATATAGAGACAGATAGTTTTTACTTTAAGTAAATTCTCATTATGCAAATTTAACTCCCTAGTCCATGCCAGGGGTCTTCCCCTTTAGGCACTGAAGCTTCTCTGACTTCAGGGCTGCAGAGTCTTGAATGGGGTAGAGTCATGGGGACCCCCACTAGGGTAAGGGGTTCTACTTATGTTAAGCACCAACTGGCTGTAATATAGTTGGATCTACATTGCAGAAAACAAAATCCTTCAGCAGCTGTGTGGAGGATGTTGGTAGATGAGAGAGACTTGAGTCATGATGACCAATTAGCAGATTATTGCAATAGAAGAAGTGAGAGGTGATGAGGGCTTGAACTAGGGTGGTCAATGTGTGGGAGGGAAAGGGTTGCATGCAACAGATGTTTTGGAAGGAGAAATGCTAAGATTTGGCAAATGATTGGATAAGAGAAATGAGGGAAAGTGAAGAACTGGGAATGACATTGAGGTTGAAAACTTGGGTGATTGGAAGAGTGGCATGACCCTCAGCAGAAATAGGAAAGCTTAGATGAGGGCTTGGTTTTGGGGGGAATGATAATGAGTTCTGCTTTAGACATGTAGAGCTTGAGATGCCTGTAGGACATTTGGGTAATGTCTAGCAGAGAGGTGGTGACACAGAACGAGGATTCAGGAGACAGATAAGGTCTGAGTGTATATATTTGGGAGCCATCTACATGGCTATGATAATTGAACCCATGGGAGCTGGTGAGTTAACCAAAGAGAGAGTATAGTGAGAGAAGAGAGGAGGGATCATGACAGAACTCTGGAGTATTCTCAGGCATAGGTGCCAAGATTTGGCTAGTGATTACATAAGTGAGGTCAGGGAGAGGGAACTGAGGATGATGCCAAATTGGAAAGTTGGGTTACTGGAAGAGTGGAAGGAACACTCACAATCCCCTCAGCCATAGGAGGAGAACCAAGAGAACTCAATGTCAAGAACCCTCAGGGAAGAGAACAAAAAGAGCTTGAGAAGAAATTGTCAGAGTGTAGGATTAGAAACAGGAATAAGAGGGAGCAGTGCCAGAGAAACCTAGAGGGAAGGAATATTATAGGAGGTGGGGTTGGGGAAGACAGCATTGACAAAACTGCAGAGAGGTCAAGAAGGATGGGGATTGAGAAAAGACCACTGGATTTAGCAATTAACAGATCACCGGTAAGCTGCTGAGTGTTATTGAGTTTGGAGTCTACTAACCTCCCTCCCAACATTTGATCTTCTCCAACCCCACCATGAGATTTTTTCACTTGGTTGTACCTTCTTTGTTCTGTACTTAAGTGATTGATTTTTCTACAAAAACAATGACAAGATCTATAAAAATTCTGGGGAGGTGTAGGAGAGCTGAGGGGAATTGAACATGGCAGTTTGGACTAGAGGAAGGGGAGATACCATACATTTTATTCGAAGGGTCAAGTTAAGCCCTGTGAGAGGACTCCTCTTTCCTTTAGAGTCCTTGGGGCAAGTTGTAGCCCAACCTCCTGATACTGGCTCTTTCCCATTCTCAGCACGTCTGTTCTGGGCTCTAATGAAGCACCTCTTCTCTGGATAATTTCCAAGCATGACTCTGCTGTAGGTTTGATTAACAGAACATTATAAATAAGCCTAAGAAAGAATGGAAAACCGACACCCTTGGTGGAAGATCCTGAATATATTGGCAGGCGCCAAATTACTTTGCAACTAATATTTTTGTTTTTTGATTTTATAGATAAACAGAACTAAACTAATTAAGCCTCTTCCTCCTCTGGTCTGGCACTACAAAAGAAGTCCCTTGGCCCCAAAGTGAATTAGTTACCAGGTTATAATGTAGGCTTTATCACAGCAATTATAGTTCATTAATAGATCTGCAATGATGGAAAGATGGAATCCGCCCTCAAAGAGTTTTGTTTTGCATTTCTCCCTTTTTAATTACATGGTTATCTCTCCAACAAAAGCTCTGTGAAAAATGAAAATCACACTGGCCCATATGTTCCAGATGTGAGGCTAATGAATATAGCCCACTGTGAGCATTAGGATGAGTGTTCCATTTGAATTGAGATGGGTTGTTTTTTAAAGCTCAGTTACTGACACACGGTTGAAGTTCAGGGTTAAATTTAGGATGAGTGAGAGCTCTGTGGCCCTCCACTAGGGACCTCAACAATGGACATCAAATCACTAATTGGTACTTTTGAAATTTAATCATTAAGCCTATTCTAATGTACTAAACTCTCCTAACAAGGGAATCGCTTATTCTTGGCCCTGTGCTACTCATTATTGATATTAATGACTTAGATGAAAGCATATTTATCAAATTCATAGATAACACAAAGCTTGGAGGTATAAAAAATACATTAGGTAACAGTCAGTGTCCAAAGAGATCCAAATAAGTTACAAAGGAGTCAATTTAGAATAAAATTAGATGGAATTTAAAGGGGAATAATTCAGGTGAAAAAATATTTGGGGGTCTTGTGCTCAATTTGAGTCAACAGGATGATGTAGCAGCCAGAAAATTTAACAAGATCTTAGGACTGCATTGACACAGGCAGAGCATTAAGACTGAGGGAGATGACAGTCACATCGCCTGCTGCCCTGGCCAGGGTACATCTTGAGAATTATATTAATTTCTCAGCACTGCATTTTAGGAAGGGCATGGACAAGTTGGAAGGTGCCCAGAGGGAGGTGACCAGGATGGTGAGAGGACTGGGGACCATGGGACATAAGAGGATCAGTGGAAGAAAGTTGACCCATTAAACCTGAAGAAATATTTAAGAGGAAGGAAAGCATGATGAGGACGAGAATGATGATGATAAATAGCTCACTGTTCTACAACACCTCAATGTTTACAAAGCTCTTTCCTCACAAGCATTTATAACATAGTTAGGTATATTATTATATCTATTTTACAGAAAGGGGAACCTCTGGGACAATGTTTAAAATAGGAAAGCTGTACTAGAGTTAAAAGTAAGAGAATACAGCATAGTATGAGGTAGAGAAGAGATGCTCATGTGAAATTAAGGGACTTGAGGGGTGATGTATAGTTTAGTTTAATTGAAGATAAACAAAGGAAGAAGTAGAACTTGTATTATTGTGGAAGTAAATTACAGACCACCTGGACCAAAGGAGGACATAGATGAAAAGTTCAGGGAAAAAGTAACAAACCTGCCATGGAGGCATGATTTACCAGTGGTTGAGGACTTCACTTATTCAGAAGCTGTTGGAATGTTTTCTCTGACAAAAGCAGAACTACTATGACACTTCTGTCTTGCTTTAGGATAATTTCATTCATTAAGAGTTAGAGAAACTGCTGTTCTTGTCTTGATTACGTCTGACAAGGAGGGACTATCTGATGAAGAAGAAATAATGGGAACCTTGAGGTTGGGTGGGATGGAGTAGGGCAGTAAAAAGGACTATTCTATTTTAGAATTCATTCAAAATTCATTCAAACTTCCCTGTTACTGTTGAAGGGACCACCATCCTTCTAGTCACCTAGTCTTACAAACTTAGTGCTGTTCTCAATTCACCATTACTCACTCCAAATATCCAGTCACCAAATCTTTTCATTTCTTGGTCTCCAACATCTCTCACATATACACCACTTTTTATACTTATATATCATCCATCCTAGCTTAGTCCTTCATCATCTCTTGCCTTGAGTATTGCAAGAGGCTTCTAATTGAACTTCCAGCCTCAAGCCTCTCTGCACTTCAATCCATCCTTCACACAGCTGCTAAAGTGATCTTTCTAATGTGTAGGTCACCTAAAGTGTGTTGTTGTTTGGTCATACTAGTCATGTCCAACTCCCTATGATCCCATTTGGGGTTTTCTTGGAAAGATACTGGACTGGTTTGCCATTTCCTTCTCCAGTTCATTTTATAGATGAGAAACTAAGACAAACATGGTGAAATGACTTGCCCAAGGTCACACAGATAGTAAGTGTCTGGTGCCAGATTTGGACTGAGGAAATGAATCTTTTTAACACCATGTCTGGCACTCTATTCACTTCACCTAGCTGTAGGTAAAGTGGATTATATCATTTCCTCTCTCCCACTTAATAAACTCCAATGACTCCCTATTACCCCTATAAACTATATAAACTCTTGTAAATGTAACATCTTTAGCTACCCAACTCTTCTAAACTCCTTGGTTTGACATTTAAAGCTTTTCACAACATGTTCACTTTATAATATTCTAGTTTTCTTATACATTACTCTTCTTCACAACTTTATGCTCTAACCATGTTGGACTGCTTGCTTTTCCTCACATATGATAATATTCCATCTCACATCACTGGGTTGTCTTGTTATTATTTTCTTTAATGAAATGACTGATTGTTTCAGTAATTGGCTCTTTGGCTCACCAATTTTTGAGGACTGAATTATTTAGTTTCCAATTACTACTGTCTCTTCATAGATCTTTCTCCTGACACCCAAATAAGCTAAATAGTCCTTTTTTTGTTTTTTTGTTTTTATCCTTAGCATTCAAGTAGCCAATGGGGGAAACATAGTTGTGGGGACTCGTTAGTTATAACATTAAAATGTACCCCTAAATTTGCCAGATGGAAAAAGAATCTCTAAAGTTCACTGAGGAGATTCATTCCTTCAAAGTTAGACTGGAGCAAATGGAAGCTAGTGACTTTATGAGAAATCAAGATGCTGTTAAGCAGATCCAAACAAACGAAAGATTAGAAGGCAATGTGAAATATCTCATGGGAAAAACCACTGACCTGGAGAATAGATCCAGGAGAGACAATTTAAAAATTATTGGACTACCTGAAAGCCATGATCAAAGAAAGAACCTAGAAATCACCCTTCAAGAAATTCTCAAGGAAAACTGCCCTGATGTTTTAGATCCAGAGGGCAAAATAGAGGTTGAAAGAATCCACCGATCACCTCCTGAAAAAGATCCCAAAAAGAAAACTCCCAGGAATATTATAGCCAGGTTCCAGAATCCCCAGATCAAGGAGAAAATACTACAAGCAGCCAGGAAGAAACAATTTCAATATTGTGGAAACACAATCAGAATAGCCCAGGACCTGGCAGCTTCTACACTGAGGGATTGAAGGGCATGGAATATAATATTCCAGAGGGCAAAAGAACTGGGAATTAACCCAAGGGTCACCTACCCAGCAAAACTGAGTATTTTGTTTCAGGGGAAAATATGGTCATTCAGTGGAATAGAGGACTTTCAAACATTCTTGAGGAAAAAACCAGAATTGAATAGAAAATTTGACATCCAGACACAGGAAAGAAGAGATGCCTGAGAAGATGATATCCAGTGATCCATTCTGGGTTCCAACTACTGAGGAAGAATATTTGCACTTTGGGGAGAAAGCTGACTCAGAAAACCAAGCTCGAAAGTACATGAATTCAGTACTAAAGCGAAAAGGACTTTATGTGGAAGAAAAAATTGTGGAACATGCAGAGAAGCAAAGAACACTTGGCAAAAATAAGTAACTGCCTCCATTTTCAGTTCTGTACACTGGTGGATTATTTTTTTCTCTCTAACAGATTAAAAGCTTCATTAAGGATTTGCAAAAAAAATGTACCCCTAAATCCTCAAGGCTATCCTTAGAATCCTGAGAGTAGACATAGCAACTGTCCTCTGAAGACCTGGCCCTTCAGTATAAGTAGGGGTTGGGAGAGTAAGTTCAGAGCCTATACTACACTGTTCAGATCCTTAAAATATTTTTTGTTCATTTTTGTTAGATTTGTCTAGGTTTGAAAGAGGTATATTGAGGTCCTCCACTATTAAAGCTTGTTCTCCATTTAATTCAGTGAAAATTTCCTTTAAGTATGGCATTTAGTCTAAATAATAGATATGTATATGTATGTATATAAATTTTTTAAAAATTTTGTTGTCTAGACTTCATTAGGTTTAATTTAGTGTCCTTGTTTAATATCTTTTAATCTTGACTATTTTTACTCCTAACTTATTCTGTTCTAATCCCTTGTTTTAATTCTGTGCGAGTCTTTTATATTTCATGTTCTTTTCTTTCTTTTTTTTTTTTTTTTGCTTTTTGGAGGGCAATTGGGGTTAAGTAACTTGCCCAAGGTCACACGGCTAGGTTTTTGTCTGTGCGTTAAGTGTCTGAGGCCGGATCTGAACTCAGGTCCTTCTGACTCCAGGGCCAGCACTCTACTCACTGTGCCACCTAGCCACCTCTTCATGTGCTTTTCTTATCAACTATGTATTATTGGGTTCTATTTTTTTAGTAACTTTCCTATCCTCTTTAATTTTGTACATGAGTTCATCCTATTTATAGTCATGGCTATGATAGTTGATTTTTTTGTGTTTCTTTCCATCCTGTTCTCTTGAACTCTTCTCTCTTTGTGCTCAAACTTTTCTCTTTACAAAGAGGAATGTGATTGACCCTAATGATCGATTATTGGAGTGATCTTCAATTTCACTACTCCACATCTATGTCTCCTCCAGATTTCAATCATTGGTTTTTACTTTTTTGTTTCTTTATTTTTCATCCTCTCTTGCAATCAACTTTCTGAAGTTGAAATTTGTTTTTATTTATTCCATTTCCAATGTTATTTCCCCCTTTAAACCGAATTCTCTCTTCTTCTTGTCCCTGCTTATTTCCCTGTGGATTTTATGATATTCCTACAACAAACTCTTTGATTCTGTCTCTGTCTCTGTTTCTGCGCCCCCCCCCCCCCCGCCCCCCACTCTCTCTCAGATCCTACTTTGCTTGGTTCAGGTAAGTGAGGCTCATGTGGATTGTCCTCCCTCCAATGTTTGTAAATTGTAAATTGTTGTTTCCAACAATCCCTTCTTGCCCCTCTTTTCTCTTCTCCTAGCCCAGTTAACCCAGTACTCACCTGAGACTTCCATTAGAAGTAAGACCTGTCACCATCAGAGCTGCTTTTTTAAAACCTTCAATTTTCCTGGCCCCAGAACATCTAGAACCCATCTAGACTATCTGACTGCTCAGAGGGCTTGGACAAGGGAGGTGACTTGGGAAGTCACCAACTTTATTTCTTCCAGTGATATGGAAGACCACCAAGTTTTATCATTTACCATGTTTCTGTGCCATTCTGATCCCCAGAGCTTTGCTCTAATCAACTGATGTAGCCTAAAGACCCCTAGGCCATGCCATCTATCCCATCAATGTGCTCTTGGACCTACTGGGCCTTTCCATCTGCCCTGAAGCTAAACTTTGTTTTTATGTGTTGTCTCTCTAATTAAAATATAAATTCCCTGATAGTACTAAAGACTGTCTTACTTTAACTGTTTTTTCCTCATTACTTATCACTATCTTTGGCACATAGTATACCTTTAATAAATACTTTTTCACCTGTCCAATTTTGAGAAAAATTGAGCTCTCTCCCTTCTTTCTCGTTTCTTCCCTAGTGCATTCCTGTCCCCTCTTCTTTCATTCCTCTTTTATGACTGTCAAAACAGAAACGATCCACCCTCATGTCTTCTACTGATTTAACTGCATTACCTTGGAAGATATTAAATTTTTGCTCAAATACATTGACCAGACATAATCTTTATAGGTTTCTTTTCATTCTTGTGTTTGCAATTCCAAGTTTTACTCAGTTTTGGTCTTTTTGTCAGGAATGCTTGAAAGTCCCTCTATATTCCCTTAAAGGGGAGTTATCTAAAGAGACAGATGTGTATGCATGGGCAACTCACCAACAAAATTAGAATTTTAAAAGTCATGAACAAAAGACAAAAGCATCTATCTATCTATCATGAAAGATTGAACAGAAAAATGGTACAGTTATGAAAGAAGATTATCGAGATGCTGGTGCTGAATGTTAAGAATAAACAAATAAACAATAAAAAAGGCTTTTTAGCTTATTTGGGTGTCAGGAGAAAGATCTATGAAGGGACAGGACACTGTTCATGGCAGATGAGTGGAAACAGATAGTAGAAAGAAGGCAAAGATACTTAAGTCATCTTTCACTTTTGTTTTCTCCAATAAGGACAATAATCTTAGATCTGTGCTTGGAAAGGACAGAACAAAAATGGCTATTAAGGAGTTGAAACCAAGCATAATTATAGAGACAGTGAGAACACACACCTTTGATGAGTACAAGTGACTAGGCTCAGATCAACCAGATTATTTGAACTTTTAAATTGATGGTAGATCTAGAGCTGGAAGGTACTGTATAGGTGATTTAGTCCAATCCTCTAATTTTATAGATGAGGAAACTGAGGACCAACTTGAGAAAGTAACACATATTACACATGCAGATCTGGGATTTGATCCCGTGTCCTTTGACTCCAAATCCAGCACTATACTATGCCCTGTCACCTCCCATCTACAACCCAGTACACTGAGATTACTGGTGACTATAATTGCTAATCCACTGTTAATAAATATTCAAAAGACAATAGAGAATTTGAGAGGTACTGTAGGACTTGGGAAGAGTAAATGTTACTATTTTTCAAAAGGAAAGGGAAGAGAGTAAAGGCTGCAAGCTATAGGTCACTAAGCTTAACATTGTCTCTTGATGAGTTTCTAGGCTATAGCCTAATTTTATTTTTAAAATGACATGTGGTCAGCTAGGCAGCACTGCAGTAGATAGAACACCAGGGCTCAAGTCAGGAAGACCTGAGTTCAGAGCTGATCTTGGACACTGCCTAGCTATGTGACCCTGGCCAAGTCACATAACTCTGTTTGCCTTAGTTTCCTCATCTGTAAAACATGCTGGAGAAGGAAATGGCAAACTACTACCAGTATTTTTGTCAAGAAACCTCAAGTGGGGTCATGAAGAGTCAGACATGAGTTAAATGACTGAACAACAACAAATATGGGTAGATAGATAATAGATGACAGAGTTGACATATAGCTGATAAATAGATTATAGATGATAGATGTTAGGTGATAAATAATATGTGGATAGATTGATAATCTAGATAACAGATATTAGATAAATGCTAGATGCTAGACAAATAAAGCATTTATTAAACACTGACTGTGTCCCAGGCATTGTGCTAAATGCTGGAGATAAAAATACAAATTAACAAGACAATTTCTGCCCTCCAAGAGTTTACATTTTACCAGGAGAAAGACAGTAGCTAAAGGGGTGCCAAAAAGGGACCCTTGTTGCTGCATGGTGAGGGGACTTCTAGGAAGGGCTATTGAGGTGTGAACCATGGCAAGGTGGTCAGCGAATTAATGAGTTTCCAATAAGAGTCAGCCTCGCGTAACCTCCTTTGGAATTCTTGGTACTAAAGTGCTATGAATGATCTGGCCACTAGAGGTCGCCATCAGAGAAGGAATGGTGGCTTGCCTGGCTGGACTCCCCAGCTGCTGAGTTTGACACTGACGGTAATTAGAGCTAACACCATTTAGCCTTCTGTCATTCATACTGCCTTGCAATGTTTGATGGGTTTAACCTTTGCATCCAAAAAGGAATTCACACTGTGTACAGCATTCTTTCCTGTGGGGCCAAATATGATGCTCATTGCCATGGAAAGAATGGGGAGCTGAAGCATTCTCCCTCCTCATCCCCAGCTTCCCTCCCCAAGGATTTACTTCTGTTCTCATATCACATGCCTCAGGGGCTTTGGTATCCTCTCTTTTGTTCCGGGTCACTTGCCTTCATGAGTAGTCAGTGATGTGGGATAATCCTTAAGGTTCTGTTCAGTTCTAAACCCTTTGATTCTATGCACTTAATGTGATTATTCTTCATAGAATGTCAAAGTTGGGAGGAATCTTAGAACACAGAATGTCAGAACTGGGAGGGCCCTGAGAACACAGAATGTCAGAGCTAGGAAGGCTCTTAGAACACAGAATGTCAGAGCTGGGAGGGACATTAAAGATGTATTCTAACCTCTTTTTATAGATGTAAAAACAGACCCAGAAAGATTGAATAAATTCCTCAAGACTACCTCCTCTATTTAGCTGAAAATCTAATACTAGATCCCAGGTCTGTAATATTAAAAAAAAATCAGAGTGTCATTGGTCAAATCATTTCCTTTCTCTGAGTTTCAGTTTCTCCATACACACGCATACATACATAAGCATGCATACATACATACATAATGTATATAATGAAGGATTAAATTTGATGTCTTCTAAAACCATACCTCACTACCAGACAGTTGTTAGATTAGATGAACCGTATAGCTTGATGATATCCTATGTGTCTTGTATTATTTTTTCCCTTGGCCCAAGGGTATCATAAGGTTACTGGACAACTGGGTGAAGAGAGCAGAAAAGTCACAGAAAAAAGGAGGTTAGGGCATTGTAGGCAAACTTCACTACCCAAAAAAGATAGTCTTGGTTTTGGGTCAAAGTGGATCTTTACCTTCTTTTTCTTAAGAATGTGGTTTTCTTATTCAGCAACTGAATTGTTTAGGAACTCTTGGCAATCTCCTTCCCCCTCCCCTTTTTCTTCCCTATCCCTCTCCTTCTTTTCCCTCCAATTTCTACTCGATCCAGAAAAGGCACCAAACTCAAATCACAACAAGCTTGGCCCATGTTCTCTAGGAGGAGAAAGGAGCACCTGGGATAGGATAGACTTAGTCTTCTCTTGTGGGACCTTTGGGTATCATTAGTGCCAACTTGCCTCTTTACAAAGAAAGAAAACAATGACAATGTAGAACAAGAATTTGAATACTTATTGTGAGGGGAAAGATGCCATTTAGGGACAATGGGCAGCAGTGGAGCAGGGTTGCCCAGGGAATGCCAGGAAGAGAGCTAGGGTTCTGACCACAGAAATCTAAGCAGGAAAGAATAGAGTTAAATTATGTAACTTTTCCAGGGGTCAGAGCACAGAGGAAAACCAGAACTCCAAACGGCCACCTGCAAATTAAGGGCTTGGCAAGGCAGAGAGAATAGAACAAGGAAAGGAATCCAGGTGGTGGACATGCCAAGTTCTTCCTCCACTAGGAAGCTTCTTATACTTGCCAGTATATATTTCTTGCTAAGGTAGACATCGAAAAGCTAGGCTAGAAAGGCATAGCTAGGCAGTAGTTCATACAAATAAAAAAGTAATCTGGTAGGGTGCTTCTAAAAGACTTCAAGGTCAATGTGACTGAACTATGTGTCCTGGTGGCCAAAAATGCTAATGTGATTTTAGGCTTTGACATAGTATTATAAGAAGGTATCCAGAAGCCTCTATTTATTGAAGGCAATGATCTCTTAAGAGCTCAGGAAGTTCAGTGGCTTGAAGGATAGAGGGCTAGACTTGGAATCAAGGAAGGCCTGAGTTCAAATTCAGCTTTAGATACCAGTTTCTGTAAATCTGGTCAAGTAACTCCAACTTAGCTAGCCTCAGTTTCCTCATCTGTAAAATGGGGGTAATAATAGCACTTACCTCCCAGGGTTATTATGAGGGTGAAATGAGATATTTGTAAAGTGCTTAGCCTGATGCCTGGCTCACAGCAAGTGTTATATAAATGCTACTTGTTTTTATTGTTATAGACGATAGAGACATAGGGTCCAAAATGACAGGTGGAATATCGTGTGTTCAGTTCTAGAAATGACATTTTGGGAAGGAAATTGACAGGCTGGGGGTAATGCAGAGGAGGGTGAACAGGATGGTGAAAGAACTAGAAACTTTGTTAGATGGGGATCAATCAAAGAATCTGGGGATCGTTACTGTGATCTGGAGAAAAGATTTGGCTCTGAAAATCAGAGCCGTCCAGAAATGCATTTGGCTGTCTCAGTAGGTTGGATGCCCACTTGTCAGGGGCATTGTGGAGGGGATAGAGCAGATGACTTCTAAAGTGCCTTCTGAGACTCTGATTCTGGGAACCAATTCAAGGAGAAAGCATGTGGGTAAAAGCAGGCATGTTAGTATTTCTGACTGGTATGGCTAGTCAGGGGAAGAATGAAGGGAAGATCCTGACAAAACAAACACCAGGAAATATCCCTCCCTCCCTCCTTCCCTTCCTTTCCTTTCCTTCCTTCCTTCCTTCCTTCCTTCCTTCCTTCCTTCCTTCCTTCCTTCCTTCCTTCCTTCCTTCCTCCATTCCTCTCTCCCTCCCTCCTTTCTTAGCTTCCTATTTGATGGGAGCTTAATTCCAACCTTGCAGAATCCAATCACTGCCATAGATCTGAAAGTGAAATAATAGAAAAGAAGCTATACTGAAAAATTGAAAATGTTATTAAAATGTAAAGGATCAATTAGATCATAATGATCAAGCATCAGTCAACAAGTATGTATTAAGAAACTACTATGTCCCAGGCACTGTGCTAGACACAGTGGATACAAAGACCACCTCCCTCCTCCCCCATAGTCCCTGACTTCAGGGAGTTTACATTCTATTGGGAATATATAACAGATTTTGAGATCAATACAAAAGAAATAATAGGTGTCACTGGGAGGGGGGCACTACTAATGGCTCCAAGAATCAGGAATAACCTCTTAAAGTGGGCGGCACTTAAGATGTACCTTGTAGGGAGGCAGGAGGATCCAGGACCTGGAGGGGAGGAGGAGGAGGGACATTCCAGGTTGGGCTGCTTCTGGCAGTTGGTGGTGCTTGGCTTAGCTTGTGGCTAGCTCTGGGGAGAGGTTTTCCTTCCCGCTTACTATCAGATTTTCTTTTGCTACGCAAAGACTAAGGAGGGAGTTTGAATGTGGTATCTGAGGAATAACCAAAAGCCAGTTTGGCTGGTGTGTCAAGTGTTTGAGGCTGAGTAATGGTGTTCAGCCTGGAGTCAGCTGGAGGAGGGCTATGAATGCCTGACGGAGGAGTCTGTATTTGACCCTAGAGATAATAAGGAACCATTGGGTCTTCTTGAGCAGGGGATTGACATAGTGTAAGCTTCGCCTAAGGAATCTCAGTTTGGCAGCTGGGATGATTTTCCAGCGTTTGGACAGTTCCTTCTGTCTGGAAGCACAAAGCATTATTAGGGGCTAGATTTTCAGACGTTAGTCCAATTCTAAATTTGCTCCCAATTGGTTTTATTCAGGGCAGACAGCTCTCTCAAGGTCTGTGGTCTCCTCTTCAGGCAGACAGTTATCATCGGCTCCAACTGTGTTTGGCTCTTGGGAGAGTTTTTTCCTTCTCTTTCTCTCTGGGTCTTAGATTTTCCTCCACTGTGTTTCCTCCCTCATTCCCTGGTCTGTGCCCTGGGACTTCTCACAGATGGCTCCCTCCCCTCCTCTCTTTGAGGGAGCTTCATCCTGAGTCACTGTGGCTCCCATTAACCTTCTGGGGAGACAAGCAGGACCCAGCAGAGGTCAGAGCTGGGCCCTGGCATCTGATGGCCTGAAAATGCAATTAGTCATCCCCAGCCTGAGCTCTGCCTCTCTGACTGCTTTTTGATCTCATCTCCTAATATTTTCCAGCTTCTTAATTGGCCTTGTGGCTTTGGTCTGGTTCTCCTCCAGTGAGCTGTTCTCTTTTCTTTGGAGAGGGCCAAATTTAAATTGGCGTGTCCAGGGCGTGGTCTCCTTTTGGGGGTGGAGGAGAAAGGAGAACTGGCAATCGTCCACACTGGGATAAAGGGGCCCCACTCTTGTCTAATTAAGGAGACCTCAAGGACTTCACTTTGTTGTGAACCGAACACAGTTTGACTATGTCAGGGACTCTCCATTCATGGATCAGGATGGTGGGTTTGCCATCTGCAGGAGGCAGAGGCGTTTGACTCCTCACTCCCAAGGCTTTGCCTCAGAGGGAGTCTCAATATTTTTTAAAATTGAATTTATTGTTGTTTTCCCTAATTCATAGTGGATAATGAATTCCATCTATTAAATCATAGGGTTTTTTTTTGGGGGGGTAGAGGAAGGGGAGGAGTTTGGATCTGTGATTTCATCAGTTTGTAAAGCCTCCATTGTGGAAATTCCCTCCACTCCTTGAGAATCAGCAACTTGTTACACTCTTCAGAAGCCCAGGGAGGTTAAATAATTTGTCTAACTTGGCAAGAGAGTTGGTACAGTGGGTAGAACAGTTTGGTGGCATAATGAGTAGAGGGATGGACTTGGAGTCAGGAAGAAATGAGTTCAAATTCTCCCTGAGACACTTATTAGCTGTGTGAACCTGGACACTTTTCTTAAACTGCTGTGTGCCTCAGTTTCTTCATCTGTAAAATGGGAATAATTATAGTATATAGTTCTGGGGGTTGTTGTGAGCGTCAGAGAAGTTAATATATGTAAAGTGCTTTGCAAACCTTGAAGAGCTATAGAAATAATAGCTCTTCTCCTCCTTCTATGGCTAGTCCCAAATGAAAGAATATTTGTAAAGTACTGATCACAATGCCTGGTGTACAGTAGGTCCTTAGTAAATGCTTATCCTTCCTTGCCCTCCCTCCTTCACATGTCAGAGACAGGACTTAAACACAGGAATTCTTGACTCCATGGATGCTCTCTCTTCACTGAAATTCCACACTGTCTTTCTTATAAGTCCATATTTCTTTGTAATCTTCATACTTGCCATTTTTTGGATATAATTGTATCTCTTTATATTAATATGCTACTACACATCCGGCTATTTATTTTTTGTTAAACTTATGGGCCAATTGTAGTTTTTTCTTTCTTTCTTTCTTTTTTTCTTTCTCTGTCTCTCTGTCTCTGTCTCTCTTTTTTCTCTCTCTCTCCCCTTCCTTCCTTCCTTCCTTCCTTCCTTCCTTCCTTCCTTCCTTTCTCTATGAGAGGATTCTTGATTAGGCATTAACCAGATGGACTAGACAGCCTCTGAGGTCTGTTCCTACCCAGGAATCCTCTTGTTCTGTCCCTTGTCCCACGCCTGTCTTACTGAGGGTTCACAGGGGTCCTAGAAGGGAGGCTCCCGGACACCTGGCATTCCTTATTTGCACAGCCAATAGTCGAACTGAGGTTCTGGTTATCTAACTGATATAATGCCTGTTACTATGGCAGCAACCTCCGGTTCCCAGGGTGAGAGGAGTATAAAATAGGCCATAATGATAATGAGGCAGCGAAGTTTTGATCTGTTCCCCTGTTGGGTCTCAGGCTTCCAAACCCATTCTTTTCCACCGCAAAGGATGGCTGTGGGCCAGTTAAAGCCAATGCTCCCCTCTGACTGTGGCCAGGCTCTGTTCTGTGTCTGCATCTGGATTCGGGAGAGCCGAGACCTGGATGAAAGAGCTCTGAAGACCAGAGTTTGGCCATCCTAGAGGTCAGGGTGGGCTGGTGGGGGGCAGGGGGAGGGAGAGGGTCTCCATGCCTGGCAGGAGCTCTTGAGAGAGATGAAATAGATTGGAAAATGTTCTTGGAGTGCGGTTGGGGCTGGCTTCCCAAGTGTTTCACTTGAGTTCATTTCACATTCCAATCATTGGTGCAGTGAGGCGGGGGAAGATTTAGCTTGCCAATCAACATGTTATTTATTTCCTCTGCACAGGATATCTTTATTCCAGAGCAGTCCTTCACTCACCCAGCCAGGTATGGAGATTTTCCTAAACACACTGGGCCTGCCTGGTTATGTTGCTGCTGTATTATTATTGTTACTGACTCATTAGGGCCATAGGCAGTGATGCAGCCTAGGGAGATAACAGGGCTGGGAGTCAGAGCCCCACTCTGTAACTTCCTAGTTGGGTGATCTTGGTTTAGTGAACCCATCCCCCTGAGCCTCAGTTTCTTTACCTGCATAAGTGGGGTAGATAAGACTGGCTTTGGCTACCTCACAGGGTGGTTTTCAAGGATCACATGATCTCATGGCTGGGGAAAGCGCCAGTGCCCATATGAGAGATTGTGAGGGATTAGGGGGATGCCAGCTCTACATGGACCATTGCACTTGGCATCAAAGATCTCCTGGAACTGGGAAAGGACTGGACACAGAAAATCTCTCAAGTCAGCCTCTCCTGCTGACTGCAGCGGACCTGGGCACAGGAGCTGCCAAGCTGGAAGATGGTTAACTAGGATGGAGCAGAGGGGGCTTTGTCCCTTGGGACAATGCTATCCTGGGATATGCTTCCTCCATGCTTTCTCCCCTGGCCATGCCTAAGATGAGCTCCCCTTCCATTTGCAATGTTTTCTTCCCCTTCTTCAATGATGTTCTAGTCACAACTCTGCAAACCAGACACTGCTGCCTCTTGCTGAGGAGTGAGAAAGGGAAGAGAGAAGACTTGTGTTCTCTCAGTAGAATGTGAGCTCTTTGAGAGCAGGGACTCTTCTGTTGTGGTGGTTTTTGTTCTTCTATCACTGGCACCTAATACAGGGCCTTGTAGACAGTAGACACTGAATAAATGTGTGTTGGATTGAAACATGGGTCCAAATTTGGCTTATAGGTTAGAAGGAAGGAAACAAACATGAATTGAGCATATGCCACATGCCAGATGTTGTGGTATTTTGAAAATATTATCTCATTTTACTTTAACAACACCCCTAAGAGGTAGATGCTGCTATTGCTCCCATTTTACAGTTGAGGAAACTGAGGCAAGCAGGGTTAAGTGACTTGCTCAGGGTCACACAGCTAGTAAGTATCTGAGGCTGGATTTGAACTCAGGTCTTGTTGACTCCACGCTCAGCACTCTATTGACTGTCAACTAAAACCTTGTGGGTCATCTGGACCAACCTCTTCATTTTACCAATGATGAAACTGAGGGAGGATAAGTGATAAATCAAAGGTCATAGAGATAGGAAGTGGCAGAGCCAGGATATGAACCCAGATTTCTTGCCTCTAAATCTTTCCATACATACTTCCTCTCCGGATTTGGGAGTGGAGCCTCATCCTAATTCCTTTACCTTCTTCATAGGATCATAGTTACAGAACTGGAAGAAAAGGACCTCAGGAGATTGTCTAATTCAAACCATTTATTCTAACAGATGAGTAGGAAAGTGGTACATGAAATAATAATAATAGCTAGCATATTAATACAGCGCATTAAGATTTACAAAGCAAATATGGTTTCATTTGGTCCTCATAACTCTGGGAGGTAGCCCTAATTTACAGGTGAGGAAACTGAGGCAGACAGTGATTAAGTCACTTGCCCAGGGTCACACAGCTAGTAAGTATCTGAGGCCAGATTGGAACTGAAATTTTCCTAACTCTAGGCGTAGGGTTCTATCCACTGGGTTACATGGCTGCCTAGTGGTGCTGGGCATCTGTCCCAGGTCCAATAACTCCCCTCCCACCTTTTCTTGGTGAGAAGTCTTGTTAATCTGATCCACTCAGGCTCATCTTGAGCACATCAGTAACTTCCTTTCGTAGCAACTGTGAGGGGAATTTAGGGAAACTATTTGAGCCAGCCTGTCACACAAACTGTGGAATCAGAAGCCAGCTTTGGAGGCTTGTTCTTGCTCAGTCTCCATCTCACTTTGTCAGGGACTGACCAGTCTGGGTTCTCCTGACCTTCTCCTGCAGGTCTCCAGACTGGCCTGATGGGCTCCCACTGGAGCAGGGAAAATTATAAAATCTTCTAGACCAAGCCTGAAGTGATACAGTGCATAAAGACTCAACCTGGTCTAGTTTTCCCATTTATTCTTATCATTCCTCTTCTTTGTATCCATCAGCTTCCTAGGTTCTGACTTGGTGGTTGATACAATTCCCATCAGCCTAGCATATGGAAAGAGCACCATGCTGAAGCAGAGAAGCCCAGAGACCCATACAGCTAGCTCTATGACCTGGGCAAATCATTGGACCTTTAAAATACCTCAGTTTCCTCATCTATAAAATGAGATTGAAGTAGATTTGTGCTGTGAAACCATACTTAGCATATCAATTTAGAAAACCACAAATTAACATTATCTTTGTTGTATTGTAGTTATGTTTATCTTGTTCATTTCCAAATGACATTTTAATCTGAGAGTTTGATACCTCTGGAATAGATAATGTCTAAGGTTCTGTGATTTTTCCAGAGCTACTCCCAGTATAAGAGAGATACAGTTAGTGAAGAGTCAACTTCAGAGTTAGGATTCCAGGTTTCAAGACATACCCTGGCTATATAACCTTGGACTAATCACATAACATCTTAGTACTCTAGACAAGAGGTCAACCCATGACCCATTGGGTAAATAAGGCCTGCCTTATATTTAAAGAGGTAAAATGATATGTCTAACCAGCTGTCCAAAAACAGGAGATTGGGCTGGATTATGCCCAGGGGCTATAGTTTGTTGACCCCCTGAAAGTCTAGACAAACCTCCAAGATGGAGAATGAGTGTCTGTTTGCTTTTTTTTTTTTCTATCATGGATTACCTTTAGCAGTCTGATGAAGCCTATGAACAAACTTTCTCAGAAGCATGTTTTTAAATATAGAAATTAAAATACATGGAATTACAAAGGAAACCAATTATATCAAAATACAATTATACCAGAAACCCAAGTTCATGGACCTTAGGTTACAAACTCCCACCATTACAGACAAGGTGCTAACTAATAAGCACTGATAGGAGTTTCCTCACCTAGGCATTCCCTATAGTTCCAGTCTCTGTCCTCCATCCCTATTTGGAATTTGGCTACTTGGCTTTTCAACCTTTGACTTTTCTTCACTGCCTTGCTTTCATATACTCCAGTTCATACTGACCTCTCTGCTCCTGCTGCCCCCACCCTGAATTTGACTCTAACACTTGACCTCTGTTCCCTTTCTACTCTCTGCCCCTTGTTCCTCTCCAAATATAATCTTCTCTTTGGCCAGGGCCACTGGCTGACTGGAAGATTTTAATCTCTTGTTGAGTCCTCTCCTTCTATTTCTTTATTTTGAACTTTTCTCTGGACTTTAGTACCTTAGCTAGAATTGTTAGTATGTAAGCTTCTTGAGGGCAGGGAAGGTTTCATTTTTGTTTTTGTATTCCTAGTGCCTAGTACAGTGCAGTCATTAATCAATATTTGTTGATTGATTAGGAGACCAGCTAATTCAACTTCATTTTACAACTGGGGATACTGAGGCCTAGGGAGGTTAAATGACTCACCCAAACTCTCTGAGCTTCAGATTCCTGCTTATAAAACAAAGAGGTTAGACGGGATTAGGTCCTCAAAATCCTCCAAAAGAAGTTTGCATGCATTAATTAATTTGTCCCTCAAAGCACATGGTGAGGAAGATGAGCGACCCTGGGTGACAATTCCTCTCAAGACAATTCCACCAATGGCAAGTCTTTAGTAATTGAAAGTCTGGGGGCATTGAGGGGTCTTGCTGACCCCTAGGCTGACTCTCTATCAGCATCTAGAAGCAGGTAATGTTTTCTATTTTACAAGTGAGGACACTGAGGCTCAGAAATATTAAGGGAATGGCCTAAGGTCACTCATAGTAAGCAACAGGGCTAGGATTCAAAGCCAGGATTCCTTATCGCATGTCCTTTTTGTCCACTGCAGGCACATTGCTTCTGTTTAGTCAACTATATTTAAATATAGTATCTTCTCCAAGTCATTAACTTGGTCTCACACAAGACATCACATTTTTAAGCACAAATAGCAGAGGTCAGTTCATCCCAGGGACTGCTGATTTTCATTCCTCAGTATGTAAGTCTATATTGAGAATAGAAGCTAGAACTAGTTGAATGTTAAGGCCAGGAGATTCAAAAGAATGAGATATTTCTCTCCTTAATGCATAGATTATAAAGTTTCAAAAGATGTCTTTAAAACAGAGAATGTCAGAGTTGGGAGGGTTCTTAGAACACAGAATGTCAGAGCTGGGGAGCCCTTAGAAGACAGAATGTCAGGACTGGAACAGCCCTTAGAACACAGAATATCAGAGCAGGGAGGGCCCTTAGAATACAATATGTCAGAGCTAGAAGGGTCCTTAGAGTCTCTAGTTCAAACCCCACATTTGAAAGAGGAAGAAAATGTGGCTTAGAAAGGGAAATTGACTTGTCCAAGGTCATACAGCAAGTTAGTGTCAGATCAAGGACAAGAAGCCAGTCCAGGGGCCACAGTCATAACTCCCAGCACACTGCACAATGCTGAATTTTGGGGATTAGGCTGTAGAAATGTCAGAGAATAATTATAAAATACTGTGGAAGCAACGGAAAACATAGGCAAAATGATATGGTTGTCATCAACATTCAGGAAGGAGTGATTCAATGAGGGTGGAGGGAGTTTAGCTAGCATTAAGTAGTGTTTTCAGTTTTCAAAGCCCCTTACATGTTATCTGATTTTATCCTTATGTAAATCTTCTGCTATTATTAATCCTTTATTTACAGACAAGGAAGCTGAAGCAGACAAAGGTTGAATGACTAGAGCAGGTTCACAGTGTCTAAGGCTGGATTTGAACTCCAATCTTCCTGAAGCCAAGTTCAGTGCAGCATTACTGTGTCACCTACCTACCTCAGTTAAAGTAAAGAGTCACAGAATCTCAGAACCGCAGAGCTGAAAGCAGCCTCAGAGAGAATCTAGTCCAATGTGCCCTTGGGCAGGAATCCTTTCTACAATATCCTTAAAAAATGGTCATCCAACCAGTGACATGCCTCCAGGGACAGGGAGCTCACTAACTTAAGAAGCAGCTCATTGCACTTGTGGATAGCCAGGATCATTAGGAAGGTCTGATTTATATCAAACCAAAATCTTCCTCTCTGCAATTTCCCTTCACCCTCCCTAGTTCTGTCCTCTGGGTCCAAGCAAAAGAAACCCAACTCCACTTTTTCATCCTATTCTTTTAAAGCCTTCCCTTCTCTAAGCTGGAAATCAGCACTTCACCCAATTGGTTTTCATATAATTGAAAATTCCCTCATACTCTTGGCCGCCTGGACATGCTCTAGTTTGTCAACACCCCTTTTGAAATGTGACATCTAGACCTGACCCACATTCTAGATCTAATTTGACCAGGGCCGAGTGAATCTGAACCTTCACCTCCTTCATCCTAGCTCCTATGCCCTTCATACAACCTAAGATGTAGTTGACTTTATGGGCTATTGTATCACTCTGTTAGCTGACTGATACTGGGACTGAAGTCCCCGAAAACTCCCCTGTCCCTTTTATATGAATTGTTATCTAGCCATTTCTTCCTTTATTCTTTCAATTGTGCCATTACATTTTTGAACCCAATTGTAGGATTTTACACTTATCCTAATTAATTTCATTTCTTAGTTTTGGCTAATAATTCTAGCCTGCTGTGGTCTTTCTGGATTCTGATTCTATCCTTTCTGGCTTCAAGTCTGTGGTAGAGTTGACAGGTGTAATATCCAAGGCTCTAGGATGGCTTCATAGAGGACTATGAGAAACCGAGGGACTGTCACTACCTCTGTGACAGTCTCTGCTTTGATGTGACAAAGTGATATCTTTGCTGCATCATGACATTCTGGGTTTATTGATCCCATTGAGCTCAGTGGGAGTTGGCAGAGGTGGAAGTATAGTAATTTTGTTGGTGAGAGGAATGCTCATAGTTGGTATGTATGTGTAGAATATTATGAAAGCCATTACTGGACCAACAGCCTGATGAGTGGTTAGTTGATGGCAGAGAAACATGTCCCATTGGGTTCCAACAAGTTCAAAGAGGAGTTGGGTCACAGGCGTCAGACTGAAAAAAGATTGAGAAATACTGAACTAAGAGGTGGCATCAGAAAGGTCCATGAAAGCAAATTTGTTCACTTTCTCCAATATCAGCACTGTGTTTTCTCATCTATTTTCTCATTTATATTCGCAACCTCTCTGAGATTTCTTTTAAAGATGGGGCAACCAAGGTCCAGAGAATTTAGAGGATTTGCCAGACATAACATAAAAAGTGGGTAGTCAAAATAGATTCCCAGCATTCTTTTAAGGACAGGGTGTAATGGTGTAATGGGAAGAACCCTGGCATAAGAGAGAGGAGGCTTGAGTCTTATGTCTCTGTGACGGTGATTAGGAGGTAAAGTGGAGGCAGCATGAAGAAAGCAGGGTATAAAGGAGAGGAAGCTTATTCTGAAGTCAGGAAACTCTGGTTTGAATCCAGCTTCAGACACTTAACTAGCTGTGTGGCTATGAGCTTAAGTCACTTACCTTCTCTCTGTTTCAATTTCCTTCAATTTCTCTCCATTTCAATTTCAATCTGTGAAATGGGGATAATGTGAGAACCCATTTTATAGCATTGTTGTGAAGATAAAAAGAAAATAATTCTGCAGTGAGCTTCACAAACCTTGAAACTGCAATGCAAATACTAGCTAGTTATTACTGTTAACCTTGGGGAAGTTAGTTTCCCTTTCTGGGTCTCAATCTCTTTTTTGATCTCTGAATTAAACTCTGGATTTCTCTAAGCCACTAATCCATAGTTTTACTCCTGGTCCACAGACACAGGGAGGAGCTGATGATATCATATGTCAACCATTTCTTATGAACAGAAACCCATCCCTCCCCACTTTCTACCTGCCCCTCCTCTTCTCTGGAATTCAACTCTTTGATGAATGGAGATACCAAAGAATGATCCCCAGCCTGTCCCTCTCTCTCCACCCTTTCTTTTTCTCCCCTCTCTATTGCTAAATAGATTAAACAGGGAAATATCACCTCACTTTTCATCTGTAAAATGGGGATGATACTTGGATAATTCAAAGATTATTGAATCTCATAGAGTTGCTATGAGAATAAAATGATATATAATTATATACATATATACACATACATACATGTGTGTATATATAGATATATGTATACATATATGAAATGGAAGACTGTCAAGTTCTATTTTCATGAGACAGCTCCTTCCTAAAGGTGTCCTCTGATGTCATACCATAGGGCGGGAATAGTTGACTTTTGTGATCATGGGCAAGTTACTTAGGCCTTCTGGGTCTCAAATTCTCTTGTGTAAAATGAAGGGTTTGAACTAGATGGTCTTAAAGGTTACTTCTATCTGTAAATCCATGATGATTCCATAAAATGTGAGAAAGCTCCACTTATCCAAAGAGATTTTGAGCATGGCTCAAATGGCAATCTATGTGTTCACACTTGGAAGGCCAATTAAGTTAAGTTTAGAGAGGGTCATCACCAAGAGTCAACCACTAGGGACTGAATTTGTTCTGGTTATACCAACTGATTCAGACCATTGACATAATAAAAGGAACATTATTTCTGCACTCGGAAGACATGGGTTTGAGTTCTGATGCTGCTGCTACTTTCCTATGATACTTTGGGCAAGACATATATTCTCCCTAGGTCTTAGTTTCCTTATCTGTAATGAAAGGGTCAATCCTTAAGATTCCTTCTAGCTTTAAATTCTAATGGTCTTAGAATCTGTGTGCCTGGAGGCAGTGCTGATGCTGATGAAATCAGGCATCTTTAGATATATAGAAAGAATGAATGTATGAATGAATTAAGGAAGGAAGGAAGCATTTATTGATGTATTATTTGCTCACTATGAACAAATAATTGATTAATAATTAATTATAGTTATTTTATAATTATATATTATATATAATTATAATTACAAAAATACTTAATAATAATAATAAATAATACATTTATTGATGTATTATTTGCTCATTATGAGCAAAACACTAAGCTAACTCCTGGAGATACAAATAGAGATGGTACTTAAACTCAAGGAGCTCACATTCTAACGGGAGACACAAAATACATGGAAGGTTTCAGCTCAAGTCAGATGGAAAAGTCCCATTGTCCTTAATATAGTGATAAAGAAAATGGTGATGTCTTTTCTTTAATGTCATCTTTATTGATCACATGATATCAGTTTCTGATATCATTTGATAGTGCTAAGGACTTGGTGACAAGGTCTTTCTTTTCTGGGTCTTCAGTAGTTGTGGCCAGAGCCCTTTTAGGAACAGTTAATAAGGCTGCATCTCCATGGGAGCTGCTTCCCAGAATGATGGATGAGGACACTGGGCTAGAAGCATAGTTACTCCCAAGGCCCTTGGGTTCAGGGTCCTGGGCTGTCTCCATCAGGCTCTGAAAGGAGATGGAGGTCAAGATGTTGGTAGTGGTTTGACTTGGACAGAATATGCTGCTACCTGCATCTCCCTCAGAGTGCCTTTCTGCTTCAACTAGTATTGAAGAATCATAACTTGCATCTTCATTGTTACTCATCATCATTTTCCTTTGATATAATAAGTAGTTTCAGTGATGTGAACATCCCCATTGCCAAGGCAGATCTCAAACCCTCTATGCCCAAGTACATAGTAGCAGAATGTGGCTGAAAATTTCATCTGGGAATGTGATAGGAGCTGAGTAGGAGAGTTCCCCAATCAATTTGAAAAGTTTACTGGAAGGTGAATCCTTGTTCAGGACTTTTGACTGCATCTCTTTATAGAAGAAAGCCTTTTAATCGGGGATAAATGGATGGATTTCAGGGAATCTAAAAAATTAAAGGACAAAAACATTTACATCTTTGTTTCAATATATGATATAATGTAATGTAATATTTCCTTTATAATCTTTTGTACTTTATTTTTATGCATTTAAAAACTATTCTGAGAAGGGGTTGGTGGGTTTCATGAGGATGCCAAGGGGGCCCATGACTTAAAAATGTTAAGAACTTCTGTTATAGAAAGTATGGATATGGTCATCAGAACTTTGTCAAGAGGACTGAGTCCTCTTTGTCAAGAGGACTGAGAACATCTGACATTATTTTGATGACTGGGGTTGTACCCAAGTATGAGATAAACTGGTTGGCTTGGAACCTTGGAAAGATAGGCTTTTTTGGGAGGACTCACCCCTTTGTGATGACCTATAAAAGGAAGCTGACAGATGGCTCTCTGTCCTCCCTTCCCCCTTTTCCCTTATGTCTGGAAGGATTCTGAGAATGTGGCAGGTGGGGTGTGTGGGAGAGGAATGAAAATTGCATTGATTGATTGTGGACTGTTGTGTGTTTTCTAGATTTGTTTACGAGATCCCCTGAGCCCTTTGCATTTGGTGTATATTTTGAAGAATGAAATAAAGCAAATAATGATAGCTAGCATTTGTATAACACTTTAAGATCTGCAAAGCCCTGTACTATCTCATCTGATCCTTGTAACAATGGGTGGAGGCTGAGATTCAGTGAAGTGTCTGAGGCTGGGTTTGAACTCAGATATTCCTCTGTACCCCCAAAATGCATTTGTTACCTCAAAAGCTTGTTTAGGAGTTTAAAACCCTTTTCTCCATATTTGTGGAAATCTGGAAGTGCTACATTTGGAGATTACACAGAGTAAATTATGAATATGGAGAATGGGGGTATAATGAGTCCAAGATATATTGATCTCTGAGGGATTGTGTCCCAGGATTCAAACTGAGAGCTTAGGGGCCAGTGCCATGGATTAGATACCATCCTGTGGATAGTCTTTAAAATTTTTAAAAAATAATTAGTTTGTTTATTTTTAGTTTTCAATGTTCACTTCTGTGAGATTTTGAGTTTCAAGTTTTCTCTTCTTCCCTCTCTTCCCCTCTCCCCAAGACAGTACACAATATAACGATATCGGTCCTACTTTTACTTTCACATTCAACATATTTTCACATGAGTCATGATGTAAAGAAGAATTAGATGGGAAGAACCACAAAAAAAAAAAAAGAAACAAAACAAAACAACAAAAGAAAAGGAGAGCAAACAGAATGCTTCCATCTGCATCCAAACTCCAAAGTCCCTTCTCTGGATGGGGACAGGATTTTCCATAGTGGGTTTTTTTGAGTTGTCTTAAATCCTTGCATTGCTAAGAAGACCTAAGTCCATCAAAGTCAGTCAGTTACTGTGTACAGTCAGTGGTTACTGTGTACAACATTCTCCTGATTCTGCTTATTTCACTTCGAATCAGTTCATATAAGTCTTCCCAGGTTTTTCTGAAGTCTGCCTACTCATCATTTCTTATAGCACAATAGTACTCCATTTCACTCATATACCACAACTTGTCCAGCCATTCTCTAATTGATGGATGTCTTCTCAATTTCCAATTCTTTACCACTGTGGATAGTCTTGTGATGAGTGTCCCTGATCTTAATAGGTATGCCAGGCTTAGAGTCCACAATTTAGAAAGAACACAAATTGTCTAATAGGATGTAAGAGTTACAGTTAAGTAGTTTAAGAGTTATAGTTGGATTTTTCCATTTTGTTATTTTGTATCTCTTGCCTAGCACAGTGACTGGCACTTAGTAAGCGCTTAAAAGATATTAATTGATTGGAGAACATCAGGAGGGGGGTGGGGAAAGAAAGTACAGCGTCTTGGGTTCAGGCCATATGAAGATAGTTGAAAGACCTGGGAATGTTTTACTTTGAGAAGAGAATACTCAGAAGGGACAGCCTTCATCTGTCTTCAAGCATCTGAAGGGGCAACCCATGGAAAAGGGAATAGATTTATTCTGTTTTGACCCAGAAGGCAGAACTAGGAGCAATATGTGAAAGTTTCAAAGAAGATGATTTAGGCTTGGCATCAGGGAAAACTTCTTA
Organism: Gymnobelideus leadbeateri; assembly: GCA_011680675.1. Classification (NCBI taxonomy): domain Eukaryota; kingdom Metazoa; phylum Chordata; class Mammalia; order Diprotodontia; family Petauridae; genus Gymnobelideus; species Gymnobelideus leadbeateri. The sequence goes on from WOXC01008236.1 coordinate 143,222, forward strand.
AGTCATCAGAGTCATACCAAAGTGGAATGGGGCGATCTTGAGAGGTAGTGAGTTCATCCTTGTTGGAAGTACTCAGCATGTTGAATGACCACTTTTGTGCAGGTTTTAATGGGGATTCTTTTTTTTTTTCTGAAATTGGTCTTTTTTCCTTCTGTTTTCTGATATTGATAAATAGCCCTCCAGTTCCCTTACAACTTTCAAATTCTATGAATCTGGGATTCTCTGATTCCATCACTGGCTGCTCTCATCCCTAAAGCATGAACAAATGAAAGCCAGTCCTGCGTGAGTAGACCTAGAGTTGACCCCAGGTCCCTATTCTGAGGCTTTCTAGGGGGGTAGGACCTGACCCGCTGACATAGCTTTCAGAAGGCCAGGTGCCCTCCGTGTCAGGAGGAGGCATCAGAATTGGGCTTTATTGGGTAGATTACACTAACAAAAGCCTCTGTGGAAACTAAACAGGAAAGCAACAGACGGTATGCATTTGGTCTTACTTTTCCCAGGTTATTTAATTCTGGACCAAACACCACCAGCAACATCCATTCTGGGAATCCAGGGGAGGAATAAAAATGATGATAATTAATATCCCAATAAAAGGGAGGTGATTTGAAGCACATCTGCCAAGAATGCTTCCTAATGGACTTTGTCCACCCGGGCTCTGGGGCCCATTTAATCCCATCATCTCTCCTGGGGGAAGCCAGGCAGCAGGAGTCCCTGGGGACAGTTTTACAGCTGTTAATATAACAGCCACCGGCAGGCAAGATGCTGGCAGAAATCAGAATCTGGACATTGTCCCAGCCTTCTTCTCCTCTCCTCTTTCCTCTCCCTCCTTCCCAAATCCTCTCTCTTCTCTCTGGTTGTGTGTACTGTGAGGGGTGGGGGGGGGGATAAAGACCTCCTTCCCCTCCTTTCCCCTCCCAATTCTGGTTGTATGTATGGAAGGGGGCAGGGATAAAGGGGAGTGGAAAAATGAAAAGGGAGCACGACTCCAGTAGGGTCTTTGAGGGGACTCCCTGGGGGTTTTGAAGAACCAATCAATAATAGTTGCGCTAGTTCCAAGTCAGAGAAGAGATGGGCCCCCTAACAGATTGCCTGTTAGTGAGGGAGTGCTGACACCTTCCCTGAAGCCTCAAGGGCTCTGGACCCCTGGCATGGTAACTGGGGTTGAAGGGAGGTGGGGATGCCAAGGAATGAGTATGGTTGCTAGACCACAGGAATGAACAGGAAGCCAGTGGACGTGGGAATGAGGACCACAAGAGGAGAGATTTTAAATGGATCACTGGAAAAGAAAAAAAAAACAGAAACTGCCTAAAGAAAATTCCACTGGTACAGAATGGAATGAGCATACTGAGAAACTGAAGAGCAAATAGTTTCATGAAGTGAGAGATGATATTTGCAGACCTGAAATTTGTTCCGGGGAAGTGGGACTTGCCTGCCTGCCTCCTTCCTGCCTGTCACCCAACCTTCACCTGGCTGTAGTCAGAAGCTTTGGATTCAAATCCTGCTCCTGACACTCATTGTCTACATTACCAGAGGCAAACCACATAATACCACTAGGTTTCCTTATTTGTAAAATGAGGGGCTTGGATTAGAAAGCCTCTGAGTAGATCAATCCACAAGTATTTCTTCAGAGTCCAGTTCAGTCAGTAAACATTAGGCATAAACAAACAAACAAAGACAGTTGCTGCCCTTGAAGGACTTACAATCTAATGGGGGATGAAACACACAAAAGAGAGAGGAAAAGGGAAGGGAGAAGGGAGGGCACATGGTGCAGGAATATATTGGAGTCTAGTTGGGTAGTAAATGAAGAGATGGCAGGCCTGCTTTCCCTCCTTATGTGGAGCCTCTGGGAAGGGCCCTTTGCTCCCTGCTTCCAATGAGAGGTACCCCAAGAACAAAGGGAACTGTAAGGAAATGTGAGTTACCAAGGCTGATGTGATCTTGCAGGCTGATAAGGTTCCTGGGTCCATGATGGAGAAATCCAAAGTAGGGTAGCCAGGTGGGAAACAAAGATGCCTGCCCCATTCTTGTCTTTAAAAGTAGTGAAGGCCAATTTAATGGGGTGACACAGTGGGTGATGTGCTAGCTAGCCTTGGAGGAGTACTAGCAGCTGGGTGGTTCCATAGTGCATAGAACACTAGGCCTGTAGTTGGGAAGTGCTGAGTTCAAATCCAGCCTCGGATACCCTGGGCAAATATCTTCTGTTTGCCTAAAAATGTCTTCATCTGTAAAATGGGGATAATAATAGCACCTCCCTCCCAGGGCTGTTGTGAGAACCAAATAAGAAAATTATGTCGCACTTAGCAAATGTCTGGCTTCTATTGTTATTATTATTTTTATGGTTACTGGGTTGAGTCAAAAGTCAGTCTGGAGTCAGAGACCTCACTTCTGATATCTTCTGACGTTTTCTCCCTGGGCCTCTCTTTGTTTACCTTCAACATGGGGGGAATGGCCTCTGAACCCCCTTCCAGTTATTGCTCTGAGATCTTCTGTCTTCTCCTCCAAGGTAACTGGGAAAGAAAGGGGAGACATGCTCTCTCCATGGCTATCTCAGGGAGCTGAGGATCTCACTCTGTCATTTATTCCCTGGATGACCTTGTACAAAACACTTCATCTCAGTTCTCTGATCTGTAAAATGAAGGGGTTGGGCTAGATCCCTTCTAAGACCTCTTTGACCATCTTAGGGACAGGTCATCACCTCGGGGAAGTGGCAGGGGTCCCCTCAAATCACAGTTGGTGGGTGTTCCCCAATGTCTCCCCCAGGTCGGTGATCTATGATTCTTTTATTACCCTTTATCTGCACTTAAAGCTGGGAGGGTCACGGGGTGGAGTGAAGATAGGCCAGGGGTGGGGGTGACACACTTTTCTCATGAAGTCTCTTCAGTCTGAAAGAAGAGGGCTCTGATGTTGCCAGACTGAGTACATGCCTCTGATAATCTCCCCCTCCTTGTTTCTCTTCTCAGCTGCCTACTTATGGAGCAGCCCAGACCTCCCCATCCCCTCTAATGCTTAGCAAGAAACCCATGCTCCATCCACCGGACCCCAAGGTCCCTCATAGTGACATTTAAAAATGAAGAATCCAAACATTCTTTGCTTTCAAGCCCTTGCTGCAAATTGAAACCAGAGCTGTGATTGAAAAAGTATCACGGGCACCCAGCTCGAGCTGACCTCTTGCAGGGGTCCTAATGACTGGAACATCTTCAAATTTATTTGGAATCAATTTGTCACCGTTCCAGCTCAGGCTGAAGCAGGCTGGACAGGCGCTGCCAAAGAAGACAAGTGGGAAGTCATCTCTGGGATGGTGGCAAGGGTCCTAATGTGGGTAGGCCTTGAGACCCAGCACAAAGAGGAAATGGGCAAAGCCAAGAGCTGGAGGGGGGAAGATGCCTTCATTTCTGAACCTCACCTTAAGAGAACAATAGAATGCTAGGTGCAAAGATAATATAAAACCTTATTGCACCAGGTTGCTATGAGGGAATTCAGCACAAGTTATTTATTAACTAGGCAGGGCAGCTAGGTAGCACGGTGGATAGAGTGCTGGGCCTGGAGTCAGGAAGATCTGAGTTCAAATTCAGCCTCAGACACTTACTAGCTATGTGACCCTGGGCAAGTTACTTAACCTTATTTGCCTCAGTTTCCTCATCTGTAAAATGAACTGGAGAAGAAAATGGCAAACCAGCCCAGCATCTCTGCCAAGAAAGTCCCAAATGGGGTCACAGAGAGTCAGATATGACTGAAAAATGACTTAACATCTGCCAGGCACTGGGGATATGAAGACAAAATGGAAAAACAGAAACTACTCTCAAGAAGTTGCCATTCTGCTTTGGGATATAGCATGTACATAGATAAATCAATACAAGCCGATATAATATATACCAACTACTCTGTAACCACAAAGTACTGTAGAAAGCTAATTCTTGGACTATTTCCTTAAATACTGTTTGTCCAGCTTCTCTCTCTCTCTCTCTCTCTCTCTCTCTCTCTCTCTCTCTCTCTCTCTCTCTCTCTCTTTCCTATTTTTGCTTTTTTGAAATGGGGAAGGTAGGGCAATTGGGGTTAAGTGACTTGCCCAAGGTCACAAGGCTAGTGTGTGTGTGTGTGTGTGTGTGTGTGTGTGTGTGTGTGTGTGTATTAAGGGTCTGAGGCCAGATTTGAACTCAGGTCCTCCTGATTCCAGGGCTGGTGCTCTATTCACCGTGCCACCTAGCTGCCCCTTTTCTTTCTCTTTTTTTTCTTTTAAAGCAATTGGGGTTAAGCAACTTGCCCAAGGTTATACAGCCAGTTATTTTTGTGTGGGTGTTAACTATCTGAGGCCGGAACCAATCCCAGGTCCTCCCGACTCCGGGCCGGCGCTCTTACTGCTCCACCTAGCAGCCCCTTCTTTCTCTTTTTAAAGATGATTTTGTAGCAAGCTGATTCTTCTCTAGACACCCACTTTCCTGCTTCTTCCTCCTCCCCCCTTATCTGTCATCTTCCATATTTGACAGATCTCATTATCTTTCTCCTTAAACATATCTTTTCCCCAAACTTCCCTATTTCTTCCAAGGGCATTATTATTCTTTCAGTCACCTAGATTAACAACCACATTGTCAGTAGACTCCTTACTCTCCCTTCCTCATCCCACATACCCAATTGGTTGCCAAATCTTGCTGTTTCTATTTACATAATATTTCTCTTACACATCCCTCTTTCCATTCTCTTTTAGCCTCTAAACTAATTCAGGCCCTTTATTGCCTCTCACCTGCCCTATGGAAATAATAACCTAATTGGTCTTTCTGCCTTTAATTTCTCCCCATCTCTATTGCCAGAGTGATTTTCCTAAAGTGAAGATAAGACCAGGTCACTAACCTATTCAACCAACTATAATGATTCCCTTTTGCTTTTAGGATCAAACTTTGTCTGAGTTTTAAAGTCTTTCACAGCCTGCTCACAACTGACCTTTTCAGGATTGTTATACATTAGCCCCCACCTTGTGTCCTGTGATCCAGCCCAAATTGGCCTTCTTGCTGTTGCTCACTCACAGTGTCCCATCCCCTATCCCTGTGCTTTTGTACTGGCTACCCCTCATGTCTTAAACTTCCTCTCTGCCTCTGAGAGTCCCTTGGTGAATAGAATCTAAGGGAAACGCCATCCAGGAGAAATGACAGAGTGATTTGGTACTGGTTCGTGGATGGAAGGTGGGTGGGAGAGGAGAGGGCTGAGTGAGGCTAAGAAAGAGATGGGTAGAGAGACAAGGAAAGTGAAACACGATTTTTTTTTTTCCTGAAAAAGTGGCCAAGAAAAGCCTGGGAGAGTTGGTTGCTGTTCTCATTATATCCTTCGCTGTCTCAAGTTTCCACTCCTCCACATGTCACCTTCAAGCCTTCCCTTGTGTGAGTTATAACACACCATAATCAAGGTTTATTGCTTTAGGCACACCTGGCCTGCCTTATTCCTCTGGGAAACCTTTCTCATCTCCCCAAAGGTCAGAACAGATAGGGACAAACACACAAGGTAGAGGCTACAGGGCAGGACAGGATGTCTCCCCGAGGATGTGAGCTTCATTTCCATGGACAGTTTCTCATGAATGGCAAAGGGGCAGGTGACTCATGGCTGAGTCACTGAGAGAGACCCTCCTGCTCTATATTCCCTAGAAAATGCTCGCTCTGCCTAATAGTTCCTCTTGGGTTTCTGAGAAGTTAGTTGGCAGGGTAGCTCAGTGTACTAGAAAATCCTCTAGACTGGGAGACGAGAGCTCTACACCCTGTTTCTTTCTCCAATTAGCTATGATCACATTGCCAGGGACGAGGAAGGGAATGTGTCTGAAGCAGCCAGGTTTTGAGATGGATGAACTCTGGATCTGGAGTAAGCAAGTTGTTGCTGTTCAGCCATTTCAGTCATTTTTCAGTTGTGTCCAACTCTTCCATTACCTTTTCTAGCTCATTTTAGAGGAAACTCAGGCATACAGGGTTAACAGGGTTAAATGCCTTGCCCAGGATCATATAGCTAGTAAGTGTCACTGTGCCACCTAGCTGATTAAGCAAGACCTGAGCTCAGTTGCTTCCTAACTGTGTGGTCCTGGACAAGTCACTTAATACGTGTTTGCTTCAGTTTCCTCATCTATAAGATGGGGGTGATAATAGCACCTACCTAAGGTTGTTGTAAAGAGCAGATGAGTAAAGTTCTTATCACACTGCTTGGCACAGAGTAGGTACTTAATAAATGTTTCTTCCTTCTTTCCCTCCTTCCTTCTCTCCCTCCTTCCCTCTTTCTCTTCCTCCCGCCTCTCTTCCTCCCTCCCTCCCTCCCTCCTTTCCTTATTTTCTTCCTTCCTTTCTCCCCGCTTCATTTCTGTCTGTCTATCTCTCTGTCTCTGTCTGTCTGTTTCTCTTTCTCCTCTCCACAAAGTGGAACATGGACTTTGGACATTTCAAATAGCACCTTCTCCACACTAGAGGTTTTTCAGACTATCACAGTGCCCATGCACAACTCACTTAAGCCTTGTTGAGTCTCAGTTACTTTTTCTATAAAATGGGAATAATAATGCCTATAGTGCCTCTTACAAAGGATTATAGACCAAGAACTGGAATGGACCTCAGAGACCATCTAATTCAACGTCCTCATTTTACAGATGAGGAAACTAAGACCCAGGGAAGTGAAGTAACTTGCCCAAGGTCACACAGGTATCTAGCATCTGAGGTGGATTTTGAACCTTGGACCTCTGATTTTCCACAGTATACTCTACTGCTGATGGGAGTCTCAAGTGAGATACCATGTTTAAAGCACATTGCAAATTTTAAAGCATTAGATAAATGTCAACTATCAGGAATGATTTTAGGGATCCCTGAGCCAGGAAGAGCCATGGGAGAAGCCCCAAGTGTCTGGACTAGTTTGATCTTGGCAGAAGGCATATGCATAAGAAGCAAAAACGGCTGGTTCATATTGGTTTGCAAGAGAGACTCCTAATACTTCATCATTACCATACACGAAAGTAAGGGGAAAGAGGATAAGAAGAGTGGGGGGTGATAGAAAGGAGGGCAGATTGGGGGGAGGGGGTAGTCAGAAGCAAATGCTTTTGAAAAAGGGACAGGATCAAAGGAGAAAATAGAATAAGTGGGGGGCGGGACAGGATGGAGGGAAAGACAGTTAGCCTTTCACTACATGACCATTATGGAAGTGTTTTGCATAACCACACATTTATGATCTATATTGAATTGTTTACCGTCTCAATGAGGGTGTGTGGGGAGGGAAGAAGGAAGAGAATTTGGAACTCAAAGTTTTAAAAACAAATGTTAAAAATTGTTTATACATGCAACTGGGAAATAATACAGGCAATGGGGTATAGAAATATATCTTGTCCTACAAGACAGTAAAGGGGAAGGGGATAAAGGCGGGGGGGGGGTGATAGAAGGGAAGGCAGACTAAGGGAAGGCGTAATCTGAATTATGCCATCTTGAGGTGAGGGGGAGAGATGGAGAGAAAATTTGGAACTCAAAATCTTGTGAAAATGAATGTTAAAAATGAAAAATAAATAAGTAAATAAATTAAAAAAGAAAGATGCCATCATTAGAGATTCCATTTTTAGCATGTTGCTAAATGATATGACTGACATGGTTTTTTTCCCCAGTGGGGTGTAGGGGAGACAGAAAACTGGGGTGACAGAAAACTGGGTCTTGGTCTTGGCTTCACCTCCAACATCCTGTGTGACCTTGGTCAATCCTCTTAACTTTTCTCAGCGTCAGGTTTATCAAGCATAAATCAGAGATAATAGTGCCCAACACTATTTGTTGGACGATAGCTCTTTGTCCCTGGACAAATCATTACACCTGTCTGCGTCTCAGTTTCTTTAGCTGTAAAATAGCAATGTTTGTTTCTACCTAACTATATGAACTTGGGCAAGTTAAATTCTCTGGGACTCAGTTTCCTTCTTCCTCTTTAAAAGAAAGGAGGCAGACTAGGTGTTGGTTGAAGTCCCTCCAAGCTATAAGATTCTATGGATGATATTTTCTCCTTGTCCTGTAAGAACCTTTCCAGGATGAGGACAAGTCAGAATCTGTATTCTTAATGTTTTTTCTTAATGTAATTTTCTTAACGTATTCTTAATGTTAACTGTAAAGCATAAGAAAAAATATACAGGATTCAGCCCTTACCTTTCCGTGGTGCTTTGAAAACATTCATTCATTTTTCATTCATTTATTTTTAAAATTCATTCATTCATTTTTCACTCATTCATTTTATTCTCTTTTTCTGATTTGGATGAGGATTGCATCTCTGTTTCTGGCACAACAGAGATCACCAGTGCCACGGAGAGAAGGACAGTCAGAAATTGTAATTGGCAGCAGAACCCTGTAATGATGGCACCTTCATTCACACCTCTGCTCTTTGGTCAATTAGGGACCATGTATTTGTAGGTGTATCCCAGAAGGCCACTGCAGGGACCCATAAACCAAACTCTCTATTAGCAACAGAGTTCATTATCTTAACTGAGTTGTTTCGTGACAGGGGCACATTTGACCTCTTTGCCTGAAATGGTCCATTAGCAAACTGGGGGAGAAAAATCTCTCCCCTCTTCCTGAGGCACTGGAATATTTGAGTGAAATGTGTCCATAAAACATTTAGAGCTGGATCTCTGCACGGATGTTGGGCATCCATCATTCTCTTATTCTTGGCACTGCCTTTATCATGATATATTGCTATATATTGACACAACATTAGGAAAAGTCTTTCTTCTAAGGAAATCAAAGGTGTTTTTTTTCCCTAGTAGTTTCACATTTCTGGGTAGGATTGAGGGGTGGTGGTGAGCAGCATAAGGTAAGGCCCAAGCCCAGAAGAGAAAGATGTTTCCTGCCTTGTTGCAAATCAGGTAGTGGGATTTCAGGCTCTGCTGACCCATAAAGTGATGTAATTGATTGACTTAAGGAATCAGTTCTGTATGTTCTGTGACTCGTGCTTTGAATACTGGTTTAAATACCATTGCAGTCAGCCACACTAATTAATTAATTTTATTTTACATATACTTGGGTCTTGAGACTCTTGGACCATAACACATAAATTTACGCAAATGATATTCAAAATAGGAGGGCTGAGTTAAAAGCATGGTGGACGCTTCATTAACTCATGACCACTATCTGAGTAAGAATTCTTAATGTGATTCTAGCACCAATAACAACTGTGGGAGGTATAGGTGGATGGATTGGGCCTTCTCTGGGTCTATATTATAGGACCATAGACTTAGTGGAAGGGACCACAGAGACCAAATTTTTCTTTCTACCAATGAGGAGACGAGGGCCCAGAGAGATGTAAGTGGGAGATTTAAATAACTTGACCAAGGTCATACAAGTAGTAAGTAGCAGGGCCAGGATTTTAACTCAGGACTTCTGACTTCATTTCCAGCACTTTTCCTATTACACCATGTCTGGACTGGACTTGTATGAACATGCTGATTCTCAAAAGGGCATTTGACAATGTCTGGTACCCAAACACACTCCATGGTCCCCCAACTCTATGCCTTTTCTTAGGCTGCTAACCTATCCCTTCAATTCCCTCTTTCTCTTTCTGGAATATCCCAGTCCACTTCTTGAATCCCTGCTTATCTTTTATGGTTCCACTCCAGTGCCACCTTACTATAAAGAATTTTCTGGTCCTCCACCCCTCAGATCTCAAACAACATTTTTTTTTGCACCTCTACTATACTTATCAAGAATCAGCATAGCTCAGTGAGTAGAAGGCTAGCTCTAGGGTTTCAGAGTCTGCAGCTGACCAAAAGAAATGGTGGACTTACTTAAGTTCTCTATGCCCCAGGAAAATCTTTAAAGTGATAAGTTATAGACAAGTTGTGTTGGTGGAAGGGGATCCCTATGATTATGAAACCTTAGATCTGGATTAAATGTACTACCCATGGAAAAGGACAGAATCCTAGGGAACAGAAAATTTAGAAGAGAGCAAGGAAGAAGGCATTTACCATAAATAGCCTTCTCAATGAGTTTATCTCACAATGGGTTAGTGTTGGAGGGATGCACATTTAGGGTTAGGGTTAGAAAGAGATGAAAGAGGAAATAGTGTCAGCAAGAATATAGATGATGTGAGACAAGGAAAAGAAGATAAAAGGGAGCTTTTGGCAAATGGCTTCAGTTTTTTTTCAGTGAAATATGAAACAAAGTTCTCGGCTGAGAGGGAAGGGGTATATAAAATTTTGTCAAATAAGAATGTGTAAAAAGATTGCCTTGCTGTAGTGGGAGCCCATTTGAGACTATGTAACATGAATTTGTAGTGGATCCAGCCAGCATGGTTCCATTTTTTCTAACAGTAAGTCTGATTCTCGATCTTCCCTCACCTGACTGTATTCTGTCCTCCATAGTGCCACAGAAAAATCAAACCCTTTTTGGTGGTCAGGACAATCGCCTTCTCTATTCACCAAGTGGTAGAAAAAAGGGAATAGAAAGAGGCCAAGGTCAGAGAGGAACTGGAGTGAGGACTGGATGAAGTCAGACACATCTTTCTTTCAGAGAGAGAGACAGAAAGAGAGAGAGAGAGAGAGAGAGAGAGAGAGAGAGAGAGAGAGAGAGAGAGAGACAGAGAGAGAGAGAGACAGAGAGAGAGAGAGAGACAGAGAGAGAGACAGAGAGAGACAGAGAGAGACAGAGAGACAGAGAGAGAGAAAGAGAAAGACAGAGACAGACAGAGACAGACAGACAGACACAGACAGACAGACAGACACACACACACACAGAGTCCTAGGTTCTTCTCTTCTCCTTCTATGCTATTTCATTTGATGATATTATCACCTCCTATGGACCTAATTATAATTTCTAAGGAGATGATTCTCAGATCTACTAGTCTAGCCCTAATCTTTTTGCTGGTTTCCAGAATCATATCTCTAACTGCCTTTTGACATCTCATAGACATCTTAAATTCAACATGTCCAAAACTGAACTCAATGTCTTTTCCTCCAAACCCTACTCTCCTCCTAATATCCCTATTACTGCCAAGAGTGCTGCCATCTTCCCAGGTGCTCAGGCAAACAACATAGATGTCATAGACTCCTCACTCTTTCACTCCCGCCCCCCAACAATCAGCTGTCCTGACATCTCTTCTATATATCTTCTCTGATACTGTTACCATCTTGGTGTAGGTCCTCATCACCTCAGTTCTGGACTATGACAATAACCTTCTGGTTGATTTTCCTGCCTCCAATCTTTCCTCACTCCAGTCTATCCTTTACCAAGCTGCTGTATTGATTTTCCTAAAGTGCAAGTCTGTCCATATCTTCCCATCCTCTCGTTCAAGCAGTCAACTGTAGTGGCTCCTCATTACCTCTATAGTGTCAAATCTAAAATCCTTTGCTGGTTTTTAAAGCCCTTTATGGCCTGGCCCCTTTCTACTCTTCCAGTCTTCTTATATCTCACTCTGTCCCCATCCCCCACTTTTTTCCAGTTCTGAGATTCCGTTTCTATTCTTTTTCCCACCTCCCCCATCTTGTTTTCATTATTCTTGATAGATTAGTTAATTACCATCAACTAGATAATTGGTTTCATGGTAGGGTGAAGCCACTCCTCCTTTTAAAAAAATTTTCTCCCACATCTTGGCGCAGGATTGAACTCAGAGTAGACACTCGCTCAGTATGGGCCTCCCTGGATTCCTCCCTGACTGTCCTTTTTTGTCCACCAAAGATGATCAGGATTTGGTTTTTCATTTTCTTCTGTGATAGAGCCCAAGGACAATAGGAATGCTGTGTGTTAGTAGAGGGCAGCTGCCGGCCTTGGAAGGCTTGCACCCCTATAATGACACATCCATCTCAAAATGAGATACAAGTGGGAAATTGAGGTGAAGAAAAGTGGCTTTAATCTCTTCCTATATGAATACCATCCCACTGCTGCCATGGGAGTCCTAAGTGGTAGGGATGCAGGCTCTGTTCCATCCCCATCCTTTGGTGGGAGCCAATTAACTCTCAAAATCTCTAGGCCTGCTTGTGTGATTTTTTTCCCCAAGCAGCCAGTCCAGTGTTGGTGTCCTATGTCTCCTAGGCAGTATTATAGCAAGCAATCACCTGTAATGAGGGCATAAAGCAACATCTCCTGAACTTCCCTTGTCAGTTATATTTGGAACTAATGCACATGCTCCCAAACTGCGTGTCTAAAGTAGCTGCTTCTCCCCTTGCTCTCCTCTTTTCATACACTGGTCCTGTCTACCAGCTCAATTTCTACTTTTGGAAACAACAAATGCAAATTCAGATCTAAAGTCTTTCGAGGTAGGGAGCTTAGCATGAAGCTATGAATAACCCCAGGCAGAGCATTTCTCTACACAAAGCTTCTTCAGAGTCACCTGACAAATTGCTGAGTTCTACCCAGTTCTCCCTGATTGTCCCCATTTTAAAGATGGGGAAACAAAAACAGCTACTCACAGGAGCATAGAATCCCAGGATCTCAGTCAAAAAGGGCCTTAAAATGAACCTATCCTATTTTGTTGTGTTTGTCCTTTGCTTTTGAAGAGGACCATGGCATCAGGGAAATGATGCCATGACTTGCAGCTGGCTTTGATTTGAGTGAGGGAGGACTGTGCAAGGTCACCAATCTCACTTTCTCCTCCAGAGCCATCTGGATCCAGTGACCTGATATTCATCAGGATGACTAGAGATGACCCAGGATGCAAGGGGAGACCCTGGCCCTTTTATGCTAAGGCCTTTTCAGGTACTCACTTAGAGTGAGGTAACACCCATTCAGTTGCTCATTTCTGCTTCTCCTCCACTCCTCCTGTACCTGACCAAGAATTCCCCCCTACATTCCCAACAATTCGCTCCCTTGGGGTTCTACTCACACACCAAACAAGTGGCTTTTTTGAAAGCTATCCATTAGGAGAGGAGCCTATGGAAGCTCCTTCTAGTTTCAAACAGCTTTGTCTGGTATGGTGGATAGAGAGCTGCTCTCAGAGTGAGGAACACCTGGGCTCAAGTCCCACCTCTCATGCAGACTGGCTCTGTCACCTTGGAGAGGTCACTTAATCCTACTGTCCTAGGAGACTCTCTTAAGCTTATAAATTACAGAAAAGTTGATGATCTGCTTTTTAAAAGAGATATTCCTCTTCTGGGAGTTCCTTCTATCAACGAACCTCACTTCCAGTCCCTATCTTATCTAATTATTAGGAAGTTTTGCTTTACCCTGGGTCTAAATCTGACCTTGACTCTTATTTTCATTGATCCAGCTCTTGTGCTTTGGAGTCAAACACCACAGTCATAGGATCATGGGATCAAAGATGTAGAGTTGGAGTGGACCTTAGAGGTTTTCAGGTCCCACTCTCATTTTATAGATAAGGAAACTGAGGGTCAGAATAGTGAGGTGACTTGTCCAAGGTTACCTAAGTAATAGCAAGAATCTGAGCCCTGGTTCTCTCATTCTACATGTTGCATTTTCCCCACTACACTACTCTGAATCCTTCTTCCCCATTCCTGGAAGGCAGCTATCAGGTCCCCCTACCAAGTCTTTTTTGTTTCAGGGTCAATCAATCAATCAACATTTATCAAGCATCTACCATGTGCCAGGCATTCTGCTAAGCAGTGGGGATACAAAAAGAGACAAAAGATAATTTTTGTTCTCAAGGAGTTTACAATCTAAGGCGGTGGAGAGAGACAACATGTAAACAAATATATACAAAATAAGCTGTAGACAAGATAAATAGGAGATAATTAACAGAGTTAAGGCTTTGGAATCAAGAGGGGTTGAGGAAGGTTTCTGGTAGAAGGTGGGACTTTAGTTGGGACTTAAAGGAAGCCAGGGAGATTGGTAGGTAGAGGGGAGGAGAGAGAATGTTCCAGGCATGGGGGACCATTCTGACCGCCCCATTCTTCACACACTCTAGTTTACCAACCGCCCCCCCCCCCATATGCTGTCCACAACTGAATACAGAAGAAGAGACATGCCTTGAGCAGCGCAAAGGATAAACTCTTGACTATAATAATTTGCTTCCTAATATCTGGTTTGTGGCTGCTATGACCCTTTCCATAATGCAGATGAAAACAGGTTTGCTATTTAGAAATTTTTAACTGCAAGTTCCATCCTTGCTTTGTAAACAGAGAAGCAAATTGATATTACTGGCTGAGAAATATAGACATGCATTCACACATTTGTAAATGTCTCCTGGCCCTTTTCATAGAAGCAAGATCCTCCAGTATATCAAGGACTGAACAAAAAGCCCAGAATATCAACACCTGTTTACTGTACCTATAGTATGCTTTAGGGTCTGGAGACTGGATCAGGACATCAAAGAATTAAATCAGGGAATCAGGACATGAATAAACTTATATTTTGTTTATTTGGATTAATTGTTTTTAAATGAAGATCTATCTTATCTCCCTTTCTTGCCTCACTTTCCAATTGAGAAAACAAACAAACAAAAATTTCTGTAACAAATATGTATAGTCAAGTAAACAAATTTCCACATTGGTAAGGTCAGAAAAAAAAATCATCTCGCCATGAACTCTGAGTCCATCAGCTCTCTGTCAGGAGGTGGGTAGAATGTTTCATTGTGAATCTTCCGGAGTTGTAATTGGTCATTGTAATGTTTGGAGTTCCTAAGTCTTTTGAAGTTGGTTGACTATAATATTTTCATTATTAAATAAATTTTTCTCCTGGCTCTGCTCACTTCATTCTGTATTAGTTCATACAAGTCTTTTTAGGTGTCTTGAAAGTCATCTCCATCATCATTTCTTGCAGCACAGTAGTATTCCATAATGTTTATGGACCATAATTTGTTCAACCATTCCCTAATTGATGGGTACCCTCAAATTCTTTGCCACCACAAATAGTGTGACCATAAACATTTTTGTACATATAGGTCATTTACCTCTTTCTTTGATCTCTTTAGGGGTGTAGACCTAGTAGTGGTATTTCTGGGACAAAGGATATATGGAGTTTAATAACTTTTGAGGTATAGTTATAAATTGCTTTCCAGAATAGTTGGACCAGTTCACAACTCCACCAACAATACATCAAAGTATCTGATTTCTAGAACCCTTCTGGCACTTATCATCTTCTTTTATTTTTGTCAATGTTGCCATTGTGAAATGTATGACATAAACTTTATGGTTATTTTAATTTGCACTTCTGTAATTGGGGCAAGTAGGTGGTTCAGTGGCTACTTCAGAGCTTCTGGCCTGAAGATTTTAAGGGGACCAAGCAACCATTCTGAAGTGTAATTGCTCTTGCTTTAACCTGCTTGGATCAGGATTGCTGTTCAGCAATCCAGGGTAGAGGTCCTGGGGTGGGTGACCAGGTGCCAGAGCTGGTGGAGGCTTCTGAGAGGGCACCCAACTAATAGCTCAGGCAGCTGTGAAAACCCCAGTGCTTTGGGACAAAGCTCTCCTCTCTGGAAGCAGAGTTCTACTGTGGCAAAAAGTTCAAAAGTCAGGTAATTGAGTGGCAACATGAGCAAGTAAAGGAAGCAAAGCAAACACATCAATCTGACTTTGGATTCCTTTTTTGAGACAAAAAGGATCAAAGCATGGAACAGAAGGAAGACAACAAGGTCAGAACTCCTGCACCAAAAGCTTCCAAGAAAAATTGAACTGGTTACAGACCACAGAGGAGCTTAAAAAAGATTGTGAAAAGCAAATAAGAGAAGTGGAGGAAAAATTGGGAAGAGAAATGAGAACAATGCAAGAAAATCATGAAAAGAGAGTCAACAACCTGACTGAAGAAAATAACACCTTAAAAATATACTAAGTCAAATGGCAAAAGAGGCTCAAAAAGCTAATGAGGAGAATAATACCTTAAAAAGCTGAATTTACTGTATGGAAAAAGAAAATCAAAAGCTCACTGAAGAGTGGAGCAAATGGAAGCTAGTGACTTTATGAGAAATCAAGATACTATTAAACAGATCCAAACAAATGAAAAAATAGAAGGCAATGTGAAATATCTCATTGGAAAAACCACTGCCCTGGAAAATACAACCAGGAGAGATAATTTAACATTTTTGGACTACCTGAAAGCCACGATCAAAAAAGAACCTAGAAATCAGCCCTCAAGAAATTCTCAAGGAAAATTGCCCTGATGTTTTAGAACCAGAGGGCAAAATAGAGGTTCAATCACCTCTTGAAAAAGATCTCAAAAAGAAAACTCCTAGGAATAATATAGCCAGGTTCCAGAGTTCCCAGATCAAGGAGAAAATATTACAAGCAGCCAAGAAGAAACAATTTGAGTATTTTGGAAACACAATCAGGATAACACAGGATCTGGCAGCTTCTACACTGAGGGATCAAAGGGCTTGGGATATGATATTCTGGAGATTAAAGGAGCTGGGATTAAAACCAAGAATCACCTACCCAGCAAAACTGAGTATCAGGTTTCAGGGGAAAATATGGTCATTCAATGAAGTAGAGGACTTTCAAGCATTCTTTATGAAAAAACAAGAGTTGAATAGAAAATTTAACAGTCAGATACAAGAAACAAGAGAAGCATGAGAAAGTAAACAGGGAAAAGAAATCATAAGGAACTTATCAAAGTCAAACTATGTACTACATGGAAAAACTTATGAAACTTTTCTCAATATGAAAATAGTTGAAGGGAATATAAATGTATATATATATATGTATACATATATACATATGTCTATATATGTATACATATATACATATGTCTATATATATGTATACATATATACATATGTCTATATAGGAGGGTATATGAATACATATGTGAGTGTGTGTATATATGTCCACAGGTACACACAGAGGGCACAGGACTAATTGAATAGGAAGGGATGATACTTAAAAGGTGAAATTGAGAGATGAGAGAGGAATACAATGAGAGGAGATAGGGAGAGATAGAATGGGGCAAATTTTCTCATATAGAAGAGGCAAGGGAAAACTGTTACAATGGAGGGGAAGAACAGGAAGGCAAAATGGAATTAGTTAACCTTATTCTCATTGAATTTGGCTTAGGGAGGGAATGATATATACACTAAATAGGGTATCTCGCCCTACAGGAGAGTAGGGGGGAAGGGGATGAGAGGGGGGATGATAGAGGGGAGAGCAGATTGGGGGGGAGGGAAGTTGGAAGCACACACTTTTGTAAAGGGACAGGGTCAAAGTAGAGAATAGAACAAGTGGGGGGTGGGATAGGTTGGAAGGAAATATGGTCAATCTTTCACATTTTATCTAGTATGGAAATGTCTTGCTTAGCTACACATGTACAACCTATATTGAATTGCTTATTTTCCCAGTAATGGTTGGTGATGAGGGAGGATCTGGAATTCAAAGTTTTAAAATAAAATGTTTAAAAAATATTATTACTATTTTTTTTTGCATGCAACTGGGAAATGAGATAGACAAGCCCTGGGGTATAGAGATTCATCTTGCTTTACTGGAAAATTGGAGTGGGGATGGGGGAGGATATAGGAGAGAGCATATTGGGGGAAGGGGGTATACAGTGGATCGCTGTTTTGGGGTGGTGGGTAGGGGAAAGATGGGGAGAAAATTTGTTACTCAAAATCTTATGAAAATGAATGATGTAAACTAAAAATAAACATTAAATTAAATTTAAAAATAAATAAAAAGAATATCCATCAGGAAATCTCATGTGCACATACACATTTTGTGTTCAGACTTTCTTTTGCCTTTCCTAGATACTCATAGATGCTGATTTATCACAAAATAACTTGGTTAGAGAGGCATTTGCTGCTAAATATAGGAAATAATACAGACAAGTGAGATTGATTACCTCTCTTTTTTATTTTAATACAAATCCTACAGCCCTAGAAAAATAATAGAAATTTATACTTCCATTTTCTGATGTGTGAGAACTGCCTTCTTCAATGCAACCTAAAATTGCATTAGTTTTTTATGGCTTCCACACTACACAGTGCTTAGGACATTGTAGGTGCTTAATAAATACTTATTGACTGTATTAGCTTTTTAAAAACAAGGCTAGAGGTATTTTTTTTTAAAGGATCCAAAGGATCGTCTTGAAATCAGCAACCTTACCGAACATGGAATTCCATTTCCTCTGAAAGGGTGATTTTCATTCAGCACAACTGATTCTCAGACCTATCTTCTTCTATTATGAAGAATGTTGTGGAGTCTGTTAGTCAAAGATGAGAAGTAATAAGAAAGACATGTACTATTCATATGCTGCCGAAGGAAGATAAAGAAAATCATGTAAGAAAGCTAACTCAATCCACTACAAATAAATTTATGCTATCTAATCTTTTTTTTTTTTTTTTTTGCTTTTTGGAGGGCAATTGGGGTTAAGTAACTTGCCCAAGGTCACATGGCTAGGTTTTTGTTTGTGTGTGCATTAAGTGTCTGAGGTTGGATCCGAACTCAGGTCCTTCTGACTCCAGGGCCGACGCTCTACTCACTGCGCCACCTAGCCGCCCCTATGCTAGCTAATCTTAACAGGAACCCCACTATAGCAAGGAAATATTTTATTCCCCAATAACTGATTCTTTAAAACAATATTTATTCTTATTCTGAACCTAACAAAGCCCAAATAAAATGAACATTTATATATCTGAGACAGAATATAAAAAGAGGATTGTATATCAAAGTATAATCTCTATTACACAGAGCTTGCTTTTCCTTTTATTAAGTAAATAATAAATTCAACATGTAACTTTCTAAACTGCCCTGCTTATCTGTGTTTCCTTTTGGCTTTCCTTCTATCCTATTTTGTGAATTGAAAGAAAAGTGTGATTCTCTTTTGTTTTTCTTCTTTTAAAAAAACCCTATTACTAGTGCTCTTATTTATCTAATTCTCCCTCCCCTAGAAAAAAAGAAAAAGAAAAACAAAACTCTTGGAACAAATATTCACAATCAATCAAAATGAATCCCCACTGGCTCTGTGAAAATATATCTTATTCTTCACTCGTCTTTTGAGAAATGGTTAGTATGCCTCATTATTACACTTCTGGAATTGTGGTTGCTTATTACACTGATAAGAGTTTGTAAGGTTTATTCAGTTGTTTTTCTTTACAATGTTGTTGTATAATTTATACTGTTTTTTTTTTGAAAAGAAAAAGATCATTTAGTTTGCTTCCATCAGGATTCAGGCTCAGTTCTTTCTAGTTATATCTCTGGATGGCGCATTTCTCTCTTTCTTGAGTCTTTCGGGATTGATTTATATCACTGCATTGCTGAAAAGAGTCCAGTCTGTCATAGTTGGTCATCACAGATATGGTATGTCTGTGATTGTATACAAATTTCTTCTGATTCTACTCTTCTCGCTCAGCATCAGTTTGTATAAGTCTCTCCAGGTAATTATGAAATCTGTCACCTCCTCGTTTCTTATAGCACAATAATATTCCATTACATTCACATACCACAACTTGTTTAGCCATTCCCCAATTGATGGGCACCCCTTTAGTTTCCAATTCTTTGCAACCACGAAGAAGGCTGCTATAAATATTTTTGTACATATGGGTCTTTTTCCCACTTCTATGATCTCTTTGGGATATAGCCCTAGAAGTGGTATTGTTGGGTCAAAGGGTATGAAATTATTTATAATCCTTTGGGCATAATTCCAGATTGCTCTCCAGAATGGTTGGATAAGTTCACAACTCCACCAGCAATGTATTAGTGTTCCAATTTGTCCACATCCTTTCCAGCATTTGTCACTTTCTTGTTTTTTCATCTTAGCCAATCTGACTGGAGAGATGTGGTATCTCAGAGTTGTTTTGATTTGTATTTCTCTAATCATTAGTAATTTAGGGCATTTCTTCATATGTTTATAGATATCTTTAATTTCTTTCTCTGAAAACTGCCTGTTAATATCCTTTGACCATTTATCAATTGGGGAATAACTTGTATTCATATAGATTTGGCTCAATTCTCTATAAATTTTAGAAATGCGTCCTTTATCAGAGACACAAGTTGTAAAAATTCTTTCCCAATTTCCCACCTCCCTCTTGATCTTGGTTACATTGGCTTTGTTTGTACAGAAGCTTTTCAATTTAATGTAATCAAAATTATCCATTTTGCATTTTATAATGCTCTCTAATTCTTTTTTGGTCCTAAAGTTTTCCCCTCTCCACAAATCTGTCAGGTAAACTATTCCTTGCTTTCCCAAATTGCTTACAATGTCATTCTTTACACCTAGATCATGCACCCGTTTAGACTTGATTTTTGGTATATGGTGTTAGATAATGATCCATGCCCAGTTTCTGCCATACAGTTTTTGTCAAACAGTGCATTCTTATCCCCAAAACTGGGATCTTTGGGTTTATCGAACAATAGATTATTATATTCATTAACTGCTGGGTCTCCTGCGCCTAATCTATTCCATTGATCCACTACTCTACACCTCTGCCCGTACCAAGCAGTTTTGATGACTGCTGCTGTATAATACAGATTAAGAACTGGCATAGCTAGTCCACCTTCCCTAGCGTTTCTTTTCATTAATTCCCTTGATAGTCTAGACCGTTTGTTTTTCCAAATAAATTTTGTTATTATTTTGTCTAACTCTAGAAAGTAGTTTTTTGGTAAATTGATTGGTATGGCACTAAATATATAGTTTAGTTTGGGTAAAATTGTCATTTTTATTATATTAGCTCGACCCAGCCACAAACAATTGATATTTTTCCAACTATTTAGATCTGATTTTATTTGTGTGAGAAGTGTTTTGTAGTTGTGATCATATAGATTCTGGGTTTGTTTTGGCAAGTAGATTCCCAAACATTTTATAATGTCTACAGTGACTTTAAATGGGATTTCTCTTTCTATCTCTTGCTGTTGAGTTTCATTAGAAATGTACAGGAATGCTGAGGATTTATGTGGGTTTATTTTATATCCTGCAACTTTGCCAAATTTATTAATTGTCTCACGTAGTTTTTTACTTGATTCTCTAGGATTCTCTAAGTATATCATCATATCATCTGCAAAGAGTGATAGCTTGGTCACTTCTTTGCCTAGTTTGATTCCTTTGATTTCTTTTTCTTCTCTAATTGCTACTGCTAGTGTTTCTAGTACCAGATTGAATAAGAGGGGTGATAGTGGACACCCTTGTTTTACTCCTGATCTTATTGGAAAGGCTTCCAGTTTATCCCCCATTGCATATAATACTTGCTGATTGTTTTAAATAGATGCTATCAACTATTTTAAGGAAGGCTCCATTTATTCCTATAATTTCTAGTGTTTTTAATAGGAATGGATGTTGTACTTTGTCAAAAGCTTTTTCTGCATCTAATGAGATGATCATGTGGTTTCTGCTAGTTTTATTGTTGATATGCTCAATTATATTGATGGTTTTCCTAATATTAAACCATCCTTGCATTCCTGGAATGAATGCTACCTGATCAGAGTGTATTATTTTTGTGATAAATTGTTGGAGTCTTTTGGCTAATATTTTATTTAAAAATTTTGCATCTAAATTCATGAGGGAAATTGGTCTATAATTTTCTTTCTCTGTTTTATCTCTTCCTGATTTAGGAATCAGCACCATATTTTTGTCATAGAAAGAGTTTGGTAGGACTCCTTCTTCACTAATTTTCCCAAATAGTTTGTAGAGTATTGGAATCAATTGTTCTTTAAATGTTTGATAGAATTCACTAGTAAACTCATCTGTCCCTGGAGATTTTTTCCTAGGGAGTTCATTGATGGCTTGTTTGATTTCTTTTTCTGAGATGGGGTTATTTAGATAATTCATTTCCTCTTCAGTTAATCTGGGCAATTTGTGGTTTTGTAAATATTCATCCATTTCACTAAGATTGTCATATTTATGTGCATACAATTGGGAAAAATAATTCCTCATTATTTTTTTGATTTCCTCTTCATTGGAGGTAGGTTCACCCTTTTTATTTTTGATACTCATAATTTGGTTTTCTTCTTTCTTTTTTTTTATCATATTGACTAAGGGTCTATCAATTTTGTTGATTTTTTCATAAAACCAGCTCTTAGTTTTATTTATTAATTCAATGGTTTTCTTAATTTCAATTTTATTAATCTCACCTTTGGTTTTCAATATTTCTAATTTAGTACTATATTGGGGATTTTCCATTTGTTCTTTTCCTAGTTTTTTCAATTGCATGTCCAATTCATTGACCTCCCTTCTCTCTGCTTTAATTAAATATGCACTCAGGGATATAAAACTTCCCCTGAGAACTGCCTTTAGTGCATCCCACATATTTTGGTATGTTGTCTCATTATTTTCATTCTCTTGAATGAAATTATTGATTGTTTCTGTAATTTCTTGTTTGACCCACCAATTTTTTAGGATTAAATTGTTTAATTTCCAATTAGTTTTTAGTCTATCTTTCCATGGCCCTTTATTGCATATAATTTTTATTGCATCATGATCTGAGAATGATGCATTTAATATTTCTGCCTTCTGCCTTTCTGCACTGGATTGTGAGGTTTTTATGCCCTAGTACATGGTCTATTTTTGAGTATGTACCATGCACTGCTGAGAAGAAAGTAAATTCCTTTTTATTCCCATTCAATTTTCTCCAGATCCATCATATCTAGTCTCTCTAAGATTCTATTCACCTTCTTAACTTCTTTCTTGTTTATTTTGAGGTTAGATTTATCGAGTTCAGAGAGGGGGAGATTAAAGTCCCCCGCTAGTACAGTTTTGCTATCTATTTATTCCTCTAATTCCTTTAACTTCTCCTCTAGGAATTTGGGTGCTATATCACTTGGTGCATATATATTAAGTAGTGATATTGCTTCATTCTCAATGGTGCCTTTTAGTAGGATATAATTTCCTTCCTTTTCTCTTTTAATTAGATCTATTTTTGCTTTTGCTTTATCTGAGATAAGTATTGCTACCCCTGCTTTTTTTACTTTAGCTGAGGCATAATAAATTTTACTCCAACCTTTTACCCTTACCCTGTGGGTATCTCTTTGTTTCAAATGTGTTTCTTGTAGACAGCATATTGTAGGATTATGGTTTTTAATCCATTCTGCTATCCACCTCTGTTTTATGGGAGAGTTCATCCCATTCACATTCACAGTAATGATGACTATTCCCCTCCATCCTATTCCCTCCCCTGTTTATGTTTTTGTTTCTTCCTTCTCCCTTCCCCTCCTTGAAGTTTTCCCTTTTGACCGCCCCCTCCCTCAGTGTTCCCACCCAGTGATCCCCTTTCTTAACCTATGCTCTCCCCTTACTACTGTTTCCCTCCCTTCTAATCCCCCCTTTGGTCTCTTCCTTCCCCCACCCCGCCCCCTTAGCCTTCCACTATCTATAGGACACAATAAGTTTTTATACTTATCAGAGTAAATTACTCCCCATTTGATTCCAAACCAATGAGAGTACATTTCAAACAGTGCTCCCCTCCCTCCCTCCTTTTCCTCTATTTAATGAATTTATGTGTCTATTCACATTAGAATCTTAAACTTCACTGATTAAGTTGGTCCCTCTTTGAACCAGAACCAGTGAGAATAGTGTTTAAATGATGTTCCTCTCCCTCTTTCTTTCCCCTCTTCTATAGTGTGTTTTAATGCCTCTTCAGATGGCATATTTTACCTTTTCCTATCTCGTCCTTTCCTTTTTCCCATTACAGTCCCTTTGATCCCCTTAATAGTATTTTTTTTAGACTTCAGGTTAGTGCATTCATACCCACACCCTCTATCTAAGTATAGCCCTTTTGAAGGTCATGATAATCATAAATATTTTGAATATTGACAGTTAGCTTCACATATAGGGATGTGAACATTTTGTTCTTGTTCCATCCCAAGTAATGATCGTCTGTTTGTGGGTGTGGGTGTGTGCACTTATGCATGTCTGAGTCTGTGTTTCTCTTGTTTACCTTTTTATGTCTTTCTTGAGTCTTGTACTTGGAGATCAAATTTTCCATTGAGCTCTGGCTTTTTCATCAGGAAGTTCTGGGAGTCTCTTATTTCATTAAACGACCATCTCCTTGCCTGAAAGATTATGCTCAGTTTTGCCGGGTAGTTAATCCTTGGTTGTAGTTCTAGCTCTCTTGCCCTATGAAATATCAAATTCCAGTCCCTCTGCTCTTTTAATGTAGAAGCTGCTAGGTCCTGTGTGATCTTAACTGTAGTTCCTCGATATTTGAATTGTTTCTTTCTGGCTGCTTGTAGAATTTTTTCTTTAATCTTGTAATTCTGGAATTTGGCTACTATATTTCTTGGAGTTTTCAGTTTGGGATCTCTCTCAGGAGGAGTCCGGTGAATTCTATCGATAGCTATTTTATCTTCTAATTCTAGGACCTCAGGACAGTTTTCTTTGACAATCTCTTGGAGGATGTTGTCTAGGCTGCTTTTTTCATCATGGCTTTCTGGTAGACCAATAATTCTTAGGTTGTCTCTCCTGGATCTGTTCTCTAGGTCAGTTATTTTTCCAGTGAGATATTTTACATTTTCTTGCAATTTTTCAATCGTCTTGTTTTGTTTGATTGACTCTTGCTGTATCATAGAGTTCTGAGCTTCAATTTGATTGTTTCTAATTTTTATCGAATTACTGTCTTCAGTTATTTTTTGAAGTTCCTTTTTTAGGGAGGTATTTTCTCCAATTACTTCACTGAGACGTTTTTCCAAGTTGGTCACTGCCTCCCTGATTTGGTCTTTAAAATTTTTCTTAAGCTCCTCCAGGAATGCTATTTGGGCTTGAGACCAGATCATGTTTCCTTCTGTGGTCTCAGGTGTGGGTAGAGAGTCTATATTGTCCTGTGTATTTTGTTGTTCTTGCCCTGCATAGTATGCTCGAATAGACTTTTTTGCCTTCCCCTTCTCCTTCTCAGCTTCTTTTTTTCCCATTGTGACTTCCTGTTTCTTAGTTTCTCAGGCTATGAGTTTAGGGCCTGATCCCTGACTTTGAATACCTCTGGGTGGCTAGTTTATGGCTAAGTCAGGGAAGTCAATGAGGGATGTAGATGAGTAGGTATGGGTGCCTCTGACCACTTCAGATTTCTGCCTCTATACCCCTGGGCTATAAGTAGCCTTTTGTTGGTAAGGAGAGGTGGGGCTTGTTGGGACCCCCCCCTCTCTTCTCTTCAGACTCCTGGCTATCTCAGTTACACCCCTTCTTGGAGACTCTCAAGCCTGGGGCTATTTCCATTAACTTGGGATTTCAATCTGGGTGGGAGACTTATCTTTGGGTTTTCTGCTTCATGAAGGAGGGATGGGAGGATCAGAGCAGCTATAATTTACTTTGCCATTCCAGCCCCTGTATTATACAGGCAGGCAGTTTCTAAACTTCCAGGCTGGGGGCCGAATGCAGCCAGAGAATCCGCTCTCTCCACTGGGGGCCCAACTCTCCTACCTGGCTCCAATGACCATTCCCGTCCACGAGATGACTGCGATTCATCCTTGGTAAGTCTGCTGGCTGGGGCTTTTTCTCTCTCTGGTGTAGTCTGCTTGTCTGCTCTTAAGTCTGAGCTGTGCAGACCCCACATGCTCTGTGCTCGACCAGTCCGGACACACTGGGCAACCTCCTGGGCTGGACTCTGCCACACTTCGTCTTCCAGTGGGCTCCGTCACTCCAGAATCCGCTCAGATTCACCCTTCGAGACTTAGTGACCAAGGAGCTCAGCGAGATTACTGCTTCCTTTCTGCCATCTTGGCTCCTCCCCTATGAGTTTTTTTTTATTGTATAATTTGTTCTTCATGTTCTTCTCACTTCACTTTGTATCAATTCATACAACTGTAGCTCTGCCATTGCTATGGAATGATTCATATAAACAGTATTATTCAAATGTATGTCAACTGATGTGGCACCTGAACCCCATATCTCTCTTATGGGCTGACTTGCTCTCACAACAGTGAGTCATGATGCTACTCTCTCTCTCTCTCTCTCTCTCTCTCTCTCTCTCTCTCTCCTACCATATGGGGGAATACACTTCTACTACTCACTGTTGTAATTTCTAAGCCCCCCACCAGTGTATTTATTCATTTACACCAGAATTCATCCTCATGATACCATTAACTCTTAAACATACAACATATACTAAAGGATAAGGCAAGAGCAGGAATAAGCATAACATCTACTTAATAGAAGACAGTAGTAATCAAAATATAACATCACCCACTAAACCTGGATGACACTCTCCCACCAATTCACACAGCTTCCATGAGAGAGAGAAAGTGTGGGCATACACAGAAACAGCAGAGACACATGAGTAGGGAAACCCATGTGTCAGCAGTAATACATAGCTTTGAATAGTAGGCCTTGATATCCTTGGTCTGTTTAGAGAACCATTTATACCATGTGTGACCTGCTGGGTAAAAATGTTTCTATCTGCTTCCCTTTTGGTCCTCATAGTTTTCCTTCTGGGCAAAATTTTTTCTCTATCACTCTTGGGCTCTTTTGGCACATGGCCACCACAGGCAAGATGCTAAGGAGGTGTTACACTTTTAAAAAGCAACAAATTTTTTCCAAGATAGAAAACTGATAAGCGTCTTAGATCTGCTCTGTGGCTCTGTGCATTTTCTCCATCTCTAGCAGTAAGGCCATAGAGTTGTTCCCTAAACAACTTTTCAAATAGTGGGGAATTTCATTTTATGCAATTGTCTCTCATGAAAGCCAAGTCTCTTTTCACAGAAAAGCAGATTCAAAGTCTTTTTCCCCTACTATTGGTATCCCTTTCAAATCAGAGGATGATAGGCCCCAGAGAGATTTCTCCTCTATAAAATTGTAAATGGCTCTAGAGACCAATAAACTTAGAGAGCAATCCATACTGCAACAGGATTCAGCTCTCTTCCAATGAGCTTTGAAAATAGTAGAAGAGTCTATATATTCTAAGCAAAATTTTAGAACATATTAAAAGATTCATCTGTGAGTGAGGGAAACTGTGATCACTAAGAGTCAGTATAGCTCATCAAGAACATATCACGCCAGACTTATCTCATTTCCATTTTTGACAGGGTTATGAAACTGGTATATTAGGAAAATACTCCAAGTATTGCGTACCTATATTTCAACAAGGCGTTTAACAAAGCTTCCCATTATCCTTGTGAACAAGATGGAAGAAATGAGCTAAATAAAACAAAGTTAGATGGATTTGGAATTGGTTGAATGATCAGACTCAAAGAGCAGTCATTAATGAATCAATATCAATCGGAAGGTAGGGCTTTTGGCAAGAACCTTGGAGATCTATATGCGACCATGTTCTTTTGAACATTTTAATCATTTGCTTGGATGGAGGTATAGATGACACATATATCAAATATTCTGGTGCCAAGTATCTAATGGTGGGTGACAGAATCAAGATTCAAAAATATCTCAATAATCTAGAATGATGAACCAAAAATGATAATTTACATGGGTTTATTTTATATCCTGAAACTGCTAAAATCATTGTTTCAATTAATTTTTAATTGACTTTCTAAGGTTCTTTAGGTACAGCAACAAACCACCTGCAAGGAGTCATAGTTCCCTATACCAGTGAAATCATAAGTCTTGTACTGATGATGATAATGATGATGATGATGATGATGATGATGATGATGATGGTGACATTAAACAATTTAAGTTTGTTGATCAGTTCCCTTTGTTTCTACGTTGATTTCTTTAGGCAGCTCATCCTTTTCTTCCTCATGGGGATGTTTATGTTTGCATCTTGAGAATTTAATTCTTGATAGCTTTCCATCCCTCTTGGTTTGACTTTCCCTATAGAATTTTAGACTAAGGCATCCTTCCAGTGTTTCCTCTGAACTCTTTGAAATGTGCTCTCACACAATCTAGGGTGCATTTCAGGCTATGTCTACTTTTTCTCTTCTGTGCTATCATGAATTCTAAGATAGAGTGCTCTCTTTCCCTGAAGATTCCAATTATTTTTTCTTTAAGAACTTATTCCTTCTCATTGGTCAAAATACATTCCCCTTGTTACTCCCTCTGCTTTTTGATGTCTGAAATGATAACTGTGGGAAGCCAAGAATTTATTGGCTACTCTGCTTTTGTTTGAGAAATCACTCTAGTAGAAATCTAGTTATTTGAAATTTCCCTTCCCACTATATTGTGTATCCATTTCAGGTCTGCAAATTCTTTATCCATTTCCTCCTTCTGTCCAAATGTCTTTAATATAATACCATTTCAACATAATTTTAATTTTTACTTCCATTGATGTTTATCCAAATCATACCTTCCCTCTCTGGTCTCTTGGCTATAGATTTCTTAATATTCATTGTTTCTCTCTCCATTATGTATTCTGTTTCTTTTGTACAAGGTGTGCCTTTTCAAAAGCATTTTAGTTTCAGGGATACCTGTGTCTCTCTAGTCTAGATATACCTATTCTCAATGATATCAATAAAGGTGAATTTTTTTGCCTTCATTTGGGGAATTCGACCTCTAATTTGCTGTTTATTACATAGAGTTTGTACACACACACACACACACACACACACACACACACACACACACACACAGTGTATCTGAGGCAATGGGTTTTTATGTTAGCTGCCTTCTTGGGTCTTGTCTGCTCTGAATTATTGAGCCTATCTCCTGCTATTATTCTTTCTCTGTAGTAGCTGATACTGTCTAAGAAATATGACTTGGAAGATAAATGTAGAAAGTTTTATTTCTCCCCCTCCCTTTTCAATTTTAAGCCCTCTTGATCAGATTTGAAAGACTCAAGGTAAATAAAATTTTACCAGTCCTTTTTAGGTGTACTCTATCCTGGGCTTCTAAGAGCCCATCATTTCTATATTTTCAGCCATGGTTCAGAAGTCAAAATTCAGTTTTCAGACAACATCTTCTTAACCAGCTCTTCATTTCCCAAATCCACCTTTTTCTTCAGGAATTCCTTCTTTCAATTGGCAGCAATGACGAAAACACCATCCCTGCCCTAAAGCTCTCCAATTTCTTAGAGGACTGATTTATCAGGGCTTCATCCTTTCTAGCAATGGTTTCTATTTTCCTTTTGGCAGTATCCTTTATCGCCATATGAATCACCAGAAATGTGTAGTGGTTATTAGGTTTGACATATCTCATGAGACTATCTTGTTATGTCATATACCCCTAGGAAGATGGCAGAGGTAGACTTTTCTCTCATATTAATCCAAGTGTAAATACACCATAGAATGTCATCAGTAGTGAACCACCTACTAACACTCCTCCTCCTCCTCCTCATCCCTCTTGTCTTCACCCTTATTCTCTTTATCCTTTTCTCCTTCTCCTTCTCCTCTTCCTCTTTGTCCTCCTGCTCCTCCTCCTTCTCGTTTTTTTATTCTCCTCCTCCTCTTTTTTCTTCTTTTCTTCTTCTCCACTTTCTTCTTCTCCACTTTCTTCTTCTTCTTCTTCTTCTTCTTCTTCTTCTTCTTCTTCTTCTTCTTCTTCTTCTTCTTCTTCTTCTTCTTCTTCTTCTTCTTCTCCTTCTCCTCCTCCTCCTTCTCTTCCTTCTTTTTCTTCTTCTTCGCCTTCTTTTTCTCCTTTTCTCCTTCTCTTCATTAGGAGAAAAGAGGCTGTTGCCTGCTATTTATTTTCAAGGGCATTGTTGCTATAGTGCTTTATATTAAACTTTTATTATTATTATGAACTCCAACGTTAACAAGCATCAATGTTTCAATATACAAAGAAGAACAGAAAGACAATTACATATGAAACCATGAACTTCTTTACATGGTTTGTTTTGTTAAAGTGTACATTAAATTTAAAGCCATAGTAATATCTTCCCTGCTTGTGCACCCTTCTGAACTTCTTTCTTCTCTAGTCTGTGTATTTTTAAATGTTTTATTGACCCTTCTCTTCTTTTTTTTTTTTGCATCACCCTATCAATCACGTCTGCAACTTCCTTCTCCCCCCACCCCAAACCTTTCCTTATAACAAATAAGGACAATAAATCAAGTCAATTCTCATATTGTCTGGGTCTGAGAATGCATGTTTCATTTTGCACCTTTAGTCTTTCTCTCTGCCAGGAGGTGGGAAGCATACTCCTTATCATTTTACTGGAGTTGTAATGGGTTGCTGTATTTATAAGAGTTCCAATGTCTTTCCAATCTGCTTTCCTTTTTATTATTACAGTCATTGAAGATATTGTTCTACTGATTCTGCTCACTTCGCTCTGTATCTGTTCAATCACATTTTGCTAGATTTCTCTGAATTTGTCTCTTTCCTTATTACTTAGAGTACAAACTTGAACATCATTTAAGAAGTGAGTTCTAAATGAGCCAACAAGCATTTATTAAACACCTACTAAAAATCACTTAGCCTCTGTTTGCCTTAATTCACTGGAGGAGGAAATGGCAAACCACTATAGTTATCTTTGCCAAAAAAACCCCCAAACTCTATGGACGGTATGGTCCATGGGGTCACAAAGAGTGAGACATAATTGAATGCCTCCTCAATAACAAGAACAATAACAACAAGAACAAGAACAACAACAACATATGCTAGACACTTTGTTAGTTGCTGGAGTTAAGTTGAGTAGCTGAAATATAGATTTCAGATGCCAGGAATATCGGGGAGAGGCTGAGAATTTTCATTGATGTGGAAGAATGTTTTTGTGATTTCCTGCTGATTTCAGATCTCATTCTGCCTTCCTTATGGAGATGTGCACTTTGATATTTCTCATTTTTGTCTTTGTTATCCCCAGCTCCAAGTCTAGGGTCACGCTTGTTGAATTGGATTGGCTTTCACATTCTCTGTACTGTATTAAGACCATGTTCTTGTATTCAAAAGAAAGGTGCCATATAAGAATCATAGAAAGTCTCCCTAAACCGTCCCTTAGTCCCTTTTACCCTTTGGAAAGTGCTGTGGGTGATGATATTACCATGACATCTGACTAACATCCTGGCCAG
The DNA here is from genome assembly GCA_011680675.1 of Gymnobelideus leadbeateri. NCBI lineage: Eukaryota > Metazoa > Chordata > Mammalia > Diprotodontia > Petauridae > Gymnobelideus > Gymnobelideus leadbeateri. Next base: position 173,877 of record WOXC01008236.1, read on the forward strand.
TCTTTCTTAAAGTATGTGCCACTAATGAGAGGCAATTGAATACCAGGCAGTGACACTAACCTTTCTTTAAGCATGGGGCACAGATGCCCAAAAAGCAGAGTGGTATCTCAGTCCATTTTCTTCAACCAAATGTTTGCTGCCCTCCAGGTGTTCCTGGCCATATTAGAATCTCATACCATAAGGCCAAGGAAATACAGGTGGTTAGACCTTTCTTTCCTCCCTGTTTCTTAAGGTGTGAGGCAAGATAGAAGCATATCAGGCTACTTGGACTGTTTTTCAAAAGCCAGTTAAAAGAAAAGATAAAAACATTAGACCCAATAGACCTTTAGCTACACCATTAAGGCCAACCTTAGTGAGAATTTGGAATGAGAGCTACCCTTGTGTCAGGGTTCTTAATGCTAACTCTGTAGGACTCAGTGGTAGGCCTCCAACAGGGCTAATTCCAGCAGAGTCATGACTGGCTTTCAAACTTCCCCCGTGTTCACCCCTCCCCCCAAAAGTGGTGTTATAAAAAAGCATTATCTTTCTACTTGTTATTGTCTTAATATTTAGTGTCCCAGTTCCTTGGACAATTCCCCAGTGTTGGTGTGCTGAACCTTGGGCTCTCTCTGATACTATGAAGGCTATATTTACATGGTCTAATTGGCTTCTCTTATTGTAGTCTGGCACCCTAGTCTAGATCATTCCCTGTCTTGGAGTTGGGGATGATGTCACTTGCTTTGGACAAGGTTGTCCCATTCTTGTCCTGGAAGGAACCCATTGGGAAGGCCAGCTAGTCTCTCTATGTGGTTAAGACAAATATAACAGCTTATTGTATTTGTTTACTAGCACAGCCAGCTACCACCAGAAATGTGAGGTTGATTAGAAACCTTGGGTTGGTGTGTGGGACATTATTATCAGAAACCCCATCTTGCCTAGGGAATAAGGAAGGTTAACTAACTAACTAACCAACTAACTTGCACTTGTTGCTATCTTGTGTCCATATAGCAGTGAGGGAGAAGTGCAGGTGACATATAGATGGAAGATGATGAATAATTTTCCAAAGAAGAAAGGCTATCAACAACCTTGTGTTGCTGCACTTGTAGGAGGATTGGCTTTGCATTGGCTCTAAAGTAGGGGTAGCTGAGTAGCTGGCTACTCAGAATACAATATCTGGGCAAGTTACTAGTTTGTTTTACAACCTCAACACGTTCAGATTCATTTCTAATGCACATTTATGAGCTATTCCTAGGTTGCCGGTGTTGAGAAATTTGCTCACTACTCAATGTGCTGAGGCCACACTCTTTCTATATCAGGGCCAACAAAACTTTAATTGCAGCAATACACTCCATAATATCCTATCTCCATACTTCCATATCCCTGACCATAATGTATCTAAGAATATGTTTGCTTTTTAGGAATTTTATAATTGTAAGTGCTGGCCTTCCTCTGTAAGTATAAATGGAAATCTGTATACACATCTTTACATAGACAAAATGATAAGGTGAGAATTTCCTTCCTTATATTAAGAATTATAACCTCTACCTTCATATAGTGCAACAATCATACATTCTCTTACAGAATCTCAAGGAAAAGTTGTTAACTTTTTTGAGCAAATGTTCTGTTGTTCTCCCCCAAGGAGCAAGCTTCAAGGCCATTTTCCTTGGCAATGGGAGGGGAAGAAAGCTATTTAGAAGATAAATAAAATTCCTAAGGATACTTTGATTGTTTGCTTTTTTGCTTACCTATGCAATTTATTTCAATTTCATTCTTCTGCCTCACATCTCTAAACTACTGGGAAGATCTCTCTCACCATTTTTGAAAATTGTGATAGTCATCATCTCAGCCCAAATGAAGATTTTTGTAGCACCCTAGTTCTTAGAGAGAACAGATTTCTGTATCCTAATCAGATATAGAAGAAGATGAGTGTTCAGATGCTGAGCTCACTACCCCATTCAGCCAATCACTGCCCCAGAACTCCTAGAAACTAGAAAATGGAAACATTGCTAACGTCTAGCTCCCAGGGATTTTGGGGTAGTGATTGACTGAATGGGGTGGTGAGCACAAGATTGGAACAATCTCTTTTCCATATCTGATTAGTATACAGAAATCTGTTATCTATAGGAATTGGAGCTATACTGCCCCATACTGCCCTTCTGTTTGGCCTATCCAAAATAAAGACAGCTCAGGGGAAACATGTACTGTCTGCAGTGCAGGAGGCAGTCACAGAAAGTATAAGCATTGGGCTGAATACTGTTGGATTTTGTGTATTTGTTTTGTATCCTGCCACTTTATGGAAGAGACTAATTGTCTCAATTAGTTTCTTTGATGATTCTTTTAGAGACATGATAGGTTTGAACCAACCTGCTGGCCTAACAAAAATTACTTCTATAAATAGAGAATATAATTATTAACAGCAACCCCAAAATGATACAAGACACAAGCATTCCTAAAAACAGGATGGGATTAGATTCTCTCTCTCAGGGAGTCAGCTGGGCCTACCTTGACATGAGGCCAAACCAGTCCCGTGAGATAGCAGAAAAGTATAATTGTTTTTCTCTCCCAAGAACAAAAGGAAGGAACTGGTCCCTCTCTCTCTGATCACTAAGATAGCAAGCTATTTATTGCTAAACTTTCCCCAAGTGGGGAGTGTTTGGAAGACCATTGAGTCTTTAACTTTAGCCTACTACTTCCAATCTAATTAGATCATGGGTGATTATTTTTCTTTTCTCTAATTAAAGAAGGTAGAAAGGAAGTTCAAAGAAATGTTTAAACTTCTTTTCTCCTTTAGTATATATGAAAAAGCTGCTCAATCAAACTTGATGGTATTACAGGGCAGTTGTTCATTGGGTAGCTAAAGGATCTGCCATATCAGAGGTATCAAACTCACTGCTTCAGGCCAGCCCCTTGAGGTCCCAAGTGAGATTCCAAGCAGATTAAAATGCAATTGGGAGATGTTTAACAAAATAAAAAAAAAGTACAACACAACATGTTAATATGTGGTTTTCTCAGTTGATAGTCAGTTGAAAGGGATTGTTTCAATTTGAGTTTGTGATCATTGAGTCATATATCATGGTGTCTTTATAAAAATCTTTTCAAGCTTTGGAGTCCATCAAGAAAGCAGAAGCTATGTCAGTTAAGAGGGAATCATTAATGGCAGTTGAGAAGAGACCTTTCAAGAGGGAATTACTCTTCTTCTTATCCCTTGCATCTCTTCTGAAGTTCAGGGTGGGTAAAAGATGGGAGTTTTATTTTCGTCCTCCCCTCCCATGCTCTGGCTAACTCAGCTAGAAGGGGATATTGTTCCTTGTAGAAAGCAGGCCCATTGACCAGTCACCAGCTGTAGTTTAAAAGAGATATGAAAAAGAACAGATGTAAGGAACACAGTGGAGTGACCCGTCCAGTGGAGACCCTGGGCCCAGAAGGAGGAGCATGAGGACAACAAGAGGAAAGAAAACAGGGAAACCCTGCAGTGCTATGAGTTGCCCAGAACGCATGCCATGCACACTGGGGACTGGTTTGGGGACTTGAGCAGAAGTGGAAAGACTATGGAGTCCTGCAGCGTAAGAGACACAAATTGTCTCAGTCCCCTGCCTTACCTATGTGCATACCTCTCTACTAGTGGAATATGGAACTATGTGTGTGTGTGTGTGTGTGTGTGTGTTTACTCTTTGTACCAATACTTGGTGCATTTTTGTTTGAATGCACTCCAGCTTTAAGGGGGAAATGTTTTGTACCTACTGTCCTTATTATGCTATATCAGTAAATGCCTTAGCTTCGAGCTAATTGCATCCCCTGCCTGACTGATCAAGGTGTATGCAGTGCTGGGGGCTTTTGAGCTATAATTTTAAAAGTATTGACCTGCAGAGTAATTTCAGCCTGGGAGACTAGTTTCCTGGGTCTTCCAATTTTCAAGTATTAGGTGAGTATGTGTGTGTGTGTGTGTGTGTGTGTGTGTGTGTGTGTGTATGTGTGTGTATGTGTGTCTATAGTCTGCCCATTACTGTCTGGATTATATTTGCTGGATTATATGTGCTGGATTGTATTTGCTTTATGCTCTATGCCAAATCTAAGGACCAGGGAAGATGCTTCCTCTTTCTAAGGGATATCAGTTTTGAATCAAGGAAGTCCAACTGTGTTAGCAAAGGAAAGCTGCCTCTTAGTCTAATCATCCTGTTGTTTATGATATACCTACTATGTGCAATATATTGTTTTAGGTGTTGGGGATACAAGGACAAAAGGAAACACAAAAGTCCTGATACTCAAGGGGATTTGATTACAGATTATATATAATGTTATATAACATATAATATCATATAATAAAATAAATTATGTATTTTATGTAACATATACACACAAATATACATATAGAGCATATATGATAACTTGATGTATATATAAGTATATATGATAACTTGAAGAGAGAGAGAAAAAAGTACTAACAATCAGAAGGAATCAAATAATTTCCTGCAGGACGACTCATGTTCTTTGAGAGTTGAGGGGAGCTAGGGATGCTGAAAGGTAGAGATGAGAAGGGAGAAATTGCAGGCATGAGGTACCTGGAGGTGACATGTGGAAGGCCAAGTTCAAGGAAGATTGATTGAATAGAACAGTTGGGCTGGAATACAAAGTATATGAAAGGGAGTCATCTGAAGTCATCTGAACTTGGAAAGGTTGGCTGAAGTAGGGCTGTCAAGGGCTTTAAGTCTTAAATGGAAGAATTTATATTGTATACTAGGGATGATGGAGCAGCACTGAAAAGTCTTGCCCAAGGGCCTGATCTAACAAACCTGTACTTTAGGAACTGTGTTTGTCCTTCGCTTTTGAAGAAGACAATAGCATTGGAGAAATGATGACATGACTTGTAGTTGACTTTGATTTGAGTGAGTGAGGGAGGGAGGGCTGTGCAAGGTCACCAGCCTCACTTTCTCCTCTAGAACCATCTGGATTCAGTGACCAGATATTCATCAGGATGACTGGAGATGGCCCAGGATGTAATGGGAGATCCTGGGCCTTTTAGGCTAAGGTCTTTTCACATACTCACTTAGAGGGAGGTAATATCCATTTAGTGAATAGGCCTCTTTAAGAAGTGAGTCAAGGGATGGCCCCTTTAATTAGAAAAAAAAGAGAAAAAATCAAGCTGGGTAGGGAGGACCTTCAGGGCTGCTGTTCCAAAGAGAAATAGTTACCATTGACATTCAGTCTAAACCAGAAGGGTCCAAAATACAGCCATTGGCAGAGGTATGAAGGAGGGGTATGATTGGAAGCTGGGGATCCAATGAGATGTTACAATAGTCTGAGTGGGCTTAGGCTAGGGTAGTAGCCACGTGAGTGGAAGAGAACTGAATGGATGTGAGAGATGTTGCAAAATGAAAACGGACACAATCTGGGGACTGATTGGACAAGAGGGTGTGTGGGAGCAAATGAGTGGATGTATGAGTGAATTAAAAAAAAGCATTTCTTAAGGGCTTACTTTGTGCCAAGCACCTTGCTAAACATTAAGGATACAAATCTTAAAAAGCCAGACAGTTCCTCTTTATATCTTAATTTTAAGAAACAATATATTAAAGGATTTAGCTGCAGGATGGATAGAAAGACCTAGAAATTCTAAAGACCCAACAGTTGGGCAGATGACAACTTCCAGGAACCTCTGAGGATACATTGGCAGGACAAAAAGTAAGACAGGGAAGACCTGATTAATCTATTTTAAAAATGAGTGTTATGCTTTGACTGGACTGGGTCCTTTCCTTAGGCCTTTGGGGAAGTGCCCCCCTGTAATAACCCCGTGTCTTTTACCATCCCACAGCAGGCAAAGAGGGGCATGAAAACATAGGCCCTGAAGAGTACCTACTTATCACAGGAGGGGGACAAGGAGCTGGCAAACAACAGACTTTTGGATGAAAATTAGTCTCTCTCTTGCTTGGTTTAGGGGGCACCTCAGGTATGGAAGGTAGAGATTTAAGCCTGCTGTTGAGCAAACATGTTCCCACCCAGCACTACTAAATTAGGCATTTCAGAGACAGCAGGGAGAAAAGTGATGCGTCTTTGGGCCTTGCAGACCCTGATGAGGGTTTACTTGCTAAGAGATAAAAGCTATAATTTTGTCTAATGAATGGTAACTACTTATTAGCTATGCTCTTACCTTCTTTCAGGGCTATTAAAGGGATGTGTTATGGGAGAGGCAATGTGGCATATGGGAATGAACCCGAATTTAGAGTCATGGTAGCTGGGTTCAAATTTACTAGGTCCCCACGGGATCTCGAGAAAATCACTATAGCCTTTTGGGCCTTGGTTCCTTCATCTATAAAATAAAGGAGAGACAGCATATTCTAGTGGGGAGGACACTGGCCTTGGAGTTGGTTCAAGTCCTGCATCAGACACACCAGCTGTGTGATGGCGAGCAGTTACTTCATGCCTCTATGCTGCAGACAGCAGATTATACATGAGAAGAGGTGCCCATCTGAAGGGTGGAGAGAGTTCCTGCACTTGGATTCTTCAAACTGATAAAATCGTAAGTACTGAGGAGGGAGGGAGAGAGGGAGAGGGAGAGGGAGAGGGAGAGGGAGAGAGAGAGAGAGAGAGAGAGAGAGAGAGAGAGAGAGAGAGAGAGAGAGAGAGAGAGAGAGAGAATATGAAAATATGAGAATATACTGGTTGGAGTTAAGGGGGAAATGTTTTATTGCTCTTTATTTTTCCTTTACTTTTTTATTAAATATATTTGCTTCAAACTGAATGTGGTTTCTGATTGATGAATGGTATTTAGTCTAATTACATTAAGAATTAGTAAAGTTGGGGCGGCTAGGTGGTGCAGCGAGTAGAACTTTAGCCCTGGAGTCAGAAGAATCTAAGTTCGGATCTGACCTCAGACACTTAACACACAAACAAAAACCTAGCCGTGTGACCTTGGGCAAGTTACTTAACCCCAATTGCCCTCCAAAAAGAAAAGAAAAAAAAAGAATTAGTAAAGTAAAGAATTAATAAAAGTTTAAAAAGTTAAAAGTAAAAGAGCTCATGAGCTATGTGTTTTTGAGTCTTGGTGCACTCACAAAATACACTGAATCTGATTTAGCCTTTCTGGGGAATCCATACGTGAGAAGAGGATATAAAGATGTTAGATTATCACTGACCCTTCAAGGATGGATATAATTTGAAGTGGGAGTAGGTGGTGCGTGGGAAGAACCTTCCAGGATAGAGTAGTATGAGCAAAAGCACTTAATGTGGACTACACAGGGGGGAGGGTGTGGGACGCTGTCAGTGAGGGGATTGATTTGATATACAGGATTAATAGTGAAAGAGAGTAAACAAGAATTTAGATGATTTGCTTGTTGTTATTGTTGTTTGTCCTTCTTTCTTGAAGAGGACCAGGACATCAGGGAGGTGATGCCATGATTTGCAAGTGAATTGGATTACAGAGAGGTAGGGCTGTGCAAAGTCAGCAGCCTCACTTTCTCCTCTGGAGCCACCTGGGCCCAGTGACCAGATATAGATCTGAATGACTGGAGATGGTCCCCAGGTGATGTGGTAGGCAGTGGGGAATTGTCCCAGGTTCCTGAACAGAACAGTGAGATAGGTGCTTATTAAAGTTAGAAGGCCCTTTATGGATCATCTAGTATAAACCATTCCACCTCCCCCACCGATTTTTACAGAGGAAACTGAGACTGTTAGAAAGAAGTGACCTTTCCCAGTCACTGAGAGTTTGTGGCAGAGCATGGGCCCAAACCAAAGTTTACTAGATTCCTAGTCTGGTATTGTTTCCCTCTAGTACTCCACAAGATGACATGGTATGGTATTTGAAGATGACTGAATGGGGAGAGGGCTTCTAGTGACCAAGGATGGTCTTCTTACTGTCATTATGGGGAATATGTGAGCCAATATGATCTTTGCTGCAGTTGCCTTCCTTTTTTTACCCCATCATTCCTTTTTTTTTAAAAAGTCCCTGAGTAGAAGCTTGAATATTTCTTTTGGTACTTGCGAATGACTCTGGATACACACTAGCTATGAGAATTGAGAGGGCGACCACTTTATAACATAATTCAGTGATTGGCCTGGGCTTTTGTGGAAATGATATAGTAACAGTTTGGGGTTGGGGTGGAAGGGGGCAAAGGGATGGAGAGACTATGAGGGAATCTGGGGATTTGTGGCTCCCCTAGACCTTGGACCTCTGGGCTAAGACTCAGTCTAATGAGCATCCGAGCAGGAGAAATGAAAGTGATTTAGTCTCAGAAGCATACCTGTAGGATTACCAAACCACTGCTATCCTCTTAAATCTCCTCTCCTCTAGTGTCTTCCCTCTGAGACAGCATCCCATTTACCCTGTATCTCTCTTGTAGGTACATGGTAGTTTGCACATCGTCCCCCCACCCCCCAATTAGATTGTGAGTGCTTTGAAGACAAGCACCATATTTTTGTCTTTTTCTGCAGGGCAGTTAGATGGCGCATTTTGCCTGACCTGGAGTCAGGAAGACTCAAAGTCACATAACCCTGTTTACCTCAGTTTCCTCATCTGTAAAATGAGCTGGAGAAAGGAAATGGGAAACCAATCCAGGATCTTTGCCAAGAAAACCTCAAATAGGATCATGAAGAGTCAGACACAACTGAAAATGACTGAGAAACAACAAAGTGTATGCCTAGTACTTAGTACAAGACCTTGTGCATAGTAAGCTAATTACTGACTGACCAATCCATTACTACTTTGGTTCCACAGGGGCTAGAAATACCCAAGTTCATCATCCTTCTAGAAAAGCCCAAGCAGGATAGTGAATGGATAGCAAAGGTTTATCCTTGGCACCATTCCCAAAGAGGGAGTGATTTTGGATTTTCCTCTAGCATTTATCTCAATGCCTCCAAGACGCTCCTTAAGAAGCCACTCACTTTTCCCAGGTTGGATGCTCCCAGAGCCCCCCTGGTCTATTGCCAGAGGGGCCCCCTCCTTAGCTTTTGCAGTCATCAGCTCTTCCAGGAGCTTTTCCCTCCCTCCATTGTACTAACACCACTAGGATGATCTAAACCATCTTCCTTGACTTAGCACCACCATCCCTTCTACACTCTTATTCCACATATGAAGTGAATCCTTTAGCCAGGAAACAGGGGGTTACCTGAAATGACTTGGCTACCCCAGTTCCCTCTCAGCAAAAATTATCACTGCTGCTGTAGCCTTACCTTCCGAGAAATGTTAATTAAAAACTTCTTCAAGGACTTGAATTTCTTGAAGTTCTTTGGTTAATTAGCACATCCTGTTCGTGGCAGGATTTTTGAACACAAACAAAGCTGGATTGTGCTCCGACCCTCACATCTCCTGGCAGTTGAGACTGTTTGCGGTGCTTGGGCTTTTTCTTAGTTCATTTATTTTTATCTTTGGCTCCTTCCTCCCCCTTCCTCCCCCCTCCCTTCTTTCCCCAAGGCCATAAAGGGTCAGCAGATTACATGTTTATCCACCTGAAGCAATTGCTGGGGAATGGGGGAATTGTCTGGCTGGGGAATGGGGTTTGTGTGTGGTCCTGTGAGCTGACATCCAGGAGTAGGTAGTACCCAATGTGGGATGGACAGGCTGGTTCAGGTCAGGGAGGCACTCTGACAGGGGACAATTCAATTCACCATATTAAGTATCTATTATATATCAGGCACTGTCCAGGGTGCTGGGAATTAAAAGACAAAAACCTCAACAGCCCGTGCCCCCATAGAATTTGCATTCTGTGGGGGAAGAGGAGAGAATAACCTACACCTGTGGAGACAGCTAGATGGCATAGTGCATAGAGTGTTGCATTTAGACTCAGGAAGGCCTGAGTTCAAATCCAACCTCAGACACTTACTATCTATGTGACCCTGGGCAAGTCACTTAACTTTTGTCTACCTCCATTTCCTCAGCTTTAAAATCCTTCCAGGGTTATTGTGAGGATAAAGTCAGATAACATATAAATTGTTAGCTATTATAATTATTGTTATTGTAATTATCAGATAAGTCTAATATGAGGAAAATTAATGAGGGAGGGGGCACAAGCAGCTGGGGTGATAAAGAAAGAAGGTGGGGACTGAGTCAAATCTTAAGAGAAGATAAGGACTTCTAAGAGTTGAAGGGGAGGAAGGGATATATTTCAGGTATGGAGAACAACCTGTGCAAAGACTTGGAGACGGGAAATGGTTTATTTAAGTTGGGAAAGAGCTAGTAGAACATTAGGCTGGAATCTGGCATTTGTGAAGGGAAGTAGTATGAAATAAACCTAGAAAGGGAAGAGAGGATAAAGGGAAGAGAATAAGCATTTATACTGGGCCTACTATGTGCCAGGCATTTAATAAACATGATCTCATTGGATCCTCACAAAAAATTGGGAGGTAGGTGTTATTATCTCCATTGTACAGTTGAGGAAACTGAGGCAGACAGAGGTTGAGTGACTTACTCAGTGTCACATAGCCAGTAAGTGTCTGAGGTTAGATTTGAACTCAGAACTTCTTGAATCCAGGACTGGGACTCTATCCATTGTACCACTTTGGAATTCCAATTGTCACGGGTCTTAAAAGTCAAGGGAAGGCATTTGTATTTGTTCTAGGAGGCAATGAGGAGCCTCTGAAAGTTTCTGAGTAATCATGACCAACAGTGAGCTTGTGGTCAGAGGTCTTTCATTGGAATTGTGGCTCTGCTACTTACCATCTACCTAAACTCAGGTAAATAGGGTAGTAAAGTGGAAAAAAGATAGTTCTAGGGTCCAAGGACCTTGGGTAAGTTACAACCTCATTTCCTCACTTATAAAATGAGGGCTTTCAGACCAGAGAGCCTACTGAGCTCTACATCTGGTGAGACTACACCTCACTTCTCTTTCCTGGGCTTCAGTTTCTTCAGCTGAAAAATGAAGGAACTGGGAAGGAATCTCAATCAATTTTTGTGTGTCATGGACACCTTTTACAGTGTCTGGTGAAGCTTATGGACCTCTTCTCTAAAAATAATATTTTTGAATGCATACAATAAAATATATAGGATTACCAAGGAAACCAATTATATTGAAATATACTTGTTAAAATATAATTTAAGAAAACAAGTTTGTAGCACCATAGATTAAGAACCCCTTAAGGAGTAGATGATCACTCAAGGTATCTTTTCACTCTATACCTTATACTTCTATATTGTCCTCAAAGAAGTCAGCTGGGACATGAAGAGTGACTGGTCAGGACATATTTAAGAAAAAGAAACTGGTAGGCACTTGATAAATGTTTATCATTGATGGTGGCATTTTATGGAAGGGACATATTTGGCAGTAGCAGCTTCCCTTGTTTTTAGATGGATAGAGAATAGAATGTTGGGATTAGGGTCAGGGAGTACAGAGTTCAAAGCCTACCTCAGACACTTAGCTGTACAACTTAAAGTCACTTAACCTCTTGGAGACACAATTTCCATTAGTAAAAAGGGGATAAAAATAGCAACTACCTCACAGAGTCCTTGTCAGGCCCAGGTGAGATAATGGAAGTAAAGACCTTGTTGTTTTTTCAGTCATGTCCAATTCTTCATGATCCCATTTGGGTTTTTCTTTTTTTTATTTTATTAAAAAAAATTTTTTTAAAGCAATTGAGGTTAAGTAACTTGCTCAAGGTTACACGGCTAGTCATTATTTATGTGTGGGTGCTCATTTTCTGAGGCTGGATTAGATCTTGGGTCATCCCAACTCCGAGGCCGGCACACTTACTCACTGCACCACCTAGCCGCCCCTAGTTTTTCTTTTTTTTTTAAAGAATTTATTTATTCATTTTTAGTTTTCAACATTCATTTTTATAAGATTTTGAGTTCTGGGGCGGCTAGATGGCGCAGTGAATAGAGCGCCGGCCCTGGAATCAGAAGGCCCTGAGTTCGGAGCCGGCCTCCGACACTTAATCCGCACAAAAAAAAAAAAACCTAGCCGTGTAACCTTGGGCAAGTTACTTAACCCCAATTGCCCTAAAGGGGCGGCTAGGTGGCGCAGTGAGTAAGAGCGCCGGCCTCGAGTTGGGATGACCCGAGATCAGATCCGGCCTCAGAAAATGAGCACCCACGCATAAATAATGACTAGCCGTGTAACCTTGAGCAAGTTACTTAACCCCAATTGCTTTAAAAAAAAAAAAGATTTTGAGTTCTAATTTTTCTCCTCATCTCTCCCCTACCCCTTTGCCCCAAGATGGCATGCATTCTGATTATCCCTTCCACCAGCCTGCCCTCTTTTCTATCCCCCCTATCTCCCCTATCTCCCCTTCCCCTCTTCTCCTTTACTTTCTTATAGGGCAAGATGGATTTCTATACCCCAGTGTCTGTATATCATATTTCCCAGTTGCATGTAAAAACAATTTTTTAACATTAGTTTATAAAACTTTAAGTTCCAGATTCTCTCCCTTCTTTCCTCTTCTCCCCCTCCCCCCATTGAGGAGAAAAGCAATTCAATATAGGTTATACATGTGTAGTTATGCAAAACATTTCCATAATAGTCATATTGTGAAAGATTAATTATATTTCCTTCCATTCTATTCCAGCCCGGCCCCCCATTTATTCTATTTTCTCTGGGGGGCAGAACCAAGATGACAGAGTAAAAGCAGCAGCTTACTAAGCTCCTGCTCCAACTACCTCCAATACTTGTAAAATATGACTCTAAACAAGTTTTAGACCTACAGAACCTACAATGTGACAGAGAAAAACAAATCTCCCGCTGAAGGCAGCCCAGCAGGCCAACAGGAAGGGTCTATCGAACTAGGCTGGGAGCCGAATGCAGTCCCATGTGAGCCCTTCTATCCCAGAACTAGAGCTGCCCTGAGCCACAGCACAAACTGGCCAGGGCAGACTTCAGGAGAATGAATCACCAGCAGCTGTGGAGGTTTCCAGACTTCTCAACTCATAAATGTCAAAGAGAAAGTAAAAGGTGAGTGGGGAACTCTGCTGGGAGAGGGAAGGGGACAGAAGAGTGCAGTCTGGCCCCTGCTCTTGGGGCAAGAGGTGACAGAGGCAGGGTGGCTGTGTAGCCCCCCACCCATGAGGCTGCCTGAGGTGCCCTTGGCCTACATATCATAGGGGGACCAAGAGACTATTCAGAAGTTATTTGCATTTGCTTTGACCTGCTGGGATCTGGATTGTGGTCTTGGGTGGTGGTCCTGGGGTGAGAAATGCCAGTGTGCCAGAGCTTGTGGTGGCTGTAGAGAGGGTGCCTTCCTCAAACCTCTGACAACATTTGTGAAAACCCCAGCAATTTGGGACATAGCTCTCTCCACTCTGGAAACAGAGTTCTACTGTGGCAAAGAGCTCAAAAGTCAAGTAATTGGCTGGCAAGATGAGCAAGCAGAGGAAGTGCAACCAGACCACAGAATTCTTTTTTGGGGACAAAAAGGATCAAACCAGGGAACCAGAAGAAGTTAACAAAGTCAAAACTCCTGCATCAAAAGCCTCCAAGAAAAATATGAACTAGTTTCAGGCCATGGAGGAGCTCAAGAAGGATTTTGAAAATCAAGTAAGAGAAGTGGATGAAAAATTGGGAAGAGAAATGAGAATGATCCAAGAAAATCACAAAAAAGCAAGTCAACAGCCTGACTGAAGAAAATAACACCTTAAAAATAGACTAACTCAAATGGCAAAAAGAGGCCCAAAAAGCTAATGAGGAGAAGAATGCCTTAAAAAGACAAATTGTCCAGATGGAAAAGGAATTTCAAAAACTCATCGAAGAGAATAATTCCTTCAAAATTAGATTGGAGCATATGGAAGCTAATGACAGATCCAAACAAATAAAAAAAATAGAAGGCTATGTGAAATATCTCATTGGAAAAACACTGACCTGGAAAATACATCCAGGAGAGATAACTTAAACATTATTGGACTACCTGAAAGCCCTGATAAAAAAGGAACCTAGGAATAATCTTTCAAGAAATTCTCAAGGAAAATTGCCCCCATATTCTAGAATCAGAGGGCAAAATAGAAATGAAAAGAATTGACTGATCACCTCTTGAAAAAGATCCCAAAAAGAAAACTCCTAGGAATATCAAATTCCAGAGTTCCCAGGTCAAGGAGAAAATATTACAATCAGTCAGGAAGAAACAATTTGAGTATTGTGGAAACACAATCAGGATAACACAAGATATTGCAGCTTCTACCTTAAAGGATAGAAGGGCTTGGAATATGATATTCTGGAGGTCAAAAGAGCTAGGATTAAAACCAAGAATTACCTACCCAGCAAAACTGAGTATAATGCTTCAGGGGAAAATATGGTCATTCAATGAAATAGAGAATTTTCAAGCATTCTTGATGGAAAAACCAGAGTTGAACAGAAAATATGACTTTCAAATACAAGAAGTAAGAGAAGCATTAGAAGGTAAACAGAAAAAAGAAATCATAAGGAACTTATTAAAGTTGAACTTACATTCCTACATGGAAAAACAATCATTGTAACTCTTGAGACTTTTCTCAGTATGAGGATAGTTGAAGGTAATATATATATATATATATATATATATATATATATATATATATATATATATCACATACACACACACACATATATACATATACATATATATATACACACACATACATATATGTATGTATAGGAGGGTACATGTGTGTACAAATACACATGTGAGTGTGTATATGTGTGTACATGTACACTTAGAGAAAGGGCAGAGGATCAGGTGAATAGGAAGGGATGATAACTAAAAAATAAAATTAAGAGGTGAGAGAGGAATATAATGAGAGAAGGAAAAAGGGAGAGATAGAATAGGGTAAATGATCTTATATAAAAGAGGCAAAAGAAAACTGTTACAATGGAGGGGAAGAGCAGGAAGGTGAAAGGGCATGGGTCAACCTTACTCTTGTTGAATTGGGCTTAAATAGGGAATAACATACACACTCATTTAGATATCTTGCCCTACAGAAAAGTAGGGGAGAAGAGAATAAGAAGGGGATGATAGAAGGGAGGGCAGATTAGGGGAGAGGGTAATAAGAAGTACACATTTTTGAAAAGGGACAAGGTCAAAGTGGAAAATAAAATAAATGTGGGAGGGAAGGATAGGCTGGAGGAAAATACAGTTAGTTTTTCACAATATAACTACTATGGAAATGTTTTGAGTAACTACACATGTACAACCCATATTGAATTGCTTATCTTCCCAGTGTGGGTGGGTGAAGAAGGAAGAAGGAAAGAATTTGGAAATCAAAGTTTAAAAAACAAATGTTAAAAAAAGTTTTTTACATGCAACTGGGAAACAAGATATATAGGCACTGGGGTATAGAAATCCATCTTGCCCTACTAGAAAGTTATAGGGAAATGGGGGAGGATATAAGAGAGAACACATTGGGGTAGGGGTATTCAGTAGGCTCGATATCTTGGGGTGGTGGGTAGGGGGAAGATGGAGAATATTTCCACAAAGTCTTGTGGAAATGTATTGAAAATTAAAATAAATTTAAAAAATAACATAAAAAAATCTATTTTCTTCTTTGACTCTGTCCCTTTTCAAAAGTGTTTGTTTCTGACTACCCCCAATCTGTCCTTCTTTCTATCATCCCTCCCCTTATCCCCTTCCCCACTATTTTCCTGTAGGGTAAGATACCCAATTGAGTGCATATATTATTCCCTCCTTAAGCCAAATTCAATTAGAGTAAGGTTGACTTATTCCCTTTCACTTCCCTGTTCTCCCCCTCCATTGTAACTGCTTTGTGTTGCCTCTTTTATGTGAGACAATTTATCCTATTCTATCTCTCCCTTTCTCCTTCTCCCAATATATTCCTCTTTTACCCCTTAATTTTATTTTTTGGATATCATCCCTTCATATTCAACTTATCCTATGCCCTTTGTCCATATACACATTCACACTCACACATACATATGTATAGACACACATATACATACATATAAACACACTCACACGTGTGTGTGTGCATGTGTGTGTATTCCCTTCAACCATCCTAATACTGAGAAAAGTGTCATGAATTGTAAATATTGTCTTTCCTTGTAGGAATGTAAACATTAATAAGTTTAATAAGTTTCTTATCATTTAATAAGTTCCTTATGATTTCTCTTTCCTGTTTACCTCTTCATGCTTCTTTTGATTTTTATATTTGAAAGTTGCATTTTCTGTTCAGCTCTGGTCTTTTCATCAAGAATGATTGAAAATTCTCTATTTCATTGAATGCCCATATTTTTCCCTGAAGTATTATACTCAATTTTGCTGGGTAGATGATTCTTGATTGTAATCCTAGCTTCTCTGACCTCCAGAATATCATATTCCAAAAGCTGATAGATCTTCTGTTATCTTGATTTTGTTTCCATAATACTCGAATTGTTTCTTCCTGACTGCTTGTAATATTTTCTCCTTGACCTGGGAGCTCTGGAACTTGGCTATAATATTCCTAGGAGTTTTCTTTTTGGGATCTTTTTCAAGAGGCCATGGGTGAATTCTTTCAATTTCTATTTTACTCTCTGGTTCTAGAATATCAGGGCAGTTTTCCTTGATAATTGCTTGAAAGGTGATGTCTAGGCTCTTTTTTTGATCATGGCTTTCAGGTAGTTCAATAATTTTAAAATTATCTCTCCTGGATCTATTTTCCAGGACGGTTGTTTTTCTGATGAGATTATTTCACACTGTCTTCTATTTTTTTCATTCTCTTGGATCTGTTTTATAATATCTTGATCTCTAATAAGTCATTAGCTTCCTTTGCTCCATTCTAATTTTGAAGGAATTATTTTCTTCAGTGAGCTTTTGGGACCTCCTTTTCCATTTCGCCAATTCTGCTTTTTAAGGCATTCTTCTCCTCACTGGCTTTTTGAGCCTCTTTTGTCATTTGAGTTAGTCTATTTTTAAAGTGTTATTTTCTTCAGCATTTTTTGGGTCTCTTTTATCAAACTGTTGACTCATTTTTTCATGATTTTCTTGCATCATTCTCATTTCTCTTCCCAATTTTTTCCTCCACTTCTCTTACTTGATTTTCAAAATCCTTTTTGAGCTCTTCTATGGCCTGCAAACAATTCATATTTTTCTTGGAGGCTTTTGATGCAGGAGTTTTGACTGCATTATTTCCTTCTGGTTGAATGATTTCTTCTCCTTTGTCAACAAAGAAAGATTCTATAGACTGATGTTTTTCCCTCTATTTGCTCACTTCCTCAGCCAACTATTTGACTTTTGAGCTCTTTGCCAAAGTAGGACTCTACTTCCAGAGTGGAGAGTGTAATTTAGAGTCCTAAATTTCTGGGGTTTTGCACAGTTGTTGTCAGAGCAACTTCTAGGCATCTGTGAATTTTCAATTCTTCTAAGGTGATATGATTAAAGGAGAGGTGTTTACTCCACCATTGTCTGTTCTCTGGTCTGTAAGTGACCACAGGCAGTACTGTGAGGAGGATTCCCTCTCTATAGCTGCCACAAGCTCTGCCATGTCAGTGCTCCTCCTCACCCCAGGACTGCCATCCAAGACTGTGACCCAGATCCAACCAGGGCAAAGCAAGAGCAATTGCGCTCTGATCATCCACTTGATCCCCCCCAACCATGTGTAGGCCTGGAGCTCCAGAAGCATTAATTGCCACCTTCACCACCTTAGGGCTGGGGCCAGACCAAGTTTTTCTCTTATCCTGCTCCAACAGAGTTTCCCCACTAATCTTTTATTTTGTCTTTGGAATTTTTAGATTGAAAAGTCTGGAAACCACCACAGCTGCCAGTGATTCAGTCCCCTGAGGCCTGCTCTGCAGGTCTGTGCTAGCACAGCCCTCATAGAACTGCTTTCTGCTCCCAATCTGGTCTGATGGACCCTTGCTGTTGGCCTGTCAGGATGTCTTCATCCAGAGATGTGTCTCACTCTGTCATTTTGTGGGTTCTGTAGCTCTAAAATTTGTTTAGAATTTTGCAGGTATTTGAAGGTTATTGGGGGATGAACTCAAGCAAGTTCCTGCTTTTACTCTGCCACCTTGGCTCCACCCTATTTGGGCTTTTCTTGACAAAGATACTGTGGTGATTTGCCATTCCCTTCTCCAGTTCATTTGACAGATAAGAAAACTGAGGCAAACAGGTTTAAGTGACTTGCTCAGGGTCATATAGCTAGAGAGTGTCTGAGGCTGGATTTGAACTCATGAAAACGAGACTACTTGATTCTAAGCCCAGTGCTTACTAAAAAATCTTAGCAATCAACTAAAAAACTTTGTCTGAGTAGAAGAGTGTTGTTATGGATAAGGAGAACCAACCTTGGTTTCAGGAGAATGTGAATTTAAGTACAGCCTCTGACATATAGTGACTGTACGACCTTGTGCAAGTCAATTTCTCTGTGAACTAGGCAACTTTCTAAAATTATAATTTCAGAGTTGGTGCTTGTCTGCATTGGTTGTAGGAGTTTCCTCATTGGGAGTTCCTAACTCCAATGAGATCATAGTTATTTTTTTTTTTGAGTTCTCTGTAAAGGCCAGCTATTGTTATCATTGATCCCAAGTGTGTCTTTTAACAAAAAACACTGAGGCTGGGAGTGGTTGGTTGGTCATAGCACCACTGAGGGTCATAATAATAGCTAGTATTTATATAGTGCTTTAAGTTTGCAGGGCACTTCTCACACACACACGTGTAAAGTTTTTATATATCTATATCTATATGTATATATATACATATATAATGTAAATTTTCAACAAGTATATACATACATATGTGTAAAATTTTGATATCTATATATACATATAAAGGTTCAATAGGCACATGATACAAATATGCAAACTTGAAATATATATGTACATACACACATGTGTAAAGCTTTAATACATAATTATATATGCACACACATATACAAATAGTTTGGGAGGAGCTGTCTCCAAGGGAGACAGCTAGGTTTGTGAGTAAAAGTTGGTGTTTGTCACCTGCTTTGACAGCTAGACTTGTGTTGGTTTATGGGAAGGTTAAAGGATGCTATGGCTTTCTGTGCTGTTGTGGCTTATCAACTACTTTGCTACTATGATGGAATCAGCTTACTGGTTTTGGGATTCGGTTTTCTGGTGTCTGAATAAATGTTTTGCTTCTGTCTTCTATATGGAGAGTCTGTTATATTTTGTGATCAAGCACTATGTAGGAATATTTATAATGACCATTGGTACTGTGACTATTGCATTTAAGCTTTAATATATATGTGTGCACATACATACACGTACAGTTTCACATGTTTATACTTATATATAACTTTAACATGTATACATACACACATATGTAAAAGTTTAATATATGTACATACACACATATATAAAAGTTTAATACATACCTATGTATATATACATATATACAAAACTTTAAAATGTGTCTATATACACATACATAAAAACTTTGATATATCTATATATACATATAAAGATACATATACATATATACACATACAAATACATATATATACATATAAATATACATACATATCTATATATACATATAAAGCTCTAATATATGTACATACACACATGTAAAACTAACATGTGTATACACTTATGTGTAAAACTTGCATGTATGCACACATATAAACAAAGATTTGATATACATATATGTATGTATATTTACATAAATAAAGTTTTAATATATGTATATAATGTAAAGCTCTAGTATATGTCTATATACACTATGCTGAAGCTTTAGTAGTATTAAACTACACTAAGACTTTTGGGACAATTTGTATTTGGAAATCAAAGTGGCATGAAAATATGTCAATACTTTTTGGATTTATTTTTGTGCTTTTTGGAGGGGGCAGGGCAGGGCAGGGTAATTGGGGTTAAGTGACTTGCCCAAGGTCACACAGGGCTGGTAAATGTTAAGTGTCTGAGGCCGGATTTGAACTCAGATCCTCCTGACTCCAGGGCCATTGCTCTATTTACTGCACCACCTAGCTGCCCCCCTCCCCCCCAGTACTTTTTTAAGAGGCTAGGAAAAAGAGGGAATTGGAATTTCATGGGAGGTCAAATCACGATAAAAATAAAAACCACAATCCCTAACATTTATGTATTGCTTTGCTCAAATCCTCAAAGGAATCTGTGATCTCCTCAATGTGGATATCCCCTTGGATGACTTGGATCTTGACCTGTTCATGCCTGCTGAGCCACTTACTCACCACATACTCCCCTAAGTTTGCCACAGGGGTCCACCAAAGGTGCTCACCAAGTGTGCACCTCCTGATACCCAGAGGCTGCCAGTGGGGTCCTGGGGCTGCCCACTGTCGTCCCTTGCCCTCTCTCCCCATAACCAGTCTGTCTTCTCTTTCTAACACACGTTTTCCTGCTGACACATTGTACTTTAGGTCTTCTTCAAAGATCCCCATTGGTTACAAGTTACCACCTGCTCTTCTCCAGGGTTCTCCGGGTGATATTCACTTTTAGTTCTTTAGAGACTGGGGTCCCATGTCTCTCAACCATCTTGCTTCCCAGTTACATTTATAAAGTTCTTTATGCCATATATTCAATGCAACCTCATAACAGCCCTTTGAAGCAGGTAAAATGCCTTCCTGACAATGAACATTTAATAAGCACCTCCTATGTGCCAAGCTCTTTATTCTCCAAGACACTTGGGAGCATGGGTTACATGGGCTAACTCATAAAAGCACAGAATCAAAGAGTGGAAAAGGTCCTTAACAGGCACCTACTCTGTCCCCATATCAACTGCCCCAGCAGTCCCTGACATATCGGCCCCACCTATGCATGGTTGAACACTGAAGTATTTATCTACTCAAAGGAAAAGGTCAGATGACCAGGAGGTTCACTTTCCCCTGGCTGATCTCTTGGATTTCACCATCTCTAGAAACTCATCATTCTGTAAGATGAAATCAACTCTGAAACTCACACCTCCTCAGCACCCCTTGCCCCTGGACCCCTCTTTCCCTCTGATTAGAGAAAGTGGAGGGTAGACATTGGAGAGCTCCTTCCAGATCTTCCATGATTCAGGGATGGCATCTAAGGGATTCACCTCATCATTGCTCACCTGGCTGATGTCCAGAAATTCACCATTCTGTAAGGTGAATTCAGCTCTGTGCCTCACTCCTCCTCAGATCATTTCCTACCCTGGCTGCAAGACTCCATCATGCCTCTGATCTGGTACTTGACTTTTTAGCCTCTTTTTATGGGATGTCTTCTCCCATTAGATTTTAAGTTCCTCGAGGGCTTGTCTTAGGCCTTTCTTTGTATCTCTAGGACTTATCACAGTTTGTGGAACATAGTAGGTGCTCAATAAACATGTATTGCCCTTGACTTTGATTCTAATCCTAGAGTAGACAGTATCCATCACATATATGATTTTATGTCATATGAAGTTTACTTCCTTATCCCTGGTGCTAAATCCATCAATAAAAGATGAAAAAAAAACATACTACAATTCTTCTGTGATGCTTTTTGAGCCCCAGAACATGATCTCTCAGTGACAATTTTACAGATGAAAGAAACTGAGACTCAGGGAAGCAAAGACTTTTGACCAAGACCTCGCATCTCATTAGTGACAGAGCTGGTACCTGCACCTGGGTCTTTTCCCCCTATATGACTTTACCTCTTCGTGCCCACCGTTATACTAAAGATTTGGGGGGCTACCTTAGAGGCCATTTGTCTCTAAGTCCTTGTCTTCGAGAAAACAGAACAAGACTTCATAGATTGTACACTTCAAACCCCAAAGGTGATAGGAGGTTGGTGAAGACATAGGGCAGTGTATGATAGAGTCCTCAGGGAGGGTTTGATTAAGAAGGACGGTTTTGAGCTAGATGGGCAAGATTTAAGTAGATGGAGAGGAAGAGGGAGGGAATTCTAGGATGGATAAGGAAAGAAACAAACATTTAAGTGCTTACTGTGTGTCAGGTGCTGCGCTCAGCATTTTATAAATATTCTCATATGACCCTCACAACCACCCTTGCAGGTAAGGTGCCATTATCATCACCATTTTACAAATGAGTAAATCAAGGCAGATGATGTAAAGAGGTTTGCCCAGGGTCACACAGCTAGGAAGTGTCTGAAACCCAATTTGAACTCAGATATTTCTGACTCCCCCATTCCACTACTTAGCTGCCTCAGGAAATAGCCGCCTGGGTTAATAGCACACAAAAAAGATACAGGCTAGTCTGGTGTTCAGGAATATAGGGGAGAAGAAGGAGGATATGGAGCTGGAATGGGAGGTGTTGGGGAGTAATGGAAAATGAGGTAGGTAAATTTGGTTTAGATTATACAGGGCCTTGTAAAGCCTTCTTTCATGAGATTTGACTAGATAGTCCCTAAGATTCTTTCCAGCTCTAAAATGTGATATTCTAAGATCCTTTTCAGTGATAACATTTTTTACTTAAGGCCCCTCTCTATCTATAATGCTTTATGTTCTAACATTGTATATCCTAAATTCGCATCTGTCTCTGACAGTCTATGTTCTAAGGTTTCTTTCAGCTCTAGCCTTCTATTTTCTGCAATACCCCCTCCTGGAATTATTCTTGCAACCCTTTAAAGGCACTGGAAGATCGGGTCCCCCAAAGGCCAACTACTATTACTACCATCTTCCTAACCCGAAGCTCATGGACCCGTCCTGTATGTTTCCTCTTTAACACTCATCCTGTAGACTCAATTAATTCTTTAGCAAAGGATTTACTCAAATGTCATGGCAAGAGCAGT
Organism: Gymnobelideus leadbeateri; assembly: GCA_011680675.1. Taxonomy (NCBI): domain Eukaryota; kingdom Metazoa; phylum Chordata; class Mammalia; order Diprotodontia; family Petauridae; genus Gymnobelideus; species Gymnobelideus leadbeateri. The sequence goes on from WOXC01008236.1 coordinate 196,415, forward strand.
AGTTACAAAATATTCTTCACTCCCAAAAGTGGGGTGCACTCTCCTACAAATTCATATATAGAGTCCATGTGGGAAAATAAGGCACAAACTTATAGTAGGGTAACAAGTCACTCCTGTGGAGAATATGGATGAGGTAATTCACAACTGCAGAACTGTAGGACCTTGAGGTCCAGAGGGTCCTTACAAAGCTTGCTGTGGGGTAGGGCATCTAGGATGAGCACTACTCACTGGCTTGAAGGTCATCTTGTCTGATAAAGGACAGTAGCTCTATACTCTGCTGTTACCCAGTGGAGTGGCTTATATTTGGGGGCAAGTTTCTTCTCTCACTGGCCCCTTCACATGTAATTAAGCTATTGAAGGTTCAGACCTTTTCTGAAGTGTGGAATGTTTTGTTTATTTTCCTCTAAAGGCTTTCTCCTTTGCATTGACTTTCCAATGTCTTTGTCTATTTCCACTTCCAACCTTCAGCTTGGCTGACTAACCAAATGGATGCAGTACCCTCTCCTAGCTCTGACATTCTGTGTTCTAAGGGCCCTCTCACATATGACATTGTGTTCCAAGGCTCCCCCTGCCTCTGACATTCTGTGTTGTAAGGGCTCTCCCAGCTCTGACCTCCTCTGCTCTAAGGGCCCTCCCAGCTCTGATATTCTGTGTTCTAAGGCCCCCTCCAGCTCTGACATCTTGAGTTCTAAGGGCCCTACAAGCTATGACATTCTGTGTTCTAAGAGCCCTCCCAGCTCTGACATCCTGTGTTCTAAGGGCCCTCCCAACTCTTACACTCTGTGTTCTAAAACCCCTAACAACTCATGATTCCTGTAACTGTTACTCCCTAATATTGCCTTGTCATATTCTCTAAATCATCTCTGTTCAGCCATATTCATTTATTTTGAATCAGTGATTTTCCTGTTTGGGAAGCAGCTAAATTTGCAGGCCCATTTTCTAACACCATTTATGTGCATATATATGTGTGTCTATGTGTGTGTGTATATATATGTATATTTTATATATATATATATATGTATATTATATATATATATATATATATATATATATATATATATATATATATATAAAAGAAACAAATACCCTGAAATAATTTCCTGTCACCGTTTACTAGCTTGTGAGAAAAAGTTAATTACTGCCAATGCAAAGTCCTGTGTCTTCTTTGAATGCTTCTATCTCTGGGTTCTATGATAAAGGAATTAGTTCCTAATTAAAGGAAACACCATTTTAAGATTGTTTTCCCCACCATTCAAGATTACAACCGGCCTGGGAGGAAGAGGGGAGGCAAACAACTCAGGCTCTGTGTTCCTATCAGCCATCAAGACGGAGCAGTCTTTGGGAATGTACACTCCAGCTCTCCCTGACCCTTGGGAAGGGACAGCTGAGCAGCACTGCTCAGATCCAATAAAACCGGCAGTATTTGTTATTAGTTTTTCCTTCTCTTGATGTCTGAACATATTGTACTCTCTGCGCTTTTCAGCTGCAGTGGAAACCTGATTTGTACAAATGTGCCAAGGAGAGGCTCCAGCCCCTGCGTTCAAATCTCATTGCAATCAGAGAAGGACTGCGTTTATTCATGTAAATACCCCTCCAATCCCTGCTGCTAGTATGCCAGTCGTGAACATTAATATCCTTGGGCTTGTAAACATGATTATGGAAAGTGTGGAGTAGGGGCACATGCACCCTTTGAATTAAAAGTGGCCGGCTATTTTTTTCTCATTGTCATCACTTATTGCAGTTTGCTCTATCATAAACCCATCAGGGAGCAGACAGACATTATAATGGAAATTGCAACTGAATACTCCTTCCTGATGTGCCTCGAATTCATTCCTATAAGCTCCCCCATGATGGGCAGGTCTGCAGTACCCAACTTTCATCTTGATGGCTACTTATTTGTTCTTGGGAATTGGAGGTTGGTGTTATTTGGATGCATCCTTTCTTGTTCTGGGCCTCAGTCTCTCCATGTATAAAATGAACTTGAGGACTTAGAAGGCTTTTTAACAGTTCTGAACCTGTTGTCATACTATTTAGGATTGTACATAAAGATGAAGCATCCTGTGTCCCCGAGGGGAAAGGACAGAGTTTAAACTAGAGTGTTTCACTTCTGAGGTCCTCCAGAACCAGTATCCAGAACAATGTGACCTTGTGTACAGAACAATTGTACCAAAGGCAGTTGCATTGTGTTGTAGGGCAGGGTGGAGGCACATGCATCAGGAGGGAGGACTGGAAGCTGTTTGCTACAGGAAGAAAGCATATCCCTGGAAGTCAGCATCCTAGGACAAAGCTCATTTTGTCCTGGGCTAGTTATGGTTCTCCCATAACCAGGTTGGCTAGGTGGCACAGTGGATAGAGGGCTGATCCTAGAGTCTGGAAGGCTCATCTTCTTGAGTTCAAATCTGACCACGGACACTGACTTGACTGTGTGACCGTGGAGAAATCACTTCATTTTTTATCTGTTTCCTCATGTGTAAAATGAGCTGGAGAAGGAAATGGCAAACAATCCTAACATCTTTGCCAAGAAAACCCCAAATGGAGATATAATAGAATTTGCAGATTCCCATAGTGACTTCCCAGGCACCTACAGAGAAGTTCCCCTACCCACATGTCTTAGCTTAGTGAATCATATTATGATATAGTTATAAAGTGCTTTTCATTTCATTTGTTTCTCACAACAAGCCTTTTGTGGGGGGCTGGTAAGAGAGTCAAAGGACCGAGAGTTATCACCCCAATTTTGCAGATGAGGAAATGGGGCTGTACTGAGGATCTCACACAGCTGGGAAAGGGCAGAGTATTTAGCTCCATCTCTTGGAATCCCTAATTCCAGCTAAAGCTCAATTGAAATACCCCCTCCTACATGAGGCATTTCCTGACCTCCACCCTCAAATATGAGCCCTTTGTTCTTTCCAGAAATGCCTTTGTGTATTTTGTATTTATTTATCCATGTATATGTTGTTGCGCTCCC
>WOXC01008237.1:0-167502 GCA_011680675.1 Gymnobelideus leadbeateri
CTCTTGTGAAATACAACAGAAGATCTCAGCCCAAACTACCCAAAGGCGCATCCGTTTGCATGAAAGTACTAAGAAAGATCCATGGCAAATATTTAAATTTCCCCAGCTCTCCCTGCCCCTTTATTTCCAGGTTGAAATACACAAAGGATGTGAACCAAATCCAAATGTGTTTCCCTTTCGGAGCTCATAAAATTTCAGACTACTGGCTCCTGCCCGGCCATTCAAGGGAACAGTAGACTCCTCCCAAACTTATGCAGCTGCTCTGTTAGCCTGCATCTGTAGTGTTCCCCTGTTACTCTGAATCCTAATTAAGTGAGAACCTATCAAAGGAATAATCTCGCTGAGAGACAGTTCTTGGGGATGTACAATACTGCAGAAGTTTGTTCTACTAAGGAAACAGATCTGCTAAATAAATTCCTTGTACTCAATACATATTCAGTAGTCTATTTTCTCCTCATTCGATGTATGTAACTCCCATTAACTTATAGTAATGAGAGTACCATACATGCACAGCAAATAATATGTCCCTTAATGTACAGCAAATGTACCATATCAGGGCACTAAGTCTCAGTCCCGTTGATCATAAAAAAAAGATGCAGATATCTTCAAACAAATGTCTATTAAGCCATGTAGCTATCAGAGAAAGCAATTAAATCAGGAAGATAGGTCTGAGGGAAGCTAGTGGAGGGGAAGGGTGGAATGACATAAAAAAAGAAGGCCAAAATTGCCCAAAGCAAGCAGGCAAACAAACCGTCCCAGGCTGCACGTTCCATATCCAGGAAGCAGAACACTGCAGCCTCTCCATGGGAGGGCTCTGACAGGCCTGGCGAAAGGGTGAAATTGGATCCGTCACTCTCCTCGCTCCAGGTATCAGCATCAGCCACTGGTGCATAGCAGATGCAGAAAAGGGGGCAGGCGTATAAGTGGGAAGCAAGGAAGGAGAAACTGCTTTTTCAAACAGGCCAAGGATGTTTCAAACTACCTAAAACCCAGACCAAGTTTTTATCTGGGACCAAGAAGATGTCCTGGGAGCGCTGGGCTCCACAACACACATAGCTAGGCAGAATCCTTGATGCTGTTCAAAGCAGGCAGATGTCTCTGATGATCCAGGGGTGAGAAACCTGTGGTCTCGAGGCCACATGTGGCCTTCTAGGTCCTTGGACGTGGCCTTTTGACTGAATCCAAGTTTTACAGAACAAATCCTTTTATTAAGGGGATTTGTTCTGTGAAGTTTGGATTCAGTCTAGGGGCTGTACTTGAGGGCCTAGAGGGCCACAGGTTCCCCACCCTGGCATTAGAGGAATGACCTCTGAACATATCTGCTCTTTTCATCTTTCATTGAAAGCCAGGTGTCTAGCTTTTTAAAGGCAATGTATTAGAGTGGCTGACCAAATGATGACTGACTCTCATCACCCCCAACTCGTGGAAAATTGGAACGGCTCACCTATACCTAGAGGAAAACAGTCCAGAACAAGACCTAACCTCAGGGTTCCTATAAACACAGTCTACCCTGCAATTTGAGAAAGTTTAATAATGTATGTTACGACCACTGAGTCAAAACCATCCTTTAGGAAATACCCCTCAACCATAATCTTTGCCCAAGTAAAAGACATGAGTATACTTCTATAATGTTCTATGCCCTTGGCAATGACTCCTGACACGTTCCTGAAACGGCCTCATCTTATAGAAGATGAAGAGTTGGCCAAGGTCTAGGTTTTATGCTACTAGAAAAGCAAGCAAGGTCACACCCGATAAAAAAAGCCAAAAGATATCCAAGTAAAGACCCCAAAATAGGAGACAATGGATCAATGGATCGGCAGTCAAAAGACTTGGGTTCCAGTCCTACTTCAGCCATTTGCTACTTGTTGAACCTTGGACAAGCTTTTAATCTCTCTGGGACTCAGTTTCTTCTCCTGCAAAATGAGGGGCCTGGAGTAGAGGTCCTCTTAATATCCCCTTCCCCCTGTTATTCTATAAGCCTATGATCCCTTACACAAGATACGAAGCTGCCTCCTTGCCAGTTAAAATCCTGAGAAATCCATAGTGGAGATTAAACATCTGGAAAAGAAACAAAGGCAGGTCAAAGTCTTGTTATAGACTAAACCAGAAGATGGGAGGCAAAGCCATAACTAGGAATTTCAGCACCTAGGCAAATTCAGTTTCAGGCAATAATGGGGGACTACCACAGAGAACCTAGTCTGTGCCCCTAGAAAAAAGACAGTCATACCCCGGTGTGGTCAGGTAGGCACACTCTCCTTTGCTGACCTAGGAACTGAGTTCTCTTTCCCTCTCCTGGGGTCCTCTTCTCCCCATGGGTTGAGACCCACTCAAGGGGTTAGGGAAGGCAAAGGGTATAAGTTACAAGGACCACAGTGAGGAGGAAACACATACCCTCTGTGTCAGAACTTTGGGCAAGACTTCAGCTACCCCAATTAGTTATGGCTCTGATGATCTAATCCTCATTAGGATTAGATAAGAGGGCTTGACTGTGGATCAGTTGTCAAGAACTAGACAAGCGGCCAAGAGCTGTGGCCTATACATAAGAGGTGATTCCCACATAATTTCACAGTCTAAAAGATGTCTCTGGGGGGTTATGCTCCAGAGTCTCTTAAAAGTGGGGCTCTCTAAGAAGAATTGAGCACTACAAGCAAGGCTGTGGGGCTAGTTTCCCTCCAGAAAAGAATGCATGAATTCGAATGAGGCAAGCCTTCTAGACCACCTTTTCAGAGAAAATATCAGCCTCAGGGGCCCCTTCTTTGCTTATGTGAAGCAGCTTTATGAAATAGTAGTTACCAATCTTTATTTAAGTCAGGTCTGGATACACTGGCACATTCCGACCAAATTGCTTCTTTTTAAGGAAAATCAGTCCATTGTACACCACGTCCAACCACAAAAGCAGGGTGGCCTAGACAAAAGAATGATGGATCCAAGAGTTCAAGAGGGGCAAGGACGCTGCCACTCACTGTTGTAGGATGACTGGTCTAGAGCTGGCAGGTCCCCCTGAGGCCATCTGGTCCAGGCAGCCCATCTTACACATGAGGAAACTGAGGCCCAGGGAGATAATGTGACTTGCTTGAGGATACAAAGTCACTGTGGAATTTGAACTGGGGCCCTCTGACTCTAGTTTACAACCAGTGCTCTTTCCACTGTACCATCCTACCTCTTTTAATACATTGGGCAAGACAGCTAATCTGACAGCTTTAACTTCCTCATCTATTAAATAATGGCCACTTCTATTCCCTGTCTTGTGAGATGGCATATGCTCCAGTATAACCCCAAGGCAACCTATCCAAGGGAAATGGCTTCCAAATATGCTTTTTCAGCTTTTAGAAGGGCACATTCATGTGTAAGGTACAAAAGAAACTTCTGGGTTATTATGAAATGCACAGCAGATAAATGCAGCAAATTCTATTAGGGCTCCATGTTGGACATCAACATCATGAAGGGGGCCCCATGAAATCAGTGAATGACATCAAAGACCAACCACTGACTTCCTCCAAAGCCTCCTCCCTACAAAATAAAAAACTGTCAAATGATGCTTTTCCTGGCACTAACAGATCTAAGTTTTTCTAAATGAGGCAAACAGGCCAATTTTGAGATTAGAAACACAGGGGTACTTCACGGCCAGGCTTACACAATAAGTTTGGTGGAATTTTCATCTGCTCAGAGGTAAGTGTGGGGTTTAGGGATGGAATGCCTACTGTCTGAGAGAGTTACTGACAATGAGAGAGAATGTGTTCCCAGGTTGTTGAATGCCTTATCAGATTCATTTCCTGCACCAGTGTTCCAAAAGTCTGCCCACGATATCTTCTTGGATAAATGCTAAAGACAACAGAGAAGGCTTTATTGAGGCAATTTAGCAAGGTAGAAAGAATGCAGGGCATGGAGCCAGGATACCTAAGTGTTCAAATACAGCCTCCAACAATTTCTAGCTCTGTGATTGTGTGAGTTGACTTCTCTGGGTCTCAGTTTCCTCATCTGTAAAATGAGGAAGAACCCCCAAACTTTTCATCCTGGGGAAAAGTGCAGAGCCACAACATAGGGAGGGGTACCAGGGCTTTGCCCAGGATCTAGAGGACATGCTTCCTCTCTAAGAATGCCGTCCTCACAGCTCTACTGGCTCTCCGCCATTCCTGAGGGTCTTTCTGCTCTCTTGGAGCCAACCTTCTCCCTCTACCATGTCTAGCTGCTTGCTACTTTCCATCTTCTAAACCTTACTTCTTCCTAAAGGTTGAGGGGTCATCAGCTCTGTGACTAATGCTGGGGTCTCTATGAAACAGCCTGCCTCCCTTGGTGGGACTGTACTTGTTTAGGATGGACCATACTTTCTACCACTCCTCTATCCTTCCAACTCTGCAACTAAATTTACCCCATGAATCAGAATTCCAAGTTATGGTTCTAAGATAGCAATTTTAAAACTTAACTATTATTATTGTTTTTGTTGATTGCTATAGTAGGGGCAAGAAGAAGATTAAGGAAGGGATCTTCCCAACTATTTTTTTTCTTTTTGCCTTTTTTGGAGGGCAATTAGGGTTAAGTAACTTGCCCAAGGTCACACAGCTAGGTTTTTTTTTTTTTTATTTGTGTGTGCGTTAAGTGTCTGAGGCCGGATCCGAACTCAGGTCCTTCTGACTCCAGGGCCGACACTCTACTCACTGTGCCACCTAGCCACCCGATCTTCCCAACTATTGCAAATAAGGGTTAGAATTAGATAAGAGGATGACAGTCACTGGTTTAAAAAAAAAATCGAGGCTGGACCTACTTTGCGGCTGCTGCTCCTTTTTTTTAAATAGCAAGGAGAATTATTTCAGACTGGGAAAGAGAACAGAATGGTTATCAAGGAAATGAAAACCAAGGTAAATGAGGAGATGGTCACATAATGAGTTCAATTCACTAGGACAGGATGAACCACTACTATACCCAAAGGGTATTTCAAAAACAGGATGGGGGAGTCTAGGTGGCGCAGTGAGTAGAGCACCGGCCCTGGAGTCAGAAGGACCTGAGTTCAGACACTTAACACACACAAACAAAAACCTAGCCGTGTGACCTTAGGCAAGTTACCCAATTGCCCTAAAAGGGGCGGCTAGGTGGCACAGTGAGTAAGAGCACCGGCCTCGGAGTTGGGATGACCCGAGATCAAATCCGGCCTCAGAAAATGAGCGCCCACACATAAATAATGACTAGCCGTGTAACCTTGAGCAAGTTACTTAACCCCAATTGCTTAAAAAAAAAAAAAAAGAACAGGATGGTGTGATCTTTGACAAATTTTTGAACAAAGAAGAGGTGCTATTCCCAAAGTTATCCTTTAGTCTCACTTCTTCCTAATTCTTCACATCCAATCAGTTACAAAGTCCAAATGATTACATCTCAACATCTTTTATATCTCTTCCCTTTTCTCTACTCTCAAGAGTTCCTTATCTCCTCTCATTTGAACTAAATGCTCTCCCCTCTGTCAGACTCTACACCCTCTAAATCACAGATGACAAAATTAATCTTCTGATAATGCATCTTGGCACTCCTTTGCTGAAAAAACCTCCTGCCCCTCCCTTTTGTTGGTAGGATCTTCATTTCAATTCTTCATCCTGTTGCTAGGATCAAGTACAAATTCTTCATCCCAGTATTGAAGGCCCTCTAGAATCTGGTCCTAACTTAACCTTCCAGACTATTTCCCTTCAGTCCCATATACATAACTGTACATTTCAGCCAAAATGGATTTTTAGTCACAATTAATATTCCATCTTTATCCTTCTCAATAAATCATTTACCACACTTGGAATATATTCCTTCTGCATTTCAACTTTTCCAAATTCTTTCTTTCAAGGCTCAACTCAATTATAAAGTCTTGTGCATAATTTCCCCTATTCTCTACTCCCTCCCCTTTAGTTCTCTCTCCTTTCTTCAAATGACCTAGAATTTACATTCTTATGTATGGGTATTATCTTCCTAGCATAGGAGAAGCTCCTAGAGAGTAGTCATCAGTTAATAAGTTTTTCTTAAGTACCTTACACAGTGCCTGGTGGCACTGTGCTAAACTCTGGGAATGATGGAGGAGACAACATGAAAATACAAACAAGGAATGAATGGAGGAAAAATCAGAGATAAGGGGGACCCTGCCTTGCATAAACTGGGATTTCAGCTGGGACTTGAAGCCAGGGAAACCAGGAAGCAGAAATGAGGAGAAAGACAACTCCAGGCACAGGGAACAGGGAGTAAAAATGGATAGAGTGGAGAGACAGAACTGGGACTATTTCTTTGTCTTTGTAACCCCAAGACTTTGCATAGTGCCTCACATAAATTTAGAGGCTTGATACATGTATGTGCTTAATTGATTTAAATATGTGGACAAGAATTAGAGGTGTTCAAAAACTGAACAGGCTGTCTTGGGTAGTAATGAATTCCCCATCATGAGGTCACTGGATTTAGAGTTGGAAAGAATTTTAGGGGTCATCTAATCCAACGCTGTATTTTTATATCTGGGAAACTGAGGCACAGGGAAATTAAGTGTTTTTTTCTCAGGACCACATGGGTAGCAAGTATCTGAACTGGCATCTGGACCTAGAATCTCCAATACCAAACCCAGTCTTCTTCCCACCCTCTCACTGCCTTTTAGTTAATAATTCTAGAATTCTCAGATGAATATCAGGGAGTGAGAGCTGCCCTCAAAGTACTTCACTGTAATCTTTGCAGAAAAATGCTCCGTATCCTGGATATTTTCTTTTTTTTTCATATTCCTACTGCTTGATATTTTTTTAAAACAGCAATACAAAGATAAAGAAAAATCTTTGATTTGTGCAGGCCATTTTATCCTTTAGTCTTCCCTCTCTCTAGGGATGAGTACTCTTGGGGAATTGGGGAGGGGGGCAGTGCAATGTGGTATGATAGAAATCAACTATTGGCATCTTTGTTAAAGAACTATCCAGGGGCGGCTAGGTAGTGCAGTGAGTAGAGCGTCGGCCCTGGAGTCAGAAGGACCTGAGTTTGGATCCGGCCTCAGACACTTAATGCACACACAAACAAAAACCTAGCCTCGTGACCTTGGGCAAGTTACTTAACCCCAATTGCCCTCCAAAAAAAAAAAAAAAAGAACTATCCAAACTCTTTAAAAAGTAAGCAATTGCCCCCCAAAACACCCCAAATCCCACTTCTCCTGAACATTCATTTGCTTATGTTACTATCTGAAAGATGCAGACATCTTATGGGGTCTTTACTACCCTAAGGCAAAATCTCTGAATCTTGAACTTTGCAAAAGCAGATTTGTAAAAATCAAAAAGGTGGCTGTTCCAGTTAGAATATTTTGGGCAATGCTGGGCAAAAGTATTAGATACTAGGACCATTTTGCCATCTAAAGTTAAGGCCTAATTTCCCTATCCCTGAGGTGCTTCATGTTGACAGTGCCTTTAACAAACTGAAAATACCCAGTTAGAGAGGCAAAGCAGAAAAGTGCCTTCTGGGATGGCCCAGAAATCGCCCACGATTTCAAAAAACATGTGAGTGGGAGGAGGACCTGAGGAAGTATTGGCAGAGTCTGGTCATTTAAAAGCAGATTCATTTTTTTCCCAGTGGCCACAAGGAATGGAATGGTAGCTGGAATATGTAACAACAAAGGCCAGCTTTCTTCCTCCTTTTTTATTAAACATTATGCTCTTATTTTATATGATAAAACCATCAGAGGAAGAACACAGGCCCGAGCTTGATCTTTTCCACAACAGGAAGAATTCCAATGCCCACCAAGAAGAATCCTGAGTATATGATGGGAAGAACTCCTGTTCATTCAACTGTCCTTAGAAAAAGAGTTCCAGAAATCCCATATTTGGGGATAGACCCCAAGGAAATCAAAGGCAGAAAAAAAGGTCCAATACATACCAAATTATTAGAGTGGTATTTTTCATGGTAGTAGAACTAGAAATTAAACAGGTGCCCATCAGTTGGGGAACTTTAGGTAAACAAAGTATAATGTGGGGAGATAACGGAATATGAAATGATAGGAACTTCAGAGCCATGGGATGATTTCTAGGAAGTGATGCACAGTGAAATATGCACCATCACAAGAATAATAAACACGTTTACAACAATAATGTTAATGAAAAGCACACTAAAAGACAGCTGAATTCTGAGTAACTGTACAAGCTCACACTAGTTAGGAGAACAAATAATGAAATACAGTCCTTTTCCCTTGGTTGAAAGAAGGGGGCCTTCAACATTGTTGTTTACAGTCAATGAATGGATGGTTTTTGCTTGACAATTTTCCTTTATTTTAAGGGAGGATTCATTTGTTGGAAGGAGGCTCATGTTTAAAATAGGGAAGATAATTAGCACTTTCATCCCTGGATTACCATGAGGATCAAATGAGATAATATTTATGAAGCACATTGTAAACTTTGAGGTGCTTTATAAATACTAGCTATTATTACTGTTGCTATTCTTTCCAGGAATGACTTTGATATAAAACTAAACACAGCAAAAACAACACAGCAAAAAAACCCACTTTTTTTTTTTGGAGGGGCAATTAGGGTTAAGTGACTTTCCCAAGGTGACTTGGCTAGTAAGTGTTAAATGTCTGAGGCTGGATTTGAACTCAGGTCCTCCTGACTCCAGGGCCAGTGCTCTATTCACTGTGGTGCCTAACCACCTCCCACTTTTTTTTTTAAAGGAAGGTAATTTCTGTTCTTCAAAAGTTTTCTTGGGGGGGCAGCTAGGTGGCGAAGTGAGTAAGAGCGCCGGCCTCAGAGTTGGGATGACCCGAGATCAAATCCGGCCTCAGAAAATGAGCACCCACACACAAATAATGACTAGCCGTGTAACCTTGAGCAAGTTACTTAACCCCAATTGCTTAAAAAAAAAAAAAGTTTTCTTGGGTCACCAATATGAAATATTCCAAGGGGGACTTGCATTCTGCTGCAGGTTGTTCCTTGCTGTTTCATTTGGAAGTGAAATATGATGGACAAAAAGTTGCTTTTTTAGATTACAGATGAGTAAGAGGTGCATTTGTAGATTAATATTCTCTTTAGGATAGATTCTTCTAAAAGCCTTGTGCTCTTGTGCTATCCTGTCCTGCCTCAATTCCTTAAATCTGTCAAAGAAATTATGTTTTATTAAAAGCAGACCTTTTCTGTAATTACTACAAATATTTCCAACTATAACATATTAAAGGTCCATTACGTGTACTTCTGCAGTTCCCTACCTTTTACTAAAAGAGAGAGAGAGAGAGAGAGAGAAAGGGAGAGACTTTTAATATAAAAGGAGTAAATATTTGGGTAGCTAAATGGTATAGTAGATATTGTTCTGTACTTGGGGACAGGCAAGGAGCTCTGAGTTCAAATACTGCTTCAGACACTTACTAGCTAAGTGACCCTGGGCAAGTCACTTAACCTCTGTTTGCCTCAGATTCCTCATCTGAAAAATGAGGATAAGAATGGCATCTATTAAGAATAGCATCTATCACTTTCTTCCCAACCTGGTCCCAGCCAGGATGGTTCCCACAAAGAAAGGTGGAAAGAAAAAGAAGGGATGCTCTGCCATCAATGAGGTGGTGACCATTGAGTATGCTATCAACATTCACAAAAAGATTCATGAAGTAACTTCAAAAAACAAGCTCCTCGGGTCCGAAAGAAAATCCTCACATTTGCCATGAAAGAAATGGGAACTCCAGATGTGCACATTGATGCCAGACTCAACATAGCAGTTTGGGCCAAAGGAATAAGGAACGGCCCATATTGTATGTGAGTGCGTTTGTCCAGGAAACACAATGAGAATGATGATTCACCAAACAAACTATATATTTTGGTTACTTATGTGCCTGTTACCACTTTCAAAAGCTTACAGACAGTCAATGTGGATGAAAACTAAATTAAATTTCATTTAAATAAAGTTATAAAATGTCCTAAAAAAAATAGCATCTATCTCCCAGGGCTGTTGGGAGGATCAAAGGAGATAAAATGCAAAATACTTTACAAACTTTAACTTGAAAAAGTAATTTTTCCTTGAAATGTTGCAGTTTACTAGTAGGCAAAATGAAATAAAAATATTTTATGAAATATTCTGAGGATTTTGAATGAAAGGCACTATGTAGGAGGGAAAAAAATCACTTCAACAAGGTTTGCCCTCTTTCAAAATTATCTTCCAATAAAAAAATCATTTTTCTTAGTAGGAAATTAGAGTAACATTAAAGAGGAATACCCAAATGGAGGGTTTGGCTGCTGTGTCATTAAAAGTCTTTTGGTAATTTCCATATGAGTATGGATGTTTCATTTCAGGGGCCCCACCAAATTAAAAGTCTTTTGGTAATTTTCAGATGAGTATGGATGTTTCATTTCAGGAGCCCCGCCAAATTCCAAGTTGCAAAATTACATTCTACCTACCTCAATTCTATCCGTGCCTCTGTACCGTCCTAAGATGCCCTTTCAAGCCCACATGTTTCTCAGGCTGCAGACTACCATTGTGGCTAACATAAATGCATGAGGTATATTTATTTTGTTTTGTATCTCTGGATTGGCAACCATGACCATTGGGAAACTCCCCATCCAACTCTGTACCACAGAATTTCAATTAACCAAACCTGAAGCAATTCCTAGCTTCACAGGAGTGAAGGAGTTGATAGTTATCACAAGTTATGAGCCTAATTCAGATAACTAAGGTTTAACACACATTCATAAGGTGGGAAAAAAAAATGAAATCCTTAGACATGGGCAACAAGCTCCGACAGATTTGTTAATTCCTATCTTTGATTCCAGTGAAACCAATCCCCATCCCCACAAATGAAGAATGTTTAGATGGAGTGTGGGCACCAAGTCCCATGGTATTTTGATAATGAGTCTGGAAAAAAATATAAAAGACAAGCAAGGTTTCCCAAAAAGAAAAAAAAAAGACCTTCACTTGAAAGGTAAAGTGGCTTGTGATTATTTCCTGTAATTGAAAACCTCATTTGTTGGACTTAAGTCCTTTTAAAAATGCAAAAGGTATTTTCTGACTCACAAAGCCTAGCTATTGAGAGGTCTACAACAGAATCCATGACATGAAAATCCATGGACTTATACATTACTTAAAGTTTGAACCAAATTTACAGTTTAAATGGCAGCAGAAGGTTGGACCAGGCAGGCCCTCTAAACGTGTTCTGCAGTGGACTGGACACATGGAAAGCCTGGCATTTTCCTTAGCTGGATACCAGGAAGATGGTATTTGAAGCCCCAGTCAGAATCATATAGAATCAGCCTGTTCAAACTCCTATTTGCCTATTTTAGGCAGTAGATCGGATAGAGGACTGCACCTGGAGTCAAGATGACTTGAATTCAAACCCGGCCTCAGACACTTATTGCATGACCCTACATGAACTGGTTGCCACTGTTTGCCTCAGTTTCTTCATTTTTAAAATGGGGATGATAAAAGTACCCACCCTCCCAAATTTAAAATGAGAGAATATTTGTAATATAGACAACATACAATGCTAGCTATTATGATGTTATTATCTTAGCATCACAGAAAGAAAATACCAAAATGACAAACCTTCAGAATTCAAGGGAAACTCATGTGTCAGCTAACCCAAGTTATACTAAACAAAAGAACCAACTCTAAAATTCCTAGTAAGTAGTCAGTCCTCTAGCCTTTCCCTAAAGCCCTCTACAGAAGAGACAAAATCAATACCTCCCAAAACAGTTCATTTAATTTTTCAGACAGCTCTAATTATTGAGAAGTTTTTCTTACATCAAGCTTAAACTCATCTATTTGTAACTTCAGTCCAAAAAGAGAAAAACAATTTTTGTTGCTGTTTGGTCATTTTTTCAGTCACGTCCAATCTTTGTAACTCCATCCCGGGTTTTCTTGGCAAAGACACTGGAATGATTTGCCATTTCCTTCTCCAGATCATTTTACAGATAAGGAAACTGAGGCAAACAGGGTTAAGTGACTTGCCCAAGGTAACACAGCTAAAAAGTATCTGAGGGCAGATTTGAACTCAGGAAGATGAGTCTTCCTAACTCTGGGTCTGGAATTCTATGCACTGTGCCACCTAGTTGTCCATAAATAAGTCACAGTATGATAGATTTTGAGCTAGAAGGGAACTCTGATCTAGTCTAGTTCAAACCCTTCCTTTTACATTTTAGGAAACCGAGGCAGAGAAAGGGTGGTGATTTGCTCACAGATTCGGAGGCAATCTGACTCTGAGTCTAGCACTCTCTACTAACCTTTCCCAAGAGCAGTCCCTCTGCTATGTGACAGATCTTAAGATACTTGAGGGGAGCCATCAGGTCATCTTTCCCCAACCCTCCCCACCTCATTTTCCTTTCTCCAACCTAAACATCTAAACAGCTGCAGCTTCTTTGTCTGATCCTCCCGTAACATGACTGAGGTCCCTTTGCCAGCCTACTCTTCTTCGGACATGTTACATTGATCCAAGTAATTTCTAAAATCTGGCATCTACAACTGAATGTAACATTATATGGATACTGCCTGATCAGGGAAGAATGCATAGATCTACAACTTTCCTAGTCCTGGGTGCTATCTTTTTTAAAATTTAGGGGTTTTTTACATTTATTTTCTAAAAATTCTCTCCCTCCCTCCAGGCCCTCCCCCACTCAAAAGGCAAGCAATGATACCCACTATACATGTGAAGTCATGCAAAACATATTAGCCATGTTGCAAAAAAAAAAAAAGGAAGAAAAATAAAGAAAGTAACAACCAATATGCTTCAATCAGCACTTGGAATTCATCAGTTCTCTCTCTGGAGGTGGACAGCATTTGTCATCATCATGCTATGGCTCACTTACTGCCACTCCGTACACACTGCATTCTTCAGTACAGTATTACACTGTTGTCTGATACCAGGCCCGGAGTCTACTAAGGCCCCTGCGTGTCTCGGATGGCCTGCTGCCTAGGCATGCCTCTCCATCTTGCAGTTTTGGTGTTGATTTGTTTAAACCCAAATTTCATAAGATTTTGCATTTGTTTTCATTAACAATGTTTTAATCTTATTAGATTCAGCCTAATATGGCAGCCTATTGAGACCTTTTTTGGATCCTGGTGTGAAAAGGATGAATTTTTGTAGGAACAAACAATTTAGGATCATGGAAAGTCCTTTATAATTTCTCAAATCTGATAGAGATTTTTTTCTTTATTCTATTCTAGGCAATCTAAACCTGTCTAAATCTAATCTAAACCTATCTAAAACCTGGATCTATATCTACAATATATCTATTTGTCATTATTATTGAGTCTTTTCAGCTGCGTCCTACTTTTCGTCACCCCATTGAGAAGTTTTTCTTACATCAAGCTTAAACTCATCTCTTTTCAGTCCAAAAAGAGAAAAAACAATTTGAACAGCAACAAAAATTGTGGAGCAAATATAAGAAGCTGCAGCATGTACTGAAAGGAGTCTGAAGACTCAACAGGTGGCTGCCGAAGTCAGTGGACAGACTACTTCCACCCAGGAGGCAGGAAGACCTGAATTCCAATCCTCCTTCTCATACGCATTACCTGTGTCACCTGGTAAAATCTCTGAAACTCTCTCAATCTCAGTTCCTTCATTTGTAAAATGTGGATTAAAATAGCAGCCCTTAAGTCAAAGGGATTCGAAGACCCAATGAGATGTCATATGTATGATTTGCAAACCGTAACATGCTACATAAATGTAAATTACTATTATTGGTATTATTGTCACCACTCCTGTGGTCTCAGTTGCAGAATCTGTATGGCCACATTAGACAAAACATTTCACTTCTCAGAGGTTCAAAATATTTGTGGATGACTTCTTTATTTTATTTTTTATTTTTTTGCCAAATAACTAATAATAGCATAGGAAAATTCCAATAAGGAGGCAGCTATTCCTATTCTGAAATAGAGGAAAATGAGTGACCTGTGAAGTGAACAATTAAATGGCCTTGCCCATTTATAAGCCCTAAACTTTATGCTTCCTTGGCTGCCTTGGGACAATTCCTAGCAGGGTCACTGGGGAAGCTGAAGGCCAGGGGCAGATGAGGAAATAAGCAAGGGAAGGTCTGGGAGAAACATGCCAGTATGTGCCTCCCTGAGGCCAGGGAAGGGATTCAAGTCTAGCTCCAGTTCCAAGCACAGGGGAAATCCAGATGAACAAGCAAAGAGAATAAGGAGGGAGCTACTTGGAAGAGGTGAGGAGGAAAGGAGAAAACAGGTCAGGCCAGCTCAGTTCATCATCTCCACTGGGGATTACTTTACTATTATCAGTCAGGAAGTCTAAGATCAAATGCATTACTTCAAAGAAGGAAAGCCAAGAATCATGAAGAACCAGTGTGGCAGTCAGGGTTCAAAGTCGAGGTGAGTCTAATGTCAGTTCATAAGAGACTGAATGGGCCGAGTCAGCTAGCACAAATTTAGATCTAGAATGGCCCTCAGAGGGCAGGGAGACCCACTCCTTCCTTTTACAGATGGGGAAACTGAAACCTAAGAAGGGCAGGGATTTTTCCCAAGGTCACAGTGAGCAGCAAAGGCGAGCCTTGACCCAAGGTCTTCTGACCTCTCTGCCAGTGGTCTTTCAATTGTATCATTTTTTTTTTTGCAACAAAGGCTGTATTGACTTCACAATTTTTTAAAAAAAAGTTATATTGATGTGTTTTCTTTTTATGTTGGTGAACATTTCCAGATTACACTAACCCCTTGAGGGGTTATTACTCTTATAATTGTATAACAATTAAGCAAAACTACCAATACGGTGACATCACTGGTAAGGCATGCAACATTTATGTCCGAAGCACCTCCCAACCTTTCTATTTTTAAAGTGTTTTTCTAAAAAATTAATAAAAATCTATTTTCTCTTCCTCCTATTCCCAATCCCATAGAAAAAGAAAAGGGAAAAAATGAACTTCTTGTAATAAACATGTAATAAACACGTTCCTTTATAGACTGTACAATAAAAAACTGAACACACATGTGTATGTGTATATGTGTGTGTGTGTGCATGTACTGGGGAGAAGAGAGACTAATTCTACACCTTAAACCTATCACCTCTTTTCTTTCAAGAGATAATGTCTCATCATTGGTCTCTTGGAATCATAGATAGTCATTATACTGATTATAGTCCCTTACAACTTTCAAAGTTGCCTACATTGTTGTTGTTATTGCATAAATTGATGCTTTCGTTTAGCTTATAAAAATCTTTAAAATAGTTCATTTTTACCTCCTGTTATAGCATAATACAATATAACATAACACAGTATCCTATCAGTGTTATAGTATAAATTGTTCTGGTTCAGCTCATTTCCCCCTGCATCAGTTTGTGTGAATCTTTTCATGTCTCTCTGAAGTCATCTAATTCCTCCTGTCTCACAGCACAATAGTATTCCACCATGTTCATTTACTACAACTTGGAGAACCATTCCTCAATTGATGGGCATCCCTTTAGTTTCTAGTCTTTTGCCATCAGTAGGTCAACAAAGATTTATTGAGCACCTACTATGTGCCAAGCAGGGTGCTAAGCATTCGGGGGCAAGAAGAAAGATAAAGACAGTCTTCTGTTCTTAGGTAGCTCATGGTCTAATGGGACAGATGATATGCAAATAATTACCCACAAACAAGCTATATATGGGCTAAATTGGAGATAAACAACAGAAAAAGAACTGTTCTAAATGTTTTTTCTCTTTCTTTCATCTCTTTTGGACATTGGTCTAAAAGTGGCAGACCTGCCTTTGGAAGCAAGAATGCAAACGTGGCTGATATTGAAAGCGGTCACTGTGAAATATCTTGGAACTTAAAAAAAATCATAAAGTCTGCTTTGCCTCATTCTGTCCCTTGTTATAGAACTGTGTCTATACCTTTATTCATATTTTCCCTAATAACTCAAATCTACTTATGCCCACATTTGTCAAACCATCTTGATGACTCATTCAGGAATTCAATCCTACTTTTTACAGGAAAACCATCTGTGATTAATCTGGGGGTAGGGAAGGGAAATTTTCCCCTACCATAACAATATTAACTATTCACATTTACATAGCACTTTGAGGCTTATATAACCTTTTCCTCACAATAACCTGAAGAAATATATAGTATATCATTACTTCCATCTTACACATAAGAAACAGAAGATCAAGTGATTTACCCAAAGTCACACAGTTCTTAGGATTAGAGCCGAGACTTGGAACACAAATCTTCTATGTGAAAGCCAAGGGCTCCCTCCACCATACTTTGATAGTTCTTAATCATAACAGACTTGTCTGGCTTATCTATCAACAATCCAAAACAATCCCAAATAAACCAAAATACCCATAGCCATCAAAAGAGGTGGTAAATAGGATGCTAGATTGATAGATAGATAAGAAGACACAAGTTCAAATCTGACCTCAGACACTTAACTACCTGTATGACCCTGGGCAAGTCACTTAACCTATTTTGCCTCAGTTTTCTCATCTATAAAAATGGGGATAACAATAGCACCTACCTTGCTGTGTTGCTGTGAAGATCAAATACGATAGTAATTGTAAATTGTCCATAGTAAGTGCTACATTAATATTAGCTACTATCTTCATTAGATAGGTAGAAATGTAGATGGGTAAACAGATAATCAGGCAGTGTGGTATAGTGTAAAAGATTGCCTCTGATGCTTCCTTCGAATCTGTGCTCTTCTGATCTAGGCTTTTGTTGTTGTTCAGTTTTTCAGTTATGTCTGACTCTTTGTAACCCCATTTGGGGTTTTCTTGGCAAAGATACTGGAATGCCTTGCCATTGACTTCTTCAACTCATTTTACAAATGAGGAGATTGAGACAAGAGGGGATAAGTGACTTGCCCAGGGTCACCCAGCTAGTAAGTGTCTGAGGCCAGGTTTGAAGTCAGGAAGATGAGTCTGACTCCAGGCCCTGCCCTCCAACCACTCCACCACCCTAGATCAATTCAACGAACCTCCTAAGAAAACCCCAGTTTTCTTAACTATAAAATCAGCTTCAGATCTGTCATCCTATGAATGTATGTATACACACAAACACATCTCATACCACATCATTTCTCTGGGTGGTTGGCTGTTAGCAATCTGGGACTATTTCTTCTATGACTTTATCTTTAGTCATATAAACCATGGACCCCATCCTTCTTTGGACCAATTAGAACAGCTAGCCACTAAGAAAGTGGACAACTTACTGAAGGTCTTTCTACCCAAGACAAGGCCTCTACTAGACTGGAAACTCATGTGTGGATATCAGGTACCCTTTATTTGGTTTAACTGTAGATACAGCCAAAGTAAATTACCACTACCAAGTGCGAGAAACATGTGGACATTACCACTGGAGTGTGTTATGGTTAAATTTGATTGAACTGGTGGGAAAAATTTTAACTCAGTTCTAAGTGACTTTAATTCCTTCATGAGAGCCTGGACTCATGGGTAACAAGTAAATCCATTACTTTGTGCTTTCCTCTATAGTAGCTACCCTGTAAATGGTTTGGTTTTTTTTTGGCTAAATTGTAATGGGTTGAATTCCAAGGTTTATTGTGGGGTTTGGTATCCAAATGATAGGTCATCACCTATTGGGGTTGTCTACCTTGTGAATCACAGATCTTGGAATTGGAAGACCCCTCAGCAATCAATCTCATTTCTATCATCCCCAACCTCCACTTGAAAACCTCCAGGGTTAGGGAACTCACCACGTTTTGAGTTGGCCCATCCAAATTTGAGAGCATTTCAACTGTTAGATAGCATGGCATAAATCAGGAAGATCTGGGTTTAAGTCCCACTTGTATCAGCATTTATTAAGTACCTGCTATGAGACAGATAAAAGATGGCAGGCATGGAAGTAGACTGAGAGCTGGTCTCAGAAGCAAGAAGACCTGAATTTAAATCCTGCTTCTTGTACATACTGGCTAAGTGATGCTGGGAAAATCACTTAAGCTTTTAGTGTCCTCAGTAACCTTCTTAGACAAAGTTAAAGAGAAGGTGCCAACTCACATAGGTAGAAAGAGTTGCCTAAGCTAAGAGCTCCCCACACAAAATGAAATCCCAAGTCCATCTTCTCTTAATCATTAGGAGAGGTTTTGCATCAAGTCTCAATCTGTCTGTTGGCAACTTCCAGCCTTTTCTCTTTAATCTACCAGTTTTGGCCAAGAAAAACAAGTGTAAATCCCCTTCCAGATGACAGCACTTTAGATTTCTGAAAACAGCTGGCATCCTCCTTGCTTCACCCCTTTCCATCCTCACTTCCCCAATCTTCCTCCCTCCAGACTAAACATTCACAGTTCTTTCAACTGGTCCTTGTATGGCATGGTTTGTGGTTCATTTCCAAACCTGGGTACCTGGAAATCCATTTAGGCAAAATATCTATGGGCCTTATTTATTCTGACTTTTTGTGACAGAAGTAAACTTGGTGAAAACTCTTTGTCAACAAATGTATGGGAGAAGTCAGGCAGGCAAAAAAAAAAAATGCTGTGAAGATACAGATGCCCCAAGGCCCCTTTAAACTTAGGACAACTGTGGCTTTGAATTAAAGAAACAAGGGAGTGAGGTGGCTGACAACAACACAAAATGTAGTTATTCCTACTTTTGCTCTAGTCTAAGAGTGGATGGAGGGCTGGGCCTGAAATTCAGAAGACTCATCTTCCTGAGTTCAAATCTGGCTTCAGACACTTAGCAGCTGTGTGACCTTGGGCAAATCACTTCATTCTATTTGCCTCAGTTTCTTCATTTGTAAAATGAGCTGGAGAAGGAAATGGAAATCACCCCAATATGTTTGCCAAGAAAACCCCAAATGGGGCCACAAAGAGCAGGACAGAACTGAAATGACTGAACTACAAAAGGGGAGAAACAAGTACATAACCTTTTCTCAGTTTTAAATGTCTTAGAAATGCAAATGACAGACCAGGTAAAAACAGAAGGGTAATGAGATGGGGTTCTCCAGAGAAATTTGGTCTCCCTTTAAAACCAACTCTTGCCTTTTCTAGATTCTAAGTATTTATCACTTCTGACACTCAATAAGAGATATTTATTGTAAGAGTTCATATAAAATCAGGGAATAGCCACTCATGTTAGAATGAGAAAATGTTAGAGCTGGAAAAGAAGGACCTAAGGGACCACCCACTGACATCCAGTCTTAAGAAATGTAGAAAGAAACCTCAGGGAGTTGCAACCAATCATTCAATCAGTAAATATCTAATTAACCATCTCCTCTGTGTCCAGCACTGTGTTGGACACTGATGATCCAAGAGTGGGCATACATTCAAACATCACATATACAACTATGAATGGATGGGGAAACTAAACCAGCAGATAATCAGGATCTCTGCAAAGACATGAACTTCAAGGTGAGGCTCAAAGGGAGGTCAGAGTCCCACAGAAGGAAGTGAGGAGGAAGAAGACTCCAGGCTTGGATGTGGCAGAGACTGAACTAGAAGGCTGACTTCCTAAGTACTACTTCAGTCCTGCAAGGTCCTGGTCTATAGCAATGACTTTGTGCTGTCTGAACAACACACCATGTATTATTTTTTTCTTGGTGGCAAGTCTTCCTCATTCCAGACTGATTTTCCAGGTTCCTCATTTTTTCCTTCTTTAGCTGACCATGTCACACCCTCCCCCACAATTCAATCACCCCCAGTGGCTCTCTACGACCTCTAGTATCAAATATAAAACCTTTTGTTTGGCTTTTATAATCTGGTCCCTTTCTACCTTTCAGTCTCCTTCCACCTTACTCCCTTCCAGTCAGTGACCCTGGCAGCTTCTGGCATAATACCCTCCATCTCATCCATTTCACTGGCTGTCCCTCTCCCAGGCCTAGAGCTCTTCCTTCTCATCTCCATCTCCCAACTTCCCTTGAATCGCAGATGAAATCTCCCTTTCTACAAGAAGCTGTTCCCAACTCTTCTCTATACTAGATTAGACCTTTCCCTCTGTTTTCCCTCCAATTTACCCCATCCATACTTTGTTTCTGCGCAGTTGTTTGCATGCTGTCTACCTCATTGGAAAGTCAGTTCCTTGAGGGCAAAGACTGTTTTTTGACTCTCTATGTATCCCTAGAGCTTAGCACAGTGCCTGGCATGTAACAGACACCTTAAAAAAATGCTCCTTTGACTCTGGCCATTTAACCACTCAATCAGCAAGTAGGATGTGCTTTTCCTCCTGACTATACTGTAAGTTAATCGAAAGCAGAGACCGTTTTCCCTTTTGCTTTCTATCTCCAGGGCTTAGCATAGAGTCTGATGTATAGTAGGCACTTAATAAATGCTTGATTGATGGATGGGAAAGGAGATAACACTCCAATCAGTCACTATTTTCTAATTATAGAAAACTGTGATCAAAGGTTTACTTAAAAAGAAAGTTGAAACAATTTCTGAAAATGAGGTTTGGGAATTATTTGTTAGCTTCATTTAGTATCTGTATTTTCCCTAATGCCCACCACCACAGAAAACTGAAAGCCAAATGTATTCACTCTTCTTTGATCCTTAAATGTAGTGGGAGAATGGAATTATTTACTTTAACAAGCCTTAATTGTAGCACTATCAATTAATTTGTAAGTGATTTGCATATTGTTATAGCTCCTAAATTAGGAAGTCCTAAAACTAATTTTTTTTACACTTGTCCTATCCCACTCTCTTTCCAACCAGGAGGTAGAATAACTACATTCTATTCTCTTAATGGACAGAAGAAGAACCCTTCCTACTTGTTCTTTTATCCTAGAAATGGGGATTGTTGGATAGAGAGCCAAATTGATCTCATGAAACTTTCCAGGAGAAAAAACTTTCCACTTCTGTATCCTCAAATAATGGTGGTACTTACATTTTTTATTTCATTTCAAAAGCACCATAACAATTCTCAATCTTCACCACAAGGATGAGGGCTGGGTCAGACTTTTAAGTTTCACTAAACATATGGAAACCAGAGGAAGAATAAACTCTAGGCTTCATTATGGAAGTGGTTAACAATATCCGTTAGGTTGAGTTCTGGTCTTGTCATGCCATTTTATATTGTTCATTGGAATGTTCATGGTGTCATCATTTTCATATTCTTGGATATACTGGTAATATTCACAGGACTTTTCACATGTTTGTTTTTTCTCCTTCTGTAATTCCTCCAAAAGGAAAGGAGTTAAAAAAATCTTAAAATGATAAAATGGTTAAATTATTTTTAGAATTAAGCATTTTTACTTCCCTGGCTTCCATTTAGGTTCTAGAATTTCAACTACAATATGATACTTTTTCTACCATATTAAAAATATTCCACTAGATCTCATCTCTATGTAAATATTCCTTCCAGTGAAGCCGATCACAAATCATCTAGGCCCACCCAGACTATGTGATTCTTATCCATTACCTCCCAAGAGTTGACTAATGGTGATCCACTCAAAGTCCACCCTCACTTTCTCCAACATGTGGAATACACAAGCTATTCGTGAATTGTGATCCCTTATCCCTTCCATGTGAACTGCCTGTCTTTTTTGATTATCATTAACATGATAACATCTTTTTTCCCATTCCCCAAGTTTCTTACATGTTGTAAGTTAGAGCCTGCTCACAGCTGTCACTGTCCTCCTCTCCACCACTCTGTATCATGACTTGTAGTCCTATGACACAGCCAGTAGAATATTGACATTAAAAAGATGGGCTTTTGTTAATGGGAAAAGTTTGGGGTCATTAAAAGATTTTGGTGATTTCCCAAGGGCAATTCAGTCAATTCTGCAAGTTGTGGCCTATTTCTCCAAGGGGTCTGTGTATGTGTGTGTGATATGTATATGTGTATGTGTATACGTACACAAACATGAATGTACGTGCATGCACATACTGAGACGAATAAGCTATTTTCATTCTACTTTTAACTTATCAAAAGTAATATTTTTAATAGTTGTTTACATCTTAGGTAGAGGTTTTATCCTTTGTTCCTAATCGCTGGCTCCTACGCTCAAACAACATTCTTCCAATACTCTCACTGAAACTTGTCTCTAGAAGCAAGACAGGTTTTTTTCTCAGCTCTAATAAGTACTTTAGAGTGTTTTCCACATGCTCATTAATCCTTAACATTCCTGTGTTAAGCGGTAATTCCTTTGCTCCGGCAATAAAGTAGAATTTATAATGTTATATTAAAGACAATTATGATTGAGTCAGCTCTATCACCATTACAGCACTTTGAAGTGAAGGCTGACCCAGAGTTCTTAACCCTGGCAGAGTATACCTTTGCCTCTGAAATGGCTGGTGCCTACTTTGGGGAGCCTCCAAAATGACAGGGCAGAAGGGGCATTGAAGGAGAGATGAAAATTCCAGGTTTTGCCCTGCCACATCAGTATCTTTTTAGGTCCCATTCCACTCAACTCACCTGAAAAATGACAGATCCATTCCTATTCAAAGAGTGTCTCTAGAATGTTTCAGTCTGCTTCAGACATTTGTTTCAGAGGAAGGGGGTGAAGAGACACAAGACGAATGAGAAGAATCTTCCATCTAGAATGGGGGTTCTCAACCTTTTTGTGTCATAACAGTAATAGCATTTTTATACTGTTTTCAAGTTTGAAAATGCTTTGTATACATCCTTCTACTCAATCCTCACAATAACCCTGTAGGGATTATTACCCCCAAGTTAGAGATGAGGAAACTGAGGCCAAAGTTAAGTAGCTTGCCCAGGGTCACACAGCTAGGAAACGGCTCACGCAGAATATGAACTCAAGTTTTCCCAATTCCAATGCCAACACCAGATCCCTGAAGCATCTAGCATCTTTGCTCTCTTCACATCCTCTTTAACACTAGTGCTTTGCCCCTGAGATAATCTCCAATTTCTAGCATATAAATGTTGTCCATAGGGGCAGCTTGGTGCCTCAGAGAATAGTTCACTGGCCCTGGAGTCAGGAGGACCTGAGTTCAAATCCAGCCTCAGACACTTAACACAAAACTAGCCATGTGACCTTGGGCAAATCACTTAACCCCAATTGCCCTGACTTGCCCCCTGCAAAAAGCAAAAAAAAAGGGGGGGAGGGGCAATCAATTGTACTGAAATACAGTTATGAAAATATTTTTAAAGCAAGTTCTTATATGTTTTGTATGACTGCACAAGTATAATCTATATCAAACTGCTTGCCTTCTCAATGGAAAAAGAGTAATAAGGAAGAAAGAGGATATGGAACTCAAAAATTTTAAAAACAAACATTAAAAACTGTTTATACAAGTATTTTTGAGGGGGAATAAAATATTAAAATAAAATTTTAGAAAAGTTCTTGGACCCCATGTTAAGAGTTCCTGAGCCAGAAGAAACATAGCATATGTTTAATAATACTATACCATGCATAGCGTAGGTATATTATTGAATTAAAACTTTTCACCAAGTGTACCTAATTAAAAGAATGAGTGTTTCTGAGTGGTCTTGTCTTTTGATTCAACCCTTGAGTTCTCCAAATTTCTCAATGGCAGAAGCCAGACATGAGTCTGCAACAACAAATTTTATTTGCCATGGGCCCTTGTGTACATGACAACGTACCTCTGGGAGAGAAAACCATCTGCCCTTATCCCTTATGCATCTTTTAACTCATATCTCCGGCTTTAAACTCCTGCCTTACATTGTAAACACCTTCCAAGTAGGGGCTGAGTTTGTATAATTTTCTTTGTGTCAAGCATACTGATATTGGACTAAAGAACTCACATGGAGGTCAGAAGAAGCAATACAAGGACACTCTCAAGGTCTCTCTGAAGAAATCTATAACTGAATATATGACATGGGAGACACTGGCAAAAGACTGTCCAGCATGGTGTGCTCACACAAAAGAAGGCACTATGTTCTATGAGTAGAACAGAATTGCAGTAGTCCTGTATCCCAAAGAGATCATAAAAATGGGAGATTTCCAAGAACTGGAAATTGAGGGGACACCCATCAATTGGGGAATGGCTAAACAAGCTGTGGTACATAAATGTAATAGAATGCCATTATGCTATAAGAAATGATGAACTTCAGAGAAACCGAGAAAGACTTATATGAATTGTTGCTGAATGCGGGGAATAGAAGCAGAAGAACATTGTACACAGTACCGCCACAATGTGTGAGGACTGATTTTGATAGACTTAGCCCTTCTCAGGAATGCAATCGCTAAAACAATCAAAAAGGACACATGATGGAAATGCTAGCCACATTCAGAGAAAGAATTATGGAGTTGGAATGCAGAACAAAGCAGACTATTTTCTTTTTTGTTTTATTTTTTTTTCTCATGGTCTCTCCCATTCGTTATAATTCTTCTATGCAACATGACTAATGTAAAAATGTGTTTAATAGGGAGTATGTGTGGAGTCCATATTAGATTGCAAGTCATCTTGGGGAGAGAGGGTGGAGGGAAGGGGATAAAATTTAAAACTTATGGAAGTGGATGTTGAAGACTAAAAATAAATAATTTAATTTAGAAATCTTAATTTAAAAAAAAAACTCTAGAAAGCAATATATATATATATATATATATATATACATATATATATATATATATATATATGGCAGTAGCCCAACATGAGGTGCACAGATTTAGATATCTCTACTCCAAATGTTCATGTGGACTGTTAGTGTTAGAGTGGTAGAACCTCCTGAGCTTGTATTGGTCTGATCAGCCACAGTCAGACACACTGTACCTTGACTCCAACATAGTGATGTCGTTTTGGTTCTCTTTAAGAATGAAGGACAACTAATAGAGTGAGCTACATACTTGGGAGGATATATTTCTTACATAATAAAAAGCATTTCCCCCCTTTTGGAGAATGCCCAGTGAGGAAATCTAGAAACTCTAGAAGCCATGTCAAAGAGATGCCTGAGGGACAGTGAGAAGTCAGGGACACACAACCAGGTTGTGATAGAAGACCACACATCTAGAACTGGAAGGCAGCTCAGTGGCCATATAATCCAAACACCCGATTTTGCAATGAGGGAACTGAGGTTCAGAGAAGGTGATTTATTTTCCCACTGTCACAAAGGTAGCAAATGGCAAAGTTGGGATTTGAACTCAAGTCCTCCAACTGCAAGTTCAATGTTCTGAACCATTCTGCTGGAATTTGAATGTAAGTCTTCTTAAGTCTGAGAATGATCCTCTACTCACAACTCCAAAATCCCTCTCACTAGTTATTCACCTTATATGGATCTAAAATCCAACACATCCCCAGTATAAGCAAGACAGAAGAATTATATGCATTTCAGAAAAGTGTTATGACGAGGTCATATTACAACAATTACCGCAAGACAGAATATACAGTTCAAGATCTCAGAACAGCTGAATTATCCAAGATCTTAAGCAAAATGACATTTTAAAAATATTTAGAAAGTATTCTTTGAATATTATAATGGCATTGTCATCAATCCATCTTCGAAAGTCCCTGATATCTAACCTGTTGAAATCAGAACCCTGGGCTGTGGCACATTTCCTTTCTGGAATGCAAACTGAGATGAGAAAGAAGGATGGTAAAGACAGGGGGAGAAAGGGTCTTTGACTTCATAATTTCTGCTCTAGGTCAAACTTCAAAGGACCCATCTGCAAATCTTCGTGAGTATTTGGCAGCTCAGCCTCTAGGCAAAGTGATTGATTATTTTGGGAGCGGCCCAAGAAACACTGTTCTGCCTAAACAGACTTAACTATGGAATGTTCAGACACACCCTCAGAACTTCACTGGCTAGTCTGGAACATACAGGGTGAAACCATGGTTATAGGGATAGTTAATTTCATAGGGAAAAAATGTTAGAAATGGTTAATCCTTTGAAGGATGGTATAACAAGGCTTCACATCTTTGGTTAATTAATAGTAATATCATTTATCATTATAATTGTTATTATATAGCATCTCCTATGTGCCAGGCACTATGTTAAGTACTTTACAAATAAATGCCTCATCTAATCCTCACAACAACCCTTCAAGGTAGGTGCTGTTATTATCTCCATAATATTGTGGAAGAAACTGAGACAAACAGAAGGTAAGTGACTTGCCCAAGGCCATACCACTAATATGTGTTTCTGGCCATATTCAAATTCAAGTATTCCTGACTCCAGGCTGAGCATTCTATCCCCTGCACCACCTAGCTATATAAATTTTGTTTATAACATTAGCTCTATTACTGTGAAACTGCTTCAGAAATTCATGGAGTACATAAATACAAATGTCAAGATGCTACAGAAATATCCTTAGCCAAGTCAAAAAAGAAGCCCAAACCATCTGAAAGCTTCAGATATGGTAGGTCTTTATGGTGCTGGGAAAAAAGGCACCTAGTATTGTTATTCACAAGAAATCCAACTACAAATTAGATAATTAGTGCCATCTCATTGTCAGGCTGCCCTATAACTCCCTCATCGTACAAACTCCAATCTTAATAAAGAAGAATCAAAATGACTACCCTGTAGTACAGTCTCCTGGAAGTTTTAAGCACAGAACCTGCAGGACATGGGCTCATAGAACATGCCTTCTGTCTGACTTCCTCTGATAAGAAGTTAAGATGCTTGTGGGTTGGCCACATTATACATTCTAGAGCTTTACCTCCTAATAAGATCTAGGCCATTAGCTCTCTGACAGTTTCCCTTGTAGATACTACTTTATATAGTGACTCAAATAGGGATTCAATTTAGATGTAATAAGATGATAAGGTTGAGATATTCAATAGCAAAACAATCAACATACATTTTGGAGACTTTATAAGCAGTGAACATTGAAAAGTCCTTTTTGTTTCCCTCAAGTTAGAATGGTGCATACAAGGAGAACGTCAGATCTTGAGTCAAAGACAAGATTCAAGCCTCAGCTGTATGACTCTAGGGCCAACCACATCACCTCTTTCAGCTTATTTCCTCATTTGTCAAAGGGGATAATAAGAATTCTACCACCTACCCCAT
This sequence comes from Gymnobelideus leadbeateri, assembly GCA_011680675.1. NCBI lineage: Eukaryota > Metazoa > Chordata > Mammalia > Diprotodontia > Petauridae > Gymnobelideus > Gymnobelideus leadbeateri. The sequence goes on from WOXC01008237.1 coordinate 26,754, forward strand.
CAGATCAGTGTGAAGACAAATAGGATAGTACATGTAAGATACTGTAAAACAGAGCTCTGCATAAATGTTGGCTGATTTAACGATCATCTAAGCACATACTGAGGGTTTAATAATTGTCCGGTTGACTTGATCTGAGCACATAAAAGCCTTGATTCACTCTACAATGTACTAAAAGTCCCCAAATCAGACACTGTTGGTGCATTCTGCCTCCTTCCCCACCTGTAGTACTGTTTTATAAAGTTCTCCTGAACTTTAAATTAAACATCCCTATTACTGTTTGAAGAACAACTGGATAAATAGATGACAGGTTAAAAACCCTGTCATGTGACCTGTCCAAGCTCTCTGCATTTCAGCTTCCTCCTCTGTACAAAGATCAAGCTGGACTGCACAGTTTCCAAAGGCTCTCTAGCTCTGAATCTATGATCTCATGAATTCTTCCCCCCAAAATGTTTATGTACAAGTGGCAGAAATCCTTTAAGATGACTTATTCTATTTCATTTGCTGAGGAGATTAAAAAAAGGGTTTATAAAAACTGACCTAACTTACTATGCCATGTACATACCCTAATAAAGTGTCACAAGTAATACTATGTAGAGCACTGAATTGGAACACTATTTAATTACAGTGAGACCTCTTTATTATTCGTTAAAGGCAATCCTCTGAGGGATTTCTTAAAGGGCCGCTCAGCTGGAAGACAGATGTTCTATCTACCATAAGTTTCTTCCTGACCCATTAACGTTACTTCAAGCTCCAGGGGGGGTCTATTTTCTTGGGATTCTTTGCTCTTTTATATATTTCTTTTAAAATCTGCTTTTTTTTTAATGGGGAGGCATTGAGAGGAGCCCAAGCACTTTGACTGAAAAACCTACTAACTGCTTTTTAGACCTCAGTAGGTTGAATGGGGAAACATAAAAATATAGAATGATCAGGACCCGATGGTCACAACAAAGCAAACACCCAAACAAAGGAAATCTTAGATGCATAATAACTACCCCATAGTCCATTAAAGCTTTGTTCCAGCTGCCTCCTCTTATAAGAAGTCTTTCTTGAATGAGCAAGAGGGGTTTTAAACTCCTATTTTGTGATTCTTCTACTTTGGTTATCCCTTCATAATCCCCAAACTCTCTCTACGATTAAAAAAAGTTTCCTGTTTTTAAATAAACTCAATCTTAAATATTTTGAACTTTTCTTCATTCCAAGGAATCACTGCTTCAACCCTGGGCTTGATCTTTATGGAATCAAAAGTAGGTTGGGCTGTCTATCCCATAGCTCTCCAACTGGGCTTGCTGTGATTCTAAAATATATCTTCCAAACTTGCTAAGTTTCACCAGTTTGTAAGGCTTCAGAGTGTTCAGACTTGCGTGAACCTGGTAGGGAATGTAATCCCTGTACTTAAGAAAGCAGGAAATGTAAGAAACCCATGAGGTATTCAGCATGAATCTGCATGTCACTCATAGAGAAACTGTCATGGGCCTGAATTCCCACATTGCTGTATTTATAATTGGTCCTAAACTACCAGGGAAGCCTTGTTTTCTTCTAGACATGTCAGCTCTTTATCTCAAGTCATCTCTAGTTCATTTGAGATAAGCACTCAGGAGTCCATTTTTCTCAAGGAAGCATGTCTGATCAAATGAAAGGAAAGTCTTTTGGACTCACTAGCCGTATATTACTTGAAGAGTAGAATCACAGGATTTAGAGCTGAAAAAGGACCTGCAGAAACCATGTGATCCAAATTCTGCATCATTTAGATGAGAAAATGGAGGTACAGATATAGTAAGTGACTTTCCCAAAGTCTCACAGGATGCAGTAGTAGAACCAGAATGTGAACTGAGACCCCCTCGCGCCAAAACTTCAGGGAATTAAATCTCTAAACCATCAAAGAACAAGACCAATGGAAACCTGGAACATTTAAATCTCAAAGACCAACAGCCAACAATTATGCATCAAACACTGTGCTGGACACCAAGGGAAGTACAAAGATGTTTGAGCCAAAAATAAAAGGAACCGATCAAAGGACATACAGTCACTGTCATCATGGAGTTCATAATTTAGTAGGAGAAAGACATACAAGGTAATGTGTGTTAAGTGCCTGAAGACTGGTATCAGCATTAGAGCAGTCAAAGAAGGGATTATAATTTTTGGCAGGGATGGAAATTGGGAAAAGTTTCGTGGAAGAGGTGGCAATTTTGAGTTGGGGTTGGTAGAATTTCTCAAAAAAGGACCTAATGGGTGACAGCTTTCTTGATGTAAGTACTATTGTGAACTATGGACAAGGGTTTGTTTGTTTGTTTGTTTTCCCCCAGGGAATGGGAAGAAATCCAGTTCAGTCAAAGTGCAGAGCACTAGAAAGTAAAGCTAAAAAAGATTGGACTTAGACATGCAATTAAAACCAATAAGGATTTTTCTCATTTTCCTCCTATCCCTGAATATAAGGGGAATTTGCCTAGCAGGGAACAGAGGGCTCTGAGGGCCTGAGAAATCTGAAGACCTGGGCAAGGTCATTGGTAGATACCAGAGGAATACTTGGTAGCTTTATGCATATGTGAGTAAGGGTATTGTCTAGAAAGTACACTGGTCCACCAGTAAAGGAATCTACCTAAATTACAAAAACAGATTTAGAGCCAGAAGGGGCACTGGGAACATCTATTTCAACTCCTTAAGGTCAGAGTGGCAAAGGCAGGCTTTGAACCAAGGTCCTCTGATACTAACTCCCACATACTTTCTACTAAGCTGACTCCCATATCTGTTTTAGGTCTGCCATTAACTGGGTACAATCAGGCAAGTCCCTTTCCTTGCCTCAGTTTCCTCATCTGTAAAGTGAAGGTGTTGGCTTCAACAATGTCGACAATTCCCACTAAGCTTATAAATTCTGTCTATGGTATTTCTGTTGCTAATTAGGAGGTGAGCTCACACTAATTAAAAACTTATTCCAAATGACAACAGATGAAATCATCAGAGTAGCTATACATCGAAAGTAATGCTAGAGAGGATCACTTTCCAGAAAACTCAGAACCGATGTCAGTCTTCTCCTATGCTGAAGTGACTGGATGGGGACATTGAGAGCCTTGGAACTTCATGAAGACTGAAAGGAAGATCGGGGGTCATGCCATTTCCTCACAAGGAAAAAGCTATTTTTTTTTTTAAAGAAAGAGCAATCCTCTGGGCATTGCAGCTTAATCGTGGAAGGCAGGGTGACTTTCGTCATGCTAAAGACTCTATTGAAAGGCTCACCTCATGATCCTGAGCAATCCTGCCCCTTCTGCAACCGAAGCTGCTCATCTTCCCATTAATTCCGGACCATGTTTCATTTTGCAATTTTCACACAGTTGTCCAAAGGGATTGAATTACATCTCCTTGAGCTGTCTCGACTGTGACAGCTTCCTCAAGCTGCAGCTAACATACACAGCGCCAGTCACATCAACAGGATCAGATGACAAGAGTCACAAACTTATAGAGCTGCATCAAACAGACAGCCCAGCTAGGAGCCTGAAAGTATTGTTTTATGTTCAGAAAAAAAGAGAAAATGTTTCCAAAACAGAGGAGGACTAAGTATCTGGGCCACTGTCCTTTAATATTTATTTGGGACAGCTATGAAGGATAGGGGTGGGGGGGAAGATGAAGAACGGCAGGGAGATGAGGATGTGGCTGCTGGGCTGACTGTCCATTCATTGGCCACCTGGGACTGCTTCTTCCTGATCCCACCTACTACCCCCAACCCGAATCAGCTGAGCAAGACTGACAGGTCTACCACTATATGAAGGATTTTCTCTACTTACCAAAAAAAAAAAATAATAATAATCAAATTTTGGTCCACTTTCTGGGTCCATTAGAAGGCAGCTAAGAAATATCAGTAAACTAGGAGGAACGAGTCTGGTTTGGATTGAGATTTGGTTTACATACCTCTAAGAGTAAAGCTGTATTATTCCCAGATGATAAAACTTTCACTACTGTTTGTTATGCTTTTATTTATTAAGGCAGTTAATGGTATAGTGGATAAATGGAGCAGAGAGAGTGAGTGGGATGCTCAAGTAAGGAAGACCTGACTCAAATTCTGCTTCAGAAACTTACTAGCTATGTGAACCTATGCAAGTTTCTTGACTTCTGTCAGCCTGAAGTGACTTTGAAATCAGAGGATGTGAGTTCAAATCTCATCTCTACTGCTTACCAGTCATGAAATCTTGGAAATCAGGGGACCTAAATATGAATCCCAGCTTTGCCATTTTCTGTATTACATGTAACCTTAGCCAAATCCTATAAGCTAAGCCCCATTTCTTCATCTCTAAAATGAGAGATGACCGCTAAGTCACACATTTGATGACCATTAAGTTCCCACCCAGCTCAGATCTACAGTCCAACAGGCTGTCTTGGTTTTAGTCTCGGCATCTGTACAATGAGAGGGGGCTGGACTTGATCTCAAAGACCTTTTCCAGGTCTAAGCCCTCCAATATATTTTTGGAAGATCCTCATTACAAATGACCTCAAGTGAGAAATCAATCAGATGCTCCTATTCTGAAAAAAACAAAACAAAAACCAGAGAGGGAGCTCTGTACAATGACAGCTAAGGGCTATCATCTTTTGTTTGAATTGACAGATAAGCAAACAACGCCAGTTCCAAACATCGAGTTCCATTTGTGCTATTATTAGACAGAATAATTATATGCAGTCACTATGATCACAGATGAGAGAGAACTAATTTCATTGACCTTGTAGCCAAATGTGCTAACTGTATCTCAGGAAATGATACCGAATCAACAATACCGAAGATGCTAATTTTATGTTGAGAGGAACTTTGTTTATTCTCTTTACTAATCTAAGATCTAGCTAATGTCATTGATGTTCTCGCCACTTTCCCAAGAGGACTGGAGTGAAGTGGAAGAGAGGGAGGAAAGGATGAAGCTGGGCTGGCAACAGCAGCCTAGTACTGAGAACACTTAATAACATTTCTATTTCTCTAGTCACCATGCAAGACTGGTGATGAGGGCGGGTATGAAAGAGAACAGACAAAGCTCCTGATTAGTGGTGGCTAGGACCCTGATGCCAGAATGACCACATTCTAGGAAATAGACTTTCTAGATCCCTGTTACAAACCAGAGATTGTTTTCCTACACTAAGAGTTAATATTTGTATATTGCACTAAAGTCTGCAAAGCACTTCACAAAAATTATCTCATTTAGTTCTCAAAACAACCCTGAGAAGTCAGTGCTAGTACTATTATCCCCAGCTTTACAGATGAGGAAACAGGCAGGGATTAAATGACTTAGCCAGGGTCACACAGCTAGTAAATATCTGAGGCAGGATTCAAACTCAGGTCTTCCTGACTCAAAAGTCCAGCATTCATTTACTGTTTATTCTTTAGTCAAATGTTAAAAGTAGAGTTTACATACTCTACAACCACTCTGAATATTTTAAACATCTTGGAGCATAGGAAAGTTGATCTAGTTCTTCAGAGGACAAACCTGATCTTCATCTAAGACAAAATGAGATAGAAAAGCTACTTAACAGACTTTAGGGCAGGAGGATTAGGAAGTAAACAATGTCCTAGGAAAGCTTTTCAAAAAAAATTTAAATTGAATTAATTTTAAATAGAAAGCTAATTAAAATAAATTAAACTAAATAGAAAGCTAACTTTCTACTATTACATTGCTATAAATGGATGAACATAAGCTCATAAAGTAAACTCTGTGATCTTTACCTCGTATAGTACAATTTATTAATTCTCTTAGGTTTGATCTGTTTTGAGCTGGGGGTAGGGTGGGGATGGGCAAGAGGATGCACCATTTAATTACATCAACCTTAAAAGTATAAACGAGTTAGCCACGGTTAAAAATAAGCCTTTGCTCTTCTTTCTTACAATAACACCTTGGAAAGTATTTTCTCCCAATAATCATCTTCATGGTGCAATGCAAAATGTTTCAAAAGTGCTGTGCCAACTCTAAAATTTGCACCACCTCAGCACTTCTCCCTTTAAATTTAACATTTATTATCATAATACCACAAATGGCAGGCAGAATATGCTGCTAAGTAGGTATTCTCCTGATGTGTGTGGAGTGTGAAATCATTAGCTTTACAAAAACACAGGGTTTTTGGGTGGTTGTTTGGTTGAAGGTAATGTCTTTCAAATTCAGCACTGTGTTACATTAGGAAAGTCAGTGTGCAGAATGTATCAGCTTTGGTTGGCTTCCAAGTCCCAGATTAGAGCTCTGGTGGGAGTGGGGAACTGGAGGTCAACAGTACACTCAGAGTGCAAGCGGTGGAATGCACTGAATTTCTTCGACTGCTCCCTGGTCCTCCAATTAATGATGTGCTTTGGCGAGGTACCAAAGAGAGAGAAGAGTGAAGGATACCACAGGGGATCTGGGGTGGGTGGGTAGGATAGGGACAGACCGGAGGAGAGAGACGAGACCTTTAGGTCTGAGGACACCCTGCTGTGCTCAGGAAGGGAGAGCTTTTTTCCCCTTGATAGGACAATGAAGATAAAGGGAAAATGTATTTTGCTTAAAGGAAAATTAGGATGTGCTTTCTTCTTAAAAGGTCCAACAAAGGGAGGGAAAGGAGCCAAGGCTATATTATATGGTGTTTGTTTTTTAACTTCATCTTGGCTTAGGCTTTGCAAAATTAACAGATGCCTGTGCCGCCCTTGCTTATCCATTAGGAAGATGACTTTTATCAGAATCTTAGATCTTTTTTGGTCCTGTCCTAGTCCTTATTCAAGGTACATATGCAGATGAAGCAACAAAGTTAAAAAGGTATGAAAGTCTTTTGTTTTAAAAGCTCATTGGGCTTTTCCTACTGAAATGTATTTTCCCCTAAATGCCTTCTCTTCCATGTAGATATCTATAAGTGTCTTACGGACATATAGGTTGAATGATAGCATTCACATAACCCTTCTTGCTAAGTGCTGTTTTTCTCATTCCTCTCTAGGTCTTTCAAGTTCATTCAGAGTCAAGACTAGAGTAAACCATTCTATACAATAAGTTCCTGTTCCTGTGTTTACTCTTTCTGGTAAGCCCTTTTAAAGGAGATTGCTTTTCTAACATGCACTTAGAGAAAAAAAAAGTCAAGAATCTTCCTTCTAGGCAAATAACTCATATTGGGAGATAACTTTCAATATGATTTATTTCAATGGGATCCCTGAAGAGGGTATGAATAAACATCTATGCCGAACCTCCAGGCTAGCTGGTTAGATTCATCTGGATGAATTTTTTTCTTTGAATCAGGAATTATTTCAAGGATATTTATAAATAAAGTCATAACAGGTGGAATCTCAGAGGGTGGAGAGGACAGAGTTTAGTTCAACTTAGTGAAAAAAATTCTGCACAATTATAAAAGCTATCCTAAAAAATATAATGAGTTACCTCTGGAGGTGGTGAATATTTTGTCACTGAAGGGGCTTAAGTAGAGGAGATGAATATAACAGGCAGAGGATTAAATCAGAGACCCTTGGAGACACCCCCCGTACTAAACCTCTGGTTTGTTTGGAAAGCATAATTCTGTGAACTAGTCAGCCCCATCTCTTGCTCCATGGCAGGTGAGTTCCATAGTGAAGGGTGGGGTTTCCCTAAGTGTGGTCAAATATAATACACTTTCTCAAGTGAATCTTAAATTAAGAGTATTTCTAGTCAAGATTCAAAGGACCACTAAGAGGCAAACCAATGGGTGAGAAGTACCTGATGTCCACCAGGAAGTTCAATGTGACAAAAAGGGCACTGGACTGGGGGGGGGGGTGAGTATCAAATGACCTCATTTCAAATCCTGGCTTTTCCACTCACCAGCTGTGTGGCCATAGGTAAATCACTTAGGCTTCCTAAACTCCAATTTCCTTATCGGTAAGATGGAAGTAACACACATCCTACCTACATCAGAAGGTTAGGGGGAAAATACTTTCTAAATTTTAAAATACGCTTTGAATAGGGAAAGTGTGTGTGTGTGTGTGTGTGTGTGTGTGTGTGTGTGTGTGTGTGCGCGCGCGTGCGCGTGTGTGCATGCATGTGTACACAGAGTTTAATATTGGAACTGGAAGAAGCCCCAGATTCATTGAATCTGACCCTTTTGTGGCTCTGATGAAGAAAAGACCGAAGAAAGTGGGGATTTACTTAACTGTCTAGCACAGAGTCTAGTGGCTGGACTAACAGGCACAGATATTTGTTGAACTGTTGCAGGTGACTCAAATCCAGATCTCATGGTCCCCAGACCAGTATTCTTTGTACTGTACTGGAACCAAGTGGCCTTAATTGGTAAATTGCCTTCCTGGTAGCTCCCTTGATCTCTTAGGGAATAAACCTCTCTTCTTCCTATGGGAAAAGGCTCCTGCTTTCCTTTCCCAGACATTCTGACATAATGCAGATGACTGATGTTTCCTTCACTTCCTCCTTTATCCTTGTGCTAATGAGACATGGCAGAAGTGTTCCTGAATGACGTTCTAACATCACTGTCACTTACTCAAACCTAACATGTCTTCCTCCCTTCAAAACTAGTCCTCTAGCTACTAAGTTGTGTTGCCTTTTGGAGAGATTTTTTAAAATTTTGTCTTCAAAATAATACCTGCGACATAGCAGAAAGGACAAGGCAATCAATTAAATCACGATTTTATAATTAGAGAGGCTGAGGTCCAAGATGTCCATGGAGTTAGTTGAAATGATCCATGAATGAGAAGGAAGGGCTGTAACAATAACAAGAAAATGTGTACATTTATTCCCATTTTCAGCCCCTTAATATTTTGGTTATAGTATATAGTTAGTAAATGGTTGTTGAATGAATGAAATCCCCTCTGCACAATGGGGGTGTTGAGGTCTGTAGCTAGTGCCTATGGAATTTATAATTCTCACCATCCATCAATCATATGCCCAGTTGGTTCATTTAAGGTCACCTTCATAATTCAGAACCACTGAAAGTCATCCTCAATCAGCTAGCCAACCTGTTGCCAATGAAGTATTAATTCTACTACTTAAAGCTTAGTTAGCTTTTTACAGAATGAAAAGAAAAAGATTGTTTTTCTTTGGAGTGACATTTCATATCTGGAAAGAAATGAGAATGTTCCTGAAATAACATGACACATACATTGTCTTTGCAATTTGATGCCAATTTGGGGGAAAGGAGGTATATATTTGGGAAGGCTTTGCAAATATAGCCAAAGTTAATTACAGCAAAACTTAAGCGGTAAATTTTAAAAATATATTGTTCAATTCTTATATTAAATTTGGCAGACTCACTCCATTTTCCCAACAGCCCAAATGGAGAATTATAGGTAGGGCTCACATTTCAAATAAAGACGACTTTTAAAATGTTCTATAATATCTACTTATTTATTAAGTATCGTCAGAAGTAGGGCTAAATATAGCAGGGATTCACTGACAGGAGTGAAGACAGCCCTTCACACACTTGATGAGCTGTTTGGGCTACTTGTGGGTACATATATAGTGGATGTCAGACGACGAAGGTACAGAAAGCAAATACCAATGAACAAGAGTATGAAGGATGATGACTGCATGGGAGTGTGGTCAAGCATGGATTGGAGCAGTTTGAGATGCTTTGTGAGAGATGGGGTGCTCATGTAGCAGATGGGAGATCTGTGCTAAGGGAACATAAGAGCAGTGCTCAACTCTGACTGCAGTAAGGGAAACAAGACTGGTAATGTGATAGACTCACCATGGTCTGTTGAAAGGGCTAACCCTGTACAGGAACTGGAGGTACTGAACCTGTATTTCTAATATGGCCACAAAATTCCCCTCCTCATATGGCAGAGAATTCCTAGAGTTTGTGGAGTCTGTGCCCAATACTGGGCAGAGAACTAGGACTCGCGAGAAATTGTTTTGTTAAGGGCACACAGAGGACTTTTGTATTTGCTCCTTACTATTTAATGTTTTGTTAGACTGAGTACTTGCAGGGGAGCAGAAAGGAAGCAGAGATCCTGATATTCTGTAAGTTCTCAGTAAATGCTTTTTGATTCACTCACTGAAGACTTTTGATTGGAAAGCAAGAAAAGCTGGATTCTGATGTTCTTATGGGAATCTCTGGTTTGAGGCAAGAGGCCCCTGAGATTGAGCTTGGCCAGGGTCTCACACACAGATTAAATAAACTATACATGCCAGTTCACAAGAATAGACAAGCTCACCTTAATTGTCTGTGTTCTTTTCCTTATTTGCTAATTGGCAAAATAAGATGAAATAAAAGATAACCTATAGGACATCTTCCTGTTGTTAGTTCAAATTAGCAATGTTCTACTATAATTGAGTTTCTTTCCAACTAAGGGTTACTTTGTAAAGATTTTATCTCCAACCACTAGTAGCAATTAAGTAGCATCATCTTACTCTTATGAAACTGACATCTCTCTACTCACAAAATTCACCACTGATAGAAAAACCTCTCCATGTAATCTGATCTATGACAGCTGCCCCAGGCTCATCAGCACCATGTAAAATAGTTCAGGAGTTCTTAATCTGGGGACCCCTTTGGCTTCTTAAGGGTAGATTTCAAATTATTGTATTACAGTGTGGCAGGCACTGTGCTAAAACTATGTGGATTGAGGAAGGAAGAAGAATACTTCACAAACTATACAAACAAAAGGCATCAATATAAAATCACACAAGAAAACTAGAAGACTTGAAATATCCCCTTCCAACTCCTTATCTTTGGATAAGATTTCCTAGAAGTTGCCAGGGAGTTCATCTCAGATTCTAATTGGGTTTTCCTTTCTTCTCATTCTAAATCTCATTTTGCTGAATTTCTTGGACCAAAAGATATCATTTTTAAAGCTTGGAGTTGAGACAGCCTGTTCACCTCAATTCTTACCCAAGAAAGGAGCCCAGTAATTAATTATATAACACTAGTCTCCTAATATAGACTACTAGGTGGTGAAATGGATAGAGCACTGGGCCTGGAGTAGGGAAGACCTGAGTTCAAACTCAGCCTCAGACACTTCCTAGCTATCTGACCCATGGCAAGTCATTAAATCCTGTTTGCCTCAGTTTCCTCATCTGTAAACTGAATTGGAGAAGGAAATGGCAAACCACTCCTGTATCTCTGCCAAAAAGAGCCCAAATGGGGTTACAAAGAATCAGACACAACTAGCTAACAAAATAACACGAAATCCTACTTACAGGATTATTGGGAAAGGTGAGATTAGCTGTCCTCTTGAGGATCTTTTCAATTAACCAGTTCACAGATGCTATAATTCCCTTCTATATTACAAAACAGAGCTTTCCAGCTTTTTTGAGTTTCTGATACTGTCTGATTTCAAGACAGCCAAAAAAAAAGAAAAAAAAGGATGAGACATTTATTATTAAGTTAAAGTGAATTCAAATTAGCTTAATATCTTTATAACCAGCTTGCTAAATTCAAACATACTATGACATGTTAAAAAAAAACTAAGGTGGGAAAATCACCATCCTAGAGTAACATTCCTCACTGGACAGCTAATATCTCTGTCAGTATGACAAGGCCTCAGTAGTTACCCAGAGGACGAAGGTACAGAAAGCAAATATTTTAAAAAACAGTTTCAAATATAACAAGTCATTGATATTATAGCAATGATACCAGCTCAAATTTATATATGATACTTTGAAATTTGCAAAATACTTTTTACATACATTATATCTTTTGATTCTTACCACTCTGCTCTTATTATTTTTATAGGGATGGGGACTGGACCAATGATTTCATTGACATGTGGAACTCCCAAGTGAGGAAACTCCCTCCACCAATGCAGGCTAGCAACTTTCCCAATATTTAGAGTCTTAAAGATTTACTCAAAGCACTGAGAACATAAGCCACCAAGGGTCAAATAGTCAGTATGTATCAGGGGAGGACTCAAATTCATGCTTTCCTGGTTTCAAAACTAGCTTTCCATATAATGGAAAGATGGACACACATCCTCTCACCCCTGTTTTATAGACAAGGAGACTGAGGAACAGAGAAGCTAAGTGACTTGCCCAGGGTGTCTGAGGCAAGATTCCAATCCAGGTTTACCTGATACCAACTTCAGTTGTACAGTTTTCATAAAATCAAACATAGGAACATTTAAACTTTCTGAACAAATAAATTAGGCAGAGATTATGCGAATTAGAATATTCTCCTCTTCATAAAGTCTTTGCTGAAGAGTTTCTTTTAATAGAGAGCTCTCCCGGTACATTTAACTATTCATTTACAGACCATTAGCTACTTGACAGGGAAGCTTCAGGGCAGACAAGTTTAAAGCTGAAGTGTTAGGAACTACTACCAACTGAAGATTAATCAGAAGCAGACAATACAACATTTACTCTTAAATGTAACATAATGGGAGAAATGAGATTTCAAAAAAAAATCAAAATACTTTCAACTGTTCTATAAAACAAGTTAGCTATGCTTTGATTCTAAGTATCAAGAGAGTTGCTTCTGGCCTGTTGGATTCCAAACCTAATGGAATCTCCTAAAATCTCTGGAGTCAACACTAGCTCTTTTCCACTTTTAATATTCACCCAGGTTTAAAGGAAGATTACTTACAAAATAATTTACGAATCTTTAAGTTGTGGGTAACTGAAGGTATGCCAACAGGAGACAGAGAAAGCCTGAGTATATGAAATACCCAGATCATCAGAAGCCTCCCAGCTTCTTAGTGCAGCTCATCTTTCCCCCAGATGTTACCAATTACCAAAATGATAGCTCTGGCTTTCACCTCTTCTCATTGCCTCTCAGACTGAGCTGCTGCTGAGTAATGAAATGGAGAAAGAAGGCAGGGAGGGAGGAAGGGAGATGAGGGGCAGGGGATAAAGGCCAAGGGTGACCCCCAAACTGAACCTCCAGCCCAATCAAAGCTTGTATGGGTATGCAGTACCCCCCACAAACCTGGAAAGAACTTGCTTCTCTTGTCCCTTAGGAAGGATGTACATTTCTATGAAACTTCTTCCTCTCCTCCAAGAAGGAGTCACAGATTCTCATCCACAAGGGACTCTGGACCCTCTCTTGCTTTAGCCTTCTGACCCACTATAAGCCCACTAGCCATAATTAAGAGTAGATTCTTCCATCATTATCTAATCAAGGACTGGAATCTTCCCTTTCCCTTGGTCAAAGGTCAGTGAAGTATTGTCTCTTTCTTGGTGTTTAACAGTATTTTCACTCTACACTCTTAATCATTGAAGGAACATCTTACGTTATTTATTTAACTACCAGCCTCCTATTATTTCTTGTTCATCCTGGCCAACACACCTATATCAACCCTGCCTATTTAGATGGGGAGCTCCTTCTTTCTAAGCAAAACATTCACTATTTTTGTGCTTTCAAGATTTCCTCTGGGGCGGCTAGATCCTGAGTTCGGATCTGACCTCAGACACTTAACACACGCAAACAAAAAACCTAGCCGTGTGACCTTAGGCAAGTTACTTAACCCCAATTGCCCTCTAAAAAGCAAAAAAAAAAAAAAAAAGATTTCCTGGCTCATGACCACTGCTGCATAGGGCAGAGTGCTCTGGATTGGAAGTGGGGATGAGTGCATTATTGATTTAGAACTATAATGGATGTCAAAGGTCCTTTAGTCCAGCCCCTCATTTACAGAGGCCCAGAGATGTAGAGCAATTCATTCAAAGTCACACAGCTAGTCAGTATTGAGGTAAACCAACCACTTTTTAAAGAACTAACTGCTCATTCCTAGGTCTGAAGCAAAATAATAAATCTCCCATGGGTGAAATGAGAATCAGGGAACACATCTTCTAGGCTTCCAGCTCTTATAAGGCAGACTTTCTTCTTTGCCCAGACCTAGAGAAGGAAGCAGAGTTTTATACAGAACTAAGAAGATGTAGCAGAAATAATGGTGGTTAATGGTGGCCACTAGTCCAACCCAAATGACCTTATTTGTTGACCATATTCCACATGGAGAATACTGTGCTAGCTGTTGTTGAGGGACCCATCCTCCAGAAGTAGCTTAGCCTTCAGTAAAGAGTACAAGACAGAAACAAATGGGAAGCAAAACAACAGGACGATGAAATAGGAATACAAGACAATGGTACAAGACCCCAGTTGACCACCCATGATTAAAGGGCATAGATAATAAGAGTTATAGGAATGCAAAGGGGGTAGAGGGAAAGACTATGGCTTCCACTATTGAGGGAAAGCTCCAGGAAGGAGGTAAGCCTTGGATTGGGCCTCAAAAGTTAGTGGGGTTTCAAAAAGCAATCAGATGGGAGAATGTGGTGATGATGGCCGAGGAGAGCGCTGTGTGCACAGTGTGAACAAGGGCTCTTGGGGCAGAGGAGCAGGACATCTGGGGACACCAAGAAGAGAAGGAAAGCTTGGAAAGACCAACAGGGACCTAATTAAAGAGAGTCTTGAATGTCTGGTAAGGAGTTTCAACTTTTTTTCTGCAGGTAACAAGAGTTGAGTATTTCTCAGTAGATCAGTGACATGAACAAAGGAGTGTTTTAGGAGCAGTCAATCAACTGGCTTGAACTGGCAAGCAGAGACCAGAAGGAGGGAAGCTAAACTCAACATGTCCAAAGCAGAAATCATTCTCCCCTCCTCCTGCAAAACCAACTATTTCTCCTAACTGCTCTTATTTTTGTGATGGTCAGTTCTATTTTGGTTCAGTCATCTTTGTTGTTTCAGTCACGTCTGACTCCTCCTGACCCCATTTGGGGTTTTCTCTTTTTTTTGTTTTCATTTTTTTTGAGGGGGGCAATAAGGCTTAAGTGACTTGCCCAGGGTCACACAGCTAGTCCAAGGTCATATTTGAACTCAGGTCCTCTTGACTCCAAAGCAGATGCTCTATCCACTGTGCCACCTAGCTGTGCCATTTGGGATTTTCTTGGCAAAGATACTGGAATGCTTTGCCATTTCCTTTTCCAGGTCATTTTAAAGATGAAAGAACTAAAGCCAACATAGTGAAGTGACTTGACCAGGCTCACACAGCTTGAGGTTCGGGGCGGCTAGGTGAGTGAGTAGAGCGCTGGCCCTGGAGTCAGAAGGACCTGAGTTCGGATCCAGCCTCAGACACAACACACACAAACAAAAACCTAGCCTGTGACCTTGGGCAAGTTACTTAACCCGGAATGCCCTCCAAAAAGCAAAAAAAAGAAAAAAAAGTGTCTTGAGGTTGAATTTGAACTCAAGTCTTCCTGACTCTAGGCCCGATACTCTATACTATGTGCCATCAGCTGCCCAGATCATCCAGTGTGGAGCTGGGGTAGTAGTAGATATTAAAATGATAAGGGAAAGGGGGAGAGAACACTGAAAAGCACCTAGTGAAAATTAAAAAAGCAAATGCCAGAAGCATAAAAGTTTTAATATTTTTAGGGGAAAGGGAAGACGGCTAGGTGAATGGTTTCAAAGTATAAGGTGCCATAATGGTGAGATTGGGAAACACAAGGGATCGGATGTCTCTTGTTGGGAGGATATGGGGTCACAAGGAAAGAGAATGAATAAGTAAATGGAAGGAGAATGAGAACAAGGGTTATGTGCTTTACAGCTGTACTTCAGGCCAGTTATGGATGGAGACATGCCTAGCAGAGGCTGCTTCCTTTAGGTTGCACTGGGTGGAATGCAGGATGAGTAGAAGCTAGGCTGGGAAAAGTCTAGTGAGAAGGCAGTGGGAACGCATAGAGATCTGAGAAAGACAAAGACAAACAGGAGGGAGAAATCTGAGAAATAAAGACATCTGGGGGACGGGGGCAAGGGCAAAAGTGAATCTGTACGCAATCAGCTTTCTACACCCATCCCCCAAACAACGTATCATGTGTTTGTGTAGGGATTCAGGGAACAGGATGGCTTACGTTAGAGAAGAAAGGAAA
The DNA here is from genome assembly GCA_011680675.1 of Gymnobelideus leadbeateri. NCBI lineage: Eukaryota > Metazoa > Chordata > Mammalia > Diprotodontia > Petauridae > Gymnobelideus > Gymnobelideus leadbeateri. Next base: position 42,506 of record WOXC01008237.1, read on the forward strand.
TGCTGGCAGGCCCCAAACTCTTTTCAAGACTGACACAAGTATTCCTGACTCTCAAAAGAAGAAATAAGTGGTAGAGTAGAAAAGTCAGCAGATGGAGAATCAAAGGATTTATGTTCAAATCCAGCTTTGACTATTTTGCTGACTGTAAGGCCCTTCATTTAATTCTCTGGGCCTTAATGTCCTCTTCTTTAAAACCAAGGTGTGGTGACTAAATTACCTAGAATCTTAACCTATACCTTTATAGCTCTAAATCAGTAATCCTAAACCTTCATGACTGGACAAAAGATGAATATAGTAATCATTATGTTAACTTATAAAGGTGATTTCAAGTCAACAATTCTTAAGTGCAAGGCACTGGTGGAGATGTAAAGATTCGGCAAAAAATAGCCTCTGCCCTCATGGAGCTTACAGTCTGATAGGAAGATATGACGAAATCATAAGCATACTATTTAATATTATATACCTATTTGTATCTAATGGTGGCCATCTCTAGGGCAGGGATGGTAGTGGGGAAGAATGGAAGAAAAAAAAGTACATGATAACTTTAATATATTTAAAAGGAATAGCAAGCTGTATATGAGAGATTTGCAGTTTCATGTGTAATCATCTTTTTAAAAATTATACTGTTATGGAAATGTTTGTTTTATTCTATAAATTGATAAGAAAATAAAATTATAGTTATGGGTATAAGATGCAAAGTATGTAAAGTTGAAGGGAAGGCAGAATACCTCTAAAGAATGATTAACCCCTTTTTGTCTCTGTTTCCCCGGTGCCTGGAATACAACTGGCACTTAAAACAAACTTACTAATTTATTGATTGATTAAAGATGAACACACTAGATTTAAGTAGCAAATTTTTTTTAAAAGTATAAAAACATTAGCAAATATAAGGGCTGTTATCAACCTTTCTCTGTTCTTCACATACTAATACTTTTAAAAAACAAAACAAAACAAAACATTATGAGATACTTCAGTATCTACACTGTGAAAACCCTCTGAAGGAAAAGTAAGAAACCCATTATCAGCTATGCTCCAGTGACTTCCTGGAATGCCTTATAAGGCTGCTTTGTTTTGTCCCCCCTCTCCCTCTTCAAACCTGGTTATACTCATTTGACATATAATAGCAAAGGCTTCAACTTTCATCATCCCTATGCACAGCTCTGTCATTCTGACAAACTTCCTTCTTGTCCATTTCCATTTCCAATTCTGCCTCTCCTTCTCCCCCCATGACATTACCATTTTAATATCAGCTCAGTAGCAGACCTTTCTAAAAGCCTCTCTTCTTCTGTCCTTCTGCATGGTTTATTGATATGACAACATGGGCAAAGCAGGGCATCGAGCTCCCCAAACATCATTAGGATAGATATTAAACATTCCAGCCAGCCAGCTCACCAGAGGGGTGCAAAGATAAATGAACCATGGTTGTCATCTGAATTTCTGGTATGTGACGGATAGGGGACATCTTTCACACAAATCTAAAATTACACCGAAGTGTAAACACTCTCCCCATACACATAAAGTGACTTCTCAACAGCCCCTATGAGACCAAACACTTCTTATTAACATTAAGGTTCTCTCTGGAACAACAAAATCTAGACTCAACCTTACCTTCATTCTGACATGACCAAGAGACAAGAATAAAGAATTGGAGTAAATCAATGAAAAAAGTTTTACATATAATACCTTAATCTTTTTTTTTTTAACAATATCCCAATGGGAGAGGAAATAGGTGAATTTTCTAATTAGAGAAAATTAAGGTATGGATTTAACCCAGTTATTGATCATTAAAGTTGAAAGAGAACTAAGAAATCATGTAGCCTAATCCTCTCATTTTTCAGATGAAGAAACTGAGGCACCAGGAGGTTATGACTTGCCAACAGTCACCAAGGTAGCTGACTACAAATTCCAGCCCAGTGGCTCTGTCTCCCTCCCTGCCACTCTTTTCAGTCTGCCATGGTATTTTCTGTTACCTGGTGCCTAGGGTCAAAAAGCACCATAGGAGTTAGTGTTCTCTGCTTCACAGCACATGCCACCATATATCCTCTTGTCTAACATTAGTATGTGAAACAAAGCAGCAGCATAAATGTTGAAAGTACTAAAAAAGGCCCAAGAGAATTCAGATCCTATTCAGATCCTTTTCAGGGTGGTCCAACATTCTGGATATTTTCAGTCCTATAATACAGATATTTTGAGTCCCTGTAGAGCAGAGTCCATTTCTTGTTTTTCTTTGTATCCCACCCATAGGACAGCATACGATCCCCTAATAGGTACTTTAAAATAGTTATTGACTGAGTTGACATGTTTCACAGTAAAAAAAAAATAAATTTAAAAAATTGAAGCTTATAACAATGCTAACAATTACATGAATAAATCACCAATTAATTTTTAATATCTACAATAAATGGGATCTTACATTCTGACAGCAGCTTAAGTTGGTGAAGCCTAATTCAAGTTGTTTAAAATTCACACACACTTAAGAAGTTAAAGTACTGTATCAACAAGCAGCACCTTTAGTAGTAGAATTCAAAACAACAACAAATTATCCTAATTAACAATAGCTCATTAGAAAAAGGAAAGTTTCAAATAGTTTTCCTTGATCAGATTTTTTGTCCATATTCTATAGCTCATCGTAGACCATTCTACTGAATTCATATTTATTAATTACTTATGATATTCAAGGCATTGGAGAGACAATAATGCAAAAAGGCCTTTGCCTAAAGGAACTTACAATCCAGTATGAAGAAAAGATATAAATGTTTAGTCATGTCTCAATCTTAGTGACCCCATTTGGGGTTCTGTTGGAAAAGATAATGAAGTGGTTTGCCATTTCCTTCTCCAGACCATTTGAGAGATGAATGAATTGAGGCAAACAAGGTTCCTTGACAGGTCCAGGATCACATAGCTAATAAGTGCCTCAGGCCATATTTAAACTCACGACTCTGTTTTAACAATCCCCAGTGCTGTGTAATTCTAATAACCCAAGTTGGCCTAGAAGAAAGGATGAGAAAATATATCTCCTTCCCTATTTTACACAGTTGGGATATCTATGCTGAACACTACATATATCATTAGGCTTTATTGATATGTAAGTTGGTTGTGTGGAACTATGTTCCACCCCCTCACTCACCCCCACACACTCTTTTTTACTCTTTATTTCAATAATATTTCAATAATAATATAAACATAATAGATATTAATACAATTATTTTAAAAGAAGAATAATAAAATTAAAATAGGGATGTGAATGTTAGGAAATAGAAGGAGATTCAGGATGCCTGTTTGTTGCTAAAGAGTTCAAAATTCCTGATCAATTGTGAAAACTTCCTGCCAGTTGGAGGGAGGAATGTTTTGTTATCTACAGAGATGTGCCCAAGAACTTTTGAATTTTCTTAGGGAAATGAGAGAGAGAGAGATCGAGAGAAAGAGCAAAAGATTTATTTAATATAATTTTCTTCACCACATGCTTTCTGACTAAACAATTACATTGAAACTGGACCAAATTTTAGATCATCCAATGGGGATCAGAGAACTGGAAGGCCACTGTTTTGCTCCACTTAAGTGCCCACCACCTAGGATAAGTGATGGTTTTATTTTTTTGTGAGCGGAAGTAATGTACACTGGAAAGATTGTTGGATTTGGCATTAGGAATATCTGGGTCCAAGTCATAGTAAAGTAGAAAACACTGTATTTAGAGTCAGAGGACCTGGATTCAAGTCATGAATCTTCTTCTTACTATCTATGTAATCTGAAGCAAGACTTCTCATTTATTCAGGGAACTCATTCAAACTTCTCTAAAGTTACAGACTGATTGCTTCTGCCTGAGTGGGGGTTGGGGGTGGGAAAGTGCCTATGACAAAGAGTTCTCCACACTGATAAAATCACAGATCCTTCCCAAATTCAACTAATTTCTTCCTTAAAAAACAAAAACAAAAACAAAACAACCAAACCAAAAAAAAAACCACCCTTTCAATTTCAGAGTATTTTTGGGGGTAATAGTCAAACTGCCTATTATTTTGTCCAAACAAATTTCTCCTGCTTTAATTTAAGGGCTTTTTGTTACTTTTTCCTCTATGGACATGGAAGATAAATGTTTAGCACCCTCTCCATAAGAATTTTTCCTCAGCTTCTAGGTAATAAATATGTTACCCTTCGGCCAGCACTTCAGAAACAACCTCCGTCCTTTAATCTTTACTCAGGAGAACAATTTTTCATCCTTTAAAAAATATTTTCTTCACTTTTTCTTGAACTTCCCTCGGTATTTCTTGCCTTGTCTTTACAATGGAGTGACCCAAAATGGCATTGATCAGTGCTCCATGGGGCCCCAGAAGGATTACTTTTTGGCCCTGCATGTCAAGTTCTTTTTACCACATACCAGGATCATGCCTTTGTTCCGAGGGTCATCACATTGAAGCTAACCACATCTAATTCATATCTGAGCTTGAATTTACAATAAGCATATAGTACATATCTCTGTGCTTCAGTCTTAAGTACAGTCTGAACCTCATCTGAAAAATGGAGGAGCTGAACTAGCTGACCTGTAAGGCTTTTTCCAATTCTAATTATCTGTCAAGTTATGATGATCTAACTTTTCTCATCATAGCCTTCTATGATAAGTGAAGATAATAGATAATAACTTCATTGCAGAAACAGAAAAACTACCATATACACCTAAACTAGTTCTGTCAATGGTAAAAACTGGTGGGGTCAGTTCCAGGGTCAAAATTTGTAATCGAACTCTGTTTCAGGGGATGAGCTACTTTATCTGCCAAAATAACTTCTGTCCAAGTCTTATTTTGATGTCTACTCATGTGGAAGTAACCCTGGGTTCTCCAAGGCTGGGCCTTGCCCAAGGCAAAATGTTGGCAGTTTTCTAAATAAGAAAAGCTTTAAGTCCAATATTAAGCCACTTTATGTCGGAGGACCAACCTAGGAAAGTTTGACCGCATGAGGATACCAACAGAGCACATGACCCTGTGTAATACCCATTTCTCTTGCTAGATGACTAGCCTGTCTGTTTTAATCATACAATGATTTGGTAATTTCTTTTACATCACTTTTTTTTTAGAGTCAGTTATCCAAATATCAAATATCCAAGTATTTGTCATTTTAGAGATAGAATTTATTGGTAAATGAAGCAAGGAATTTTCAGATAATTACAATGATTTTTTTTAAGTGTATGATTAGTGAAATCTAGACAAATAGTTGTTTTTGTTATTGTCAGTGTCTGAAAATGAGATACCTTCTATGGAGGACTTACTCTGAACCCAAAGGGCCTGAGTTCGAATCCATTTCTCACCATTACATGTAGTAACCCTTAGTAAGTCATCTGATTTGCTTGGGCTCCAATTTCCTCATCTATAAAAAATGGAGTAGATATAGTGGAGGCCTTGAAGACCTCTTGGGTCTCTTTCAACTCTAGGTGTATGACCTATTCTCATATCATGTAGTATGGATGACAAGAATCACATCTTTAGAATGGTCAGGCCCTGTAAAAATACTTCAACAAGACCCACTGCCTGGTACCTAACAAATAATTTTAGTACCCACTTTTCAATCCCTCAAAAACATTTTGATTACCAGCTTCTTTTCAAAGTAACCCCTCTACTCATACCCCAACCAAATAAAATAAACAAACAAAAACCAAACCAATGCACAATTCTGACTCTATGGTTTCAGACTCACTTCTTTTTCCCTTCTCCTCTATGTCTTTACAACTCAGAAAAAAAAATGGACTGTGAGTTTTCTTTCCCAAATGAGAAAAACAAAGAGAAAGCAAGCACCTCATGGTTTCCTACTGGGGGTGGATATGCAGTCAAATCCTCAGCCCAGAGAGAATCCAAAATGTTGAACTCTGACCTCTGCACAACAGCTGAGCCAAAGCACAGTTTGATCTTTCAGAATGCAAGAGGGATTGATTTTCACAGTAGAGAAAGTCTTCAAATGTTCTCTGGGGTCTTTTCCCCACCTAATAGGTGATATAAATGAGGAAAAAAATAGGGCTTGAAAGCCCCTGAACAGATCATATTCTATCAGGCAAGTAATGGACAAACCAAGGCATGTTCACTCTTCTGTCTGTCTGCTGGGGTAGGAGGGGGGTACAGGAGAGAGTTTTATGATGTCATCTTGAGAGTCAATCATCCCCTTGTCGGGTTAGCCTCACAGCCTTCATAGATAGAAAACACATCCCTGGGTTACAGGTTCTATGGCCCACTTCTTGAAGTTAAACATTTTGACAAAGTTTCCATTAGAATGTTTTGGGGGGTGATAGTAGGGAGAAATCTCAAGTGCATTTGGCATTTACTGAAACAATTGCCAAAGTTTCATTGTCAGAACCTGCCCAATTTCAAGGTGCAGAAATCAACACCAATCACGAATTCTCACTTTAAGATGTGCACATGTATGCACGCATGTCCACCAGAGCACCCTAATTATATATTTTTTAAAAAGCAAAGACAAGAGAACAACCACCCAGAATTCCAGGGCCATAGTCATACCTCCAGCTCAGTTCTCAGTGGCAGGGTGAGAGGCATCAGATGATGTTTCCAACATGTGTTTCTGCTGCAGGGTGGGAGGGAGGTACTACATTGGATTAGACAGGGCTTCATCCCTGAGCAGCTGCCCCCTTGAGCCCTGAGCTTTGAGGGAAAAATGACTTCATTGGAAAAAGTAATCACCTCTGTGAACACACAACAATGATAGGTTTCTGGCTGCTTTCTTTGCCACTTTAAATGGGACACTCCCCACCTCCCCCTACCCCCAGGGTAGGGATATTTATTTTTTTTTATGATTGGAAATCTGAAAATATCGATTTAATACTTAGCATAAAGAAATACATTTCTAATTTAAATGAATATTTTTTCTAAAGTATAGCTCATCTTAGCTTTCCCTCAACTAGTATCTTAAAACCTTTTCCTGATATATAGTAAACACTTAATGCATTATTTCTCCATTCATTAATGATATTTGACACTCTACCCCCACCTCCCCTACCTCAAGAGGCACTGGAACTTTTCTTGAAATAGAATCATTGTGGATTTCACAAATTTATTAGAATATAAAAATCCTTTAAAATCCTATGATTCTTTGATAACTAGATAGTGTTCATGGCCTGCAGGCAGGCACTCTAAAACTATATATAATATCAAGAAACTTTATCGAAAAACTTTAGCAACAATACATGCACTTTACAGAGGAAGAGGGACCCCGGGGATGCATCCCTGAGACAAAGGTGTTGACAGAAATGAGTAGCCCCAGGAGGCTCCCTCTAATCTACAGCCCCTAAGAAGTAGAGAAAGTATGTATCCATCCTGGGTCAGTACAAGACATCTGGAGAATTCTTAGATATAGGGGATGTGACAATAAGCTCAGGGACACTAAATAACAGTGCTTTCACTCCCTCAGTCTTTTTTCCCTGCCCCTAGAATTATTGGGCGGTCTCAAGATCTATCTCTCGGCTGTCTTGTGCTGAACCCTCCCAAGGTTGAGCCAAAGGAGTCTTGGAGATAGATTCCAGAGCCATCCTGAGACTTGGGGTTTGGGAGAGAGGCTGGAATGGACAATGAGCTGAAAGATGTAATAGTTGCTTAACTCTGAAGCCATGAAAACGTACCAGGGAATTAGATGATAAATTTTTAGTTAGAAGGAAGGAACCTTCCAGGTTATTTGGTTCAATTTTCCCTTACAGACAAAGGCTATGGAATGCAAAAAAGTGAAGTAATTTGGCCAGGTCACTCATTAAGTAGAGGAGTGGGGATTCTGAATCCGGTCCTCTGATTTCCAAATCTAGCATTCTTCCAACTATGTCCATTAACTCTGGACATCCTGAAAATCTCTGTCCTGGGCCCTCTCCTTTTCTCTCTAGTCTATGCTTTTTGCTTTAGTGATCCCAGCAGTTCCCATAGATTCAATTATTCTTTCTGTGCTGATGATTCCCAAATTTATCTCTCCAGCCCTATTCTCTCTGCTGGCCTCTAGTCTCGCCATCTCCAACTATCTAATGGACTTATACCACTGGATGTCCCACAGATAGGAAGTGTCCACAATCTGAGCTCATTATTCTTCTCCCCAACCTACCCCCCCACTAGCTCCCCCATTACTGTCAAGAGAACCTACGAGTCACCCAGCCAATGAGCTCTAGGTATCGCCCTCAACTCTCTTTCTCAACCCCCATATCTAATCAGTGGTCACATCCTGTTGATTTTAATCTTCTTAAGCCCTCTAGTATAGGATCCCTTCAGTTCTCTGCCACTGCCATCACCCTGGTGTAGACCTTTGTCCCCTTAGGTCTGGACTACTGCAACACTGTGCTGCTGGGTCTGCCTGCCTCAGGTCTCTCCCTGCTTCAATCCATCCTCCACTCCCCTGGCAAAGTGATTTTCCTAAGAACAGGTCTCCTCAGGCTGGCAGGGATGACAGAAAGGATAATATGATGGTTTGAAGGTATGGGATGAGACATACATATATATATATACATATATACATACATACATACATATATACACACATATATATGTACATATACATGTATACATATATATACATACATATATATATATATATATTTTTTTTGCGGGCAATTGGGGTTAAGTGACTTGCCCAAGGTCACACAGCTAGTTTTTGTGTTAAGGTCTGAGGCTGGATTTGAACTCAGTACCTCCTGACCTCAGGGCCGGTGCTCTATTCACTGTGCCACCTAGCCTCCCCCGAGACATATATTTTTGTATAAGCCGGACTATGTATATTTTTATGAGATATTTGGTTTTATTTTTCTTGTTTTTCAGTGGGGTAGGAGGGAAGATAAGTTGATTTCTGTTAATTTTTTAAAATAGTAACATTAGGGAATGTGTGTGCTAGAGATGTGAAATGTTACATGAAGCTACTGTATTATTAATTTTACTTACTTTACTTATCACAAGAGATTTTTCATTAAGTAAAGGTATTCTAGAAATGTCTATAGTATCAAAACAAAACTTATCAATACAATTGAAAGCATTTTTTTTAAAGGCCAGTCTTTTATCTCTGCCCCTTTCCCCCTAATATTTCCACCAGGATCAAATAAAAAATTCTGTTTGACTTTTAAGCACTTCAAAACCTGACCTCTTCCTCCCTTTCCAATTTTCTTACACCTTACTGTCCTCCAAGTACTCTGTGACCAAGTGACAAGGCCTCCTTACTCTTCCTCAAAGAAGACACTCCTCCCAACTCCACCCATTTTCATGTTTTTTTTTTCTCCCCCTCCCCCCATGCCTGGAATCATCTTCCCTCCTCAACCTCCAGGCTTACTAGCATCAGCTAAAATTCCACTTTCTGCAAGAAGCCTTTCTCAATCTTACTTAATCTCTATGCCTTCCTGCTAAGACTAGCCCCACCTTATCCTTTTTTGCATGTTGTTAAGAGAGTGAGCTCCTTGAGAACAGGAACTGGGTTTTGTTGGTGGGTGTTTGGGGGCCTTTCTTTATATCTTTGGTGCTTAGCTCAGTACCTGATAGGTTGTAGATACTTAATAAATGCTTGTTGACTGATTATATAATATAATATTGACTATTGCAAGTGAATAAACATTTAAGCACCTATACTATGTGCAGGCATACATATGCTCTTCACTCAGGCAGGCTACTTTCCTTTTCTCATAAATCCATTAAAAAAAATGAAACATCACTGTTTCAATTGCTTGGTATTGAACAGAAAACTGCCTCTTCCACCTCCATCCCAAGAACCTAAAACAGGCATCATGGACATCTTTTCCAATCTAATGATGCCCATGAGCCCCTTATCACAGCAAGGTTTTTAAATGCATAAAATTAAGTGCATAGGATTACAGAGGAAACAAATTGTAACATTAAAATAGTTATCCAAATATTACAAAACAAATTTCATGGAACCCCTGAAGTCTAAGGGGGTCCCTGGAACCCAGGTTAGGAGCCCCTGGAACAAAGGATCTTCCATAACTTTGTAAAGGACTGATGTTTCTTTTTAATTGTCAGTTTTCTTATGACTTGCTGCCCTCTCACTTTTCCCACCAAAGTTTTCAAAGACATTTTGGGGACTATTTGATGGAAGAACAAACAGGCAGCAGCTAAAACTTCAAACACAAACAGGATTCCTCCATGCCACTGGGGGCAGGGAGTTAGGAGGTTTCAGTGAGAGACAAAAAGCCCCTTTTGTTTATGGTAGCACCAGCCAAGCTACTGGGGAATGGCTCAAAGAAGCTGGAAAAGAAGAATATTTTTCATTTTCCCATTGTTTCCAGACCTTCTGTCTCCTCTCCTCCCCGCCCCCTCCTTGGGAGTGAAGGAGAAGCTTAAGAAGAAATGTCTGCTAAGGACTGTTTCATCTTTCACCCAAATTTCCTTTCTCCTTAATAGTTCAAAGTCAAATTCTTATCTTCAGAGTACTTCCAGATCCTTAGGTCTTTTTAATCCCTTTCTTGGCCTAAATAATTGCCAGACCTTCCTCTTCCCCCAATCTCTGTCCTTATTACAATACAAAACATATCCATTCTCCTGCCTAGTCACCTATCCATTCATTTAAACAGGCAATTATTAAGCACCTTCTATATGCAGTGCATGGTGCTAGCAATAAAGACGTGGGCTAGGTATATAAACACCAATACAAAAACCAGTCCCAGAGGTGTTTATTACTGTCTAGGTCTGCAGGAGCTCCTTCCCACCTTCCTAGTCATGAGGACGTCTAGTCAGTCACCCAGGAATGCCCCCACTTCCAAAGGAAAGTCGAGAAACCCCACAGCCCCACAATTTGCACTGTGGTGGCTAATAATTTTTTTTTTTAATCTCAAGCTTTGGGACTCAAGCTGTTAGAACTTCTACTCCATTCCAGCCTCGTCTCACTGGCATTCTCAAAGTCGGTCCTTGCAATTCCTAAGATTTCTCTTCAGACACGTCTTAGCTCTGATTTCAGCAGGAGCCAGGAACATTAGCGGATGGGGAACCCGAAAGATCCTGCCTCAAGATCTGTTTTGGGACTTTTCTTCATTTACAAGTTTTTCAGAAATCTAGGGGTGGCTAGGTGCGCAGTGAATAGAGCACCGGCCCTGGAGTCAGGAGGACCCGAGTTCAAATCCGGCCTCAGACACTTAATACGCACTAGCCCTGTGACCTTGGGCAAGTCACTTAACCCAATTGCCCTACCTTCTCCCCTTCAAAAAGCAAAAAAGAAAGAGAGAAAGGAAGGAAGGAGGGAGGGAAGGAGAAAGGAAAGAAAGAAAGGAAGGAGAGAAGGAAGGAAGAGAGAGATAAAGAAAGAAAGAAAGAAAAAGGAAGGAAGAGAGAGAAAGAAAGAAAGAAAGAAAGAAAGAAAGAAAGAAAGAAAGAAAGAAAGAAAGAAAAAGGAAGGAAGGGAGAGAAAGAAAGAAAGAGAGAAAGAAAGAAAGAAAGAAAGAAAAAAGGAAGGAAGGAAGAGAGAGAAAGAAAGAAAGAAAGAAAGAAAGAAAGAAAGAAAGAAAGAAAGAAAGAAAGAAAGAGGAAGGAAGGAAGGAAGGAAGAGAGAGAGAAAGAAAGAAAGAAAGAAAAAGGAAGGAAGAAGGAAGGAAGGAAGAAAAAATTTACAGGGTGTGTCAAAAGTCAGTGCAAAGTACACTAAGACTTTTAGGATAATTTGTATATTTGTGTATACACACACATACATACATATTTCCATACAATTTTTGACATATTTCCACCAACATTTCTTGTCTTCATGATCTATAATTTCTTAAGGGAAGACAGGCTACTTAACTTTTCCAGTACCTGTACAATTCAGTTCTCTTGCTGTCCAAGCTGCCAGAAGCACCACATCTACAGTTATTTCCAACAAACCAATGATTTTTTGTGTGGCAAAGTTTAAGTCATGAGGAAACAAGATAGAACATGTCAGCCCTCAGTTCTTTCTTTTAAAAAAAAGACTACACATTAGCTCAGAAGGTTTTTGCCTGCGTGAGGTTTAGATTTTTTTCTTCATTTTCTTTTTAAAGAAACCCTGCTAACTAAAATGTCATAGCAGCTAAGGGAAAACAAGACGTATGAAGCAGACTGTGATCTTAGGATTCTGAGGGCTATAAATATTCAGTTGGGTTTTTTAACCCTTCAAATAGCACTTTCAAATCACTGAAAGCCTACATGCTATTAATTATTTCAGAGCTTCAGAAGACTTCCTAGGATTACACCTTTCAGAAAAAAAATTTATGAGCAAAGAAAATGCTTCAGTGTTTGTGTCGAGAAAAATGACATGATTTTCCCCCCAGAGTAAAGGAATGGAATGTAATTATCGCTAAGCAAGGTTGAGCAAAAATCCTCCACTGATGATAACTAGTGTGTCCCTCAACAGGCTGCTCTCAGGTAAGAAATGACATTGGCCCAAAGCCCCTCCTTAGGCTCTTACTCTCTCAGGTGTAGAGTCAAGATTGAAACAGAAACACATGAGAAGACAGAAAGTCCACCAGCAAACCTCTCCCCACCCCCCACCACGATGGGATGATTTCTGTACCTGGCTCTTATCTGGAACAGCAGCACAAAGGTTTGTACAGCAGAAGGACATGAAACCACTTCCTCTCTTTGGTTCTTCGACACGAGACTCGATAGGGAGCCCCATGTCAAAATCCACCGATGTCAGGGGGATCCTTATTTCTCACCAGACAAGCAGGTGACCTGACCAGGTCCACACATGCTGTGACCTCCTCCCCCTACCCCTCTCACCGGTGTACGGCTCGGAAGGAAGCCAGCGAGAGAAGCCAGCACATGACGAAACCCTTCACCAGCTGGGGAGTCGAATTTGGGGTGTGATTCATGGATAGAGAATACTGGTTTTTCATTGCTACACACATGTACCTGGGTGGGGTTTGGGTAAATCCGGATGTGGACAGTTCCCACAAGAAAGGAAAAAGAGAATGGGACCTCATCCTTAGGTTCCACTCTGCTAAATTATTTTGTTGTGGACACTAAGCATGGGGAAAAATTAAGGAATCAGTGACAGCAGAGGGCAGAGACAAGATAAGACAGCAAAGAGTAAAATCAGGCCAACTGTTTTATATTATTATCATAACAGCTAACACTTATTTAGAAATGATCTTATTGTATTATCTTCTTTGACCCTTAAAAAAGCCAGTGAGAAGTGTTATTATTACTAGTATTGTTATTGTTCCCATTTACGGATGAAGATACTGAGATGTCAAATGACTTAACCAAGGTCACACTGCTAGGAAAACGATGATTCAAACCTAGAACGTTCTTACTCTAGACTTAGTGCTCTAGACCAGTGGTGTCAATGCAAATAGAGACAGGGACCACTAAACCATACACAAAAATCCCTGGGAAAACCACACACTAACACTCTCTATTGTTTCATTCTATTTCTTTTGTTAAGTATTTCCCAATTACATTTTAGCCTAGTTCCTAATGGAAGTTTTGTTAGCCGTGGTCTATGTGTGCGACAGCTCGCTGTGTACATATGTGTGTGCATAATACAGGTGTGTAGTTATCTATGTAACAGGTAACATGTGAATGTGCACACATACGTATATGCATTATAGGCATGCCTGTGTGTACACGCTTTAATTTAAAATGAAGAATGAGGATTATATTTTTAGATGTGGATAAAGCAGGAATTTATTTTGTTTGATTCTGCATGGTTGTTATAAGGAAGCTAGTTTTTTTTTAAACTTTTAAATTGGGGAGTGGAAGGGGAGAAAAATTAGTTTAATAATTATAATATCAATTATATTAATATAATAATGTTACTATGTTAATAATTATATAATGAATTATTATTTTAAAATAAAATTTAAGAAAGACCATGCCATAATCCTAAGATAGATGCATGTATGTGTGTGTATATATGTATATATCTGTGTGTATATACACATATATGTATGTATTCCTATCAAAAGTATGAGAGTCTCACCCCTTCTTTTCCAAATCCCAATGCTGGGCTTCTCCCACCATCCACTTTCTTTTTTTTTGTTTTTTTTTGTTTTTGGAGGGCTATTGGGGTTAAGTAACTTGCCCAAGGTCACGCGGCTGGTTTTTGTTTGTGTGTGTTAAGTGTCTGAGGTCAAATCCGAACTCAGGTCCTTCTGACTCCAGGGCCGACACTCTACTCACTGCGCCACCTACCCGCCCCCACCATCCACTTTCTTGCACTCTACTCATAAAGCCTTGAACAACTGGAGGAAGTCACACAATTATCTCTTGGTAAAGATCAATGATTTCATCAGAGAAAGTAACTTGGTATAGAAATTCTTTCCACTGATGCAGATCTATAGCACATCTGCAACACAGTTTTAGAAAGTTTCCCAGGGCACTGAGATGTAAAGTGATTGCCCAGGGTCATACAACTGGTACAGGTCAGAGGCAGGATTTGAATGCAGGTCTTCTTAGTCAAAGGCCAGTCCATCATCCATTATGCCCCACCATGTCCCATCTCAAGATACTGTTGCTATAAAGAAAATACCACTAACATAAAAATATCCAGGATTCCACCCTGTGGTTTTCAGATGATCCGTCATCTTGGCTGCTTAAAAGATAGCATGGTAATCATGAACCTGACATAACTTCCAAATCCCACTTCCATAGCACATGAAAGGAGAGTAATATCAAGGCATAAAAGTCAAAACCAAAAAGTATTTTGAAACACATAAAGGGGATCATAATGATATAGACAGTGAACAAATTGGGAAAAAACACAAAAAGCTGATCGAGGCAATGATAAAAAATGTCAAGATTTTACAGGTTCAGGGTGGCTAGGTGGTGCAGTGAATAGAGCATCAGCCCTGGAGTCAGGAGGACCTTAGTCCAAATCCAGCCTCAGACACTTAACACAAAAACTAGCCGTGTGACCTTGGGCAAGTCACTTAACCCCAATTGCCCTACCTTCCCCTCTACAAAACACAAAACACAAAACAAAACAAAAGATCTTACAGGTTCTACAAGAGGAGAGAAGTTTGGAACACAGGGCCACGGGCAGACTCTCCATGTGTCATTTCTATACTGCTCAGCTAAGTCAGGAATCTATATATATAAATCAATCAACAGCAGATTGATCAAATTAGAAAAATAAATATTTATCCTCAGAAATTCCACAGACCCAAGCACATTGAAGTATTGAGAGGTGACCAACAATGTTGATGGAAGAAGCATGTACAGTAACAAAATAATAGAAGTAGACAATTTTATTATCCTTTAAAATGGATAATGATTTATAGGAACAACTATGTGGTGCTGGGGAGTCACAGAAGTCTGAATCTTTGTCTCACACACTTAATATCTGTGTTACCCTGGGCAAGTCACTTATCATTTCGCTGCTTCAGTTCCCTCATTTGTCAGATATCATAATAGCATCGATCACATGAGGTTATTGTAAGGATCAAATGAATTAACATTAATAGGTAAAACACGGGGCGGCTAGGTGGCACAGTGAGTAAGAGCGCCGGCCTTGGAGTTGGGATGACCCGGGATCGAATCCGGCCTCAGAAAATGAGCACTCACATATAAGTAATGACTAGCTGTGTAACCTTGAGCAAGTTACTTAACCCCTATTGCTTTAAAAAAAAATAGATAAAACACTCTGCAAACCTTAAAATGAAATCTATATTTTTATATAAAAATAGAAATGCTAGCTATTATAATGCGAGTTCATACATTCACCAAGTCAGGGAAGAAATCCTCTTCCTGGCTCCCCATGTGCCCCCTCTTATCTCAGGATCTAATATTTATTGAAGAGTCTTAAATAAACAGAGATACAAAGGGTATCATTGTATAACCCTTCTAGGATGTATCATCTAGTTTTCCAGCTCATCCCTTCACCTCTTTAGCTCCCATGACCTCTATCTTCACCCTACCTCAGCCACATTCAAGGACAGTCTTGTCCTTGGTCTTATCAACACCCACTAGTATTCCAACCTCATGATCCAGAACTCTGAAATTCTTCCCTCTGACCATGACCTCCAATCCTTCCATTTCTCTCTGGGCTTCACCTTAACTAAATGTATTCAGGTTTCTTTACCTGTCACTGATTTCCCAGATTATCATCTTCTCCTCTGGCCTCACTTTTCTCCCTTTGAAATCTTGATACTGGACTTAACCAGTTCAGCTTTAAACTGTCCTCTGTTATTTAATCCCTGCCCCCTTGGCTTCTCACCAATCACCCCTTTGCAAACCCCAATCCTGGATCTGTCTCACCCATCCCACCTGCCTTTCCAGGACCAGCTGCCAAGCTACTCAATACCATTAATGGACACCACCATGCAGACTGGGTCTACTGCAGGTTTATGTTATCTAATCCCAACTGAACTGTTCTTGATGCACAGCAAACCTTTACTCTTCCCTGACTGAATGTTACACTCCCCCAGACCTTTTTCTTTTCTCTTTAAACCATCTACAACACCCAAGAATACATCTACAACAACCTTGTAGAAATGTAGAAAATGTAGGCCAGTCTTCAAGAGTACCCCCTTATTTTGTTATATACCTCCAATCCTGCTACCTTCTCTTTCTTTGCTCTAGTCTTGGGTGAAAGGCAGATTTCTCTCTTGGCCAATGTCTGTCTCTGTACCTGCTTTCCAGATCCCAACCCCTCCCATCTCTTCCAATCTCCTCATATTAAAAAAAAAAAAAAAAGATTAGAAAGCACTGATGCACATAACTCCTGATTCACAGGATAGCTGGAAGTGACATTTCAATTAGAATGCCACTCTAGGAGAGTAATGGAAAGAGAGCTGGACCTGGGGTCTGGAGGAAGTGAGTTCAAATGTGACTTTGGGGGACCATGAGTAAGCCACCAAGACTCACTAAGCCTCAGCTTCTTTATCTTTAAAATGGATATAATAATACTTTCAGTATTCCTTCACAGGGTTGCTATTTTGAGGGAAAAAAATCAGAAAATTCATGTGAAGCCCTTTGCAAAATTTAAAGCATTATCCAAACGGAACTACTAGGATTATTACTGTTATTATTGTAGTGTTATCAGAGTATGGCTCACTTGTTAAGAGAACCTTCTAGAGGTAGGGATTTTTAACCTTCTGGGTGCCGTGGGCCTCTCTGACAGCATTCTAGTGAAGCCCATGAATCCCTTTTTAGAAATATCTTTCAAAATGTATACAATAAAATACATAAGGTTGCAAACTGAATGATATACAAATAATAAAAGTTAGGAAACAAAACAATAAATACATAAAGATAAAATACATAGTATTAAGAAGCTGCTAAATGTCACAGTAGGTAATATGTTAAAAGTGAATGTGGAATTAGAAAGACCAGAGTTCAAAAATCCAGCCTCTGACACTTTTTAGTCATGTGACTGAGTAAGCTGCTTGACTCTGTCTGGCTTATTCTCCTTATCGGTAAATTGAAGATAATAGCACCCATCTCCCAAGGTGGATGTGAAGATTAGAATGAGATTATATGTGGAGAGCACTATATGAATGTTAGCTATTATTATTATTACAAAGGAAACCCAATTATATTAAAATACAGTTATCAAAATATTATCATAGGCCCCAGGTTAAGAATCCTGATAAAATAATCTCTGTCTCTCTGTCTCCCTCTCTCATGTGTGTGTGTGTGTGTGTGTGTGTGTGTGTGTGTGTATGTGTGTGTGTGTGAGAGAGAGAGAGAGAGAGAGAGTGGTTCGGTCATTTCAGTCCTATCCAATTCTTCACAACCTCATTTGGGGCTTTCTTGGCAAAGATACTAGAGTGGTTTGCCATTTCCTTCTCCAGGTCATTTTACAGATGAGGAAACTGAGGTAAACAGGGTGAAATGACTTGCCTAGGGTCACACAGCTAGGAAGTATCTGAGGCTGGATTTGAATTCAAGTCTTCCTGATTCCAGGTGCAGCATATATCCAGTGCGCCATATAGCTGCCCCAAGTGCACACACACATAAACTTACATACGTACGTGTGTACATGTGCATGTATATATGTATGTCTATATATACACATATATACACATGCATATAAATTTCTTTTAAAATTTCTTTTAAATTATTAACATTGAATATCAATAGGACAAACTTGCCCAGGGTCAGACAGGCTAGTATAAGGCCAGATTTGAACTCAGGAAGATAAGTCTTCTTGACTCCAGGTCCAGCCTCTATCCATTATTGCGCCTCCTAGTGGCCACAAATGTAAAGTACTTCACAAACCTTTAAAGTGCTATATATCAGTTCTAAAGATCAGAGTAGGAAGAAACATTGGAAGTCAGCTAGGTCAGAGTTGTTGGAACAACAGCTTGTAGCTCCCTAGTACAGCCCAAATGAAACTAAAATGTAATGGGGGAATACTTAACAAATAAATCAAAATACAACACAGATAATGTTAATATGTGCTTTTTAAAATTAATATGCCACTCCAAAAGATCCTTATGTACAATTTAGTACCTCCCCACTCACCAATTTGGAGTTGACACCACTGAGCTTGACCAAACCTGTTATTTCACAGCTGAGGAAAATTAAGTGACTTATCCAAAATCATATAAATAATAGAAGGTGCAGAGGCTAGATTCAAACCCAGATCTTCTGACTACAAATTTAGTATTTTCCCCGTTATGTCAGAGCCAAGGTCCTAGCCTCTAAGCACAATTATATATCTTTCTTTTCTAAGTTATACAACAGTATTAGAAGTGGAGGCCAGGTAACATTTAAGATTTGGAGGAAGGTAGATTGTATTTGCTATATGGTGTAGGAGACTGGGCACATTTTCCTAATTAAGTAGCATAATAAAAGGCTCAATAAGATTTAACTGTGACCTATCACTGTCTTGGGGCTGCAGTAATTATATGCTCTTTAATGGAATTACGTGAATTATCTTTCTTCTGCTCTGTTCTTATGCACATTACAGTGAAGGCTCTACCTTTCCCTCCAAGAAATACTGCTGCTTCCGGTTTTTAGGTTAACCAACCAAAGTCAGGCACATGTTTATTCATGGCATCCTACATTAAGTTATGTTGATTCTTCATTTGCTCCTTTTTTTTCTTGCAAGCATTTGCTGCCAGCTGAAGAGCTGGAATGCTGTATTAAATAATAGAAAACTAATAGATTTGGAAAACTGGGAAAATGTGAAATATCTCCTGAGTTTTGATGAGGGGAAAATAAAGGAAATACGGAATAATAATTTTACAAGTCTCCTTCCTTGTGCACAGCTAGGTTGAAGAGAGAGTTGTCTGATTGCTGTGTGTTGACTGGGTATAAAGACCCATGAATGAAGCCCACCCTCCTTCCTCTGTATGCCTGTTACCTTCTTTCTTACAAGTCAGAGACCTCTGAGTTCTGATTTACAGAAACTTCTAAAGCTTTCTTGAGAGGTTCAGCATGACAAGTGAAGCAATTTCTTTGACCAAGTGTCTGCTGACAGCTTGACCTCTGAACTTCTGCATTGGCCTATCCCTTTGATTCCCAATCCCACGCCTGCTTGAAGGAGGGATAGTTGTAGCCAAGGCTGTGACTCCTTGATGTATGAGGGTCTCCTAGGGTAGACCCTCCCTCCTCCAATGCAGAACAGAAACTCTTGTGTAAAATAGTCTCAGAGCTGGCTGGAAGCACCAAGAGGCTGCTTAGTACACGTCAAAGGCAAGGACAGAACCAACATATTTTCTTCATCTCAAGGATAGTTTATCATCCATTATAACTGACTGACCTCTCACCCCTCTGCTATCACTGTTAAATAAAAGGAAAAAGAATTACATGTCACTCTTTAGATTTATTTTTGGGGAAGGGAAACTGATTTTCAGTCCATCTACTGCTAAATGCAAGTTCACAGACAGAGCTGGCCATCACCCACCCTAAGGATCCTGGAGTGGCTGGACTGAAATGGATGGGGAACCTGGGCCTCGAGGCCACATGTGGTCTTCTAGGTCCTTAGGTACAGTCTTTTGACTGAGTCCAAGTTTTACAGAACAAATCCTTTTATTAAGGGGATTTGTTCTGTGAGGTTTGGATTCAATCAAAGGGTCTCACTTGAGGGCCTAGAGGGTCCCATGTGGCATTGAGGCTGCAGGTTTCCCACCCCTGGCTGGGTGTTGTATTGTTTCTCATTTTACAGAATCCTGAGAACACCTGAGCAGATCCATCTGAAATCATCAGCCCCCCTCATTGCTGTATCAAGAAGAGTTCCAGAGGTTTAAAGACTATTTTAACCAAACACGTCCAAGAACACAGAACCTTCAAGGGAACCAATTTGTTTTTTTGTTTTTGTTTTTGTTTTTTTTCTTTTTGGAGGGCAGTTGGGGTTAAGTAACTTGCCCAAGGTTACAAGGATAGGTTTTGTTTGTTTGTTTGTTTGTTTGTGTGTGTTAAATGGCTGAGGCCGGAACCGAACTCAGGTTCTTCTGGCTCCGGGGCTGGCACTCTACTCACTGCGCCACCTAGCCGCCCCAAGGGAACCAATTTGGAAACAGGTTCCTAACTGGAACAGGCTTGTTCATGTCTTCCAAATGGATTCATGACTCCAGTCCAGAGGCCTGACCCATTTAGTGGAGAGAGAACAAAATCACTTCCTCCCTTCAAGGGAGACCCACATAAAAGTATAAATATCCTTCTGTGATGGTGTGTGAAGGAGGAGAGATTCATTGTGAAACTGACTGGTAAACAAGTGAGTGGTTCAAGACAGACCTTCCATATGCTGCAGGGCTATGGAGATCGGAAGGCACTTTGAAATGGTCCAATTCTTTGTGCTGCATGTGTGTGTGTGTGTGCGCGTGCAACTCACTCTCTCTCTCTCTCTCTCTCTCTCTCTCTCTCTCTCTCTCTCTCTCTCTCTCTCTCTCCACAAAAGAAGACACTGAAAATAATCTTTTGGAGACCATCTGGGGTTATGCTTCCTTCAACAGCCTTACATCTTGGTCTAACAATAGATTAGAGTAGGATTAGTGTCAGAAGAACTAGCTGACCCAGCAAGATCAACCCAACCTTAGTCTGTGCAAGATCCAAATGGACCAAGGAGCACAAATCGCCCTGATGTAACAGCTGCTGGAAGATGTATGTGTGTGGCCTGTTTACTTTTCGAATGACTAATGGGAAGACATGATGAGCGGCTCACTACAAACGTTAAAATATAGAAAATGACTAAGCAGCAAAAAAAGATGGAGGGTGATCAACTGTTCTCAAAACTCATTGTCTTTTCAGAGAATTTCCCTCCAGAGCAGCAGCATAGATATATCTTTTACTGAAACAATCTCCACTGCCAAAATATAGCTAAATTTTAAAATGAGAAAAGTTCTGAATTTGATTCTTTTCTCTCTCCCCACACTACACTAGATAGGGACAGAGACTGGACCTGAGAGAATGCCATGGTAAGGATATGTCTACCTTCTCTTGATGCCTGGGGCACTAAGGTTAAGTGATTTACCCAGGGCCCCTCAGACAAAACATGAGCCCAGAGTCTTCCAGACTGTTTTGGGGTTCCAAGTGGTCATATGCATTTTCTAGATATTTATAAACCTGATGATGGGGATCCATGTCTGCAAGGCACCATAGAAGCCATTTAGTGGAGCCCCTTTTTTAGAGATGAGTAAACAGACCCAAGGAGGTTGTAACTCCCCCAAGCTCACACCTATAGGGTCAGAAGCGGGAAATCAATGAACAAGTCTTGATTAAGTACCTGTCGTGTGCCCACGTACCATGCTAAGCACTGAAACACATACAAACACCAGAAATCTCTACTCTCAAATAGTTATTATTCTAACATCATAAACATCCACATGATCTTCATTTTTAACTCCTTTGCTTAATTATGAGAAAGCTGAAGTGAACGAAACCCCAATTCACTGTGTAATGATACAGAGAAGACAGGATATTTAATAGATAAAGAATCATAAAGCATGAAAGGGGATGAAGAGGATGCCTCATCCATTCTCCTGTCCCTGTGTATGTTTTCAAGCCATGCCATAAAGGAGGCTCTGTTCTGTCCTGGAAAAGAAAAAAAAGAGAAAGGGAAGGGGAAAAAGGGAAAGGGAGAGGTAAAGAGGAAAGGAGAGAGGAGGGGGAGATGGAAGGGGAGGGGGAAGAAGGGGAGAAGAAGGGGAAGGAAAAGAAGCAGCTGCTACTCAAGGAGAAGAGATCTCTGAATCAATTTCAGTACAGAATTTTCCTGCTTAACAACTGATAATCAGGAAGTTCTTATCATTGTCTGCTCTAAATCCTTCCTGATGCATAATAAGCCTATAGCCCAGTCATATTTCACTGCCTTCAGGATGTCTACCCACAATTCCTCTGCCCTCAGCCTACCATCTAAATTTTTCCTCTGCTTCCCAGTTGTCACATAGTCCTTAGAGTGAATCTGAATCAGTGACCATGTTAGGTCCTGATTCTAGGGTGCATACCCAGTCTTGGAACTATGAAGTTAGTAAACAAAGCAACAGAAAGTCCCTCCAGCTAAAGAAGAGACAGTCGATTTTAGATTCTGCCTTGAAATTTTGCCTCTACTAAATCTATGACATCCTTTTTTTTTCTTGGTTTCTAAAACCAAACATTCCTGACAACAGACACATGCTAACTGTAAAAACTAGGGAAAATATAACTTCTCCTGGGAAGTTTACAATAAGCCAATCTATGTGGAGCTACTTATAGCAAGGGATGCCAGATTGTGGCTAATTTAATTCCATTCCGAAATTGAAAAACCATGCAAGGAGAGCCCCGCCAAGGTGCTTTCCAATTTATAACAAAATAAGTCCATGTTTTGGATCCCCTGAGGCAGTCTGGCTTCCTGTAAATTATCCTCATGACTTGTGAACAACAGAGAAGATTTGAAAAGAGGCTGAAGAAAGACTGGCTGCCCAGACTGGAAAACTACATCGGACCCTACCTGTCCTTTATTCTTCACACAGTGACCCCTGAGTCATGACAAACACGAAAGTAAAATGATTTGGGATGACACTATTTTCACAAATCTAATAGATATATGAATATTCCTTTCCTTAATGTAACATAAAATGCATTTGCATGTATCGTTCCTAATTTATAATTAATGAAACCATGTTGGACTTGGGAGTCAAGAAGACCAGCATTCAGATCTTCCCTCAGACACTTAACTATTCTATTAGTTGTGTGACTCTGGACAAGGAACCTCACCCCTCATAGCCTCAGTTTCCTCATCTGTAAAATGGGGATTATATAACAGCATCTATCTCACAGGGTGTTTATGAGGATCAAATAAGATAAAGGTAAAATGAGACAGGTAAAGCACTTTGCAAGCTTTGGAATGTTATGGAAGTGATTGTGATTACTGTTGTTGTTACCTCTGGCTAAGCAAGTAGCAGGGTTGAATCTGAGCTCTGGGCAATGAAGTCTACCACTAGGTCTGTCTGCTATATATCACTGCTGTATCTGGTCTGTTTTCAGTTTGTTTGCCACATACATAACTGTGAGGACAACCTGGTCTGGAAATTCCTGCCTCACATACAACAAACATACAGACAACTCCTCATTAAAAAGGTGCCTGGGGGGGCGGCCAGGTGGTACAGAGAGTAGAGGCAGAGAGTACAGCGGGGCCCTGTAGTCAGAAGGGCTTGAGTTCAGATCCGCCCTCAGACACTTAACCCACACAAACAAAAACCTAGCCGTGTGACCTTGGGCAAGTTACTTAACCCCAATTGCCCTCCAAAAAGGAAAAAAAAAGTGCCTGGGGGCATGAGAAGCTATGGGACTTACCCATGGCTACTCTATGTCAAAAGCAGAACCTGAACCCAGGACTCAGAAGGGAAGCTATCCACCAAACCAGGATGCCTGCCATCCTTCTTATTAACAAATTCTACTCCATTCAACTCAAATATATTGATACCCTGTCTAAAAGGGCTTTAAAAAAGAAATAGCGTTTCATTTAAAATCCAGTAACAGATGATTTAATGTGGTTTAAAACCAAAAGTTGCATTATATTTGAAATATTAACATACTAGTCTATGTTCTTCCAAGTCAAACATTTCACCAATGAATATGTCAGCAAATCCACTTAAATTTATTAATTCCCTGGCACATTGTATTTCCAATGAAAGTAAAATGAGCTCTTAGTTGCCAAAACAATTATTACGGTTATTGAGATAAATCAGAACTAGTCTACAGTTTTATCATCTGATTATAATAAGCCCACATTACCCTGTAGCAACAAATACAATGATCAATATATGTACATTAATCAACATAAAACTCCTGAAGAGTAGAACTATAAATTAAAATGAAGAGCATGTTTAGCTAATATTAGGAGGAAGCTAAGGCAAAATGGATTATAGATTCCCAATATGTAACTGATCCAGTGACACTGGCTTTCTGACTGTCCTACAAGCAAGACACTCTATCTCTAGGTTCTGGGCATTTTCTCCGACTAGCCTCCATGCCTAAAATGCTTTCCTTCCTCTTCTCTGACTATTGGCCTCCCTGTTTTCCTTTAAATACCAACTAAAATCTCATCTCCAACCCCTCTAAATTCCCATGCCTTCCCTCTTTTAAATATTTCCTATTTATCCTGTATATAGCTCACTTTGTATATATTTATTTGCATGTTGTCTCTCCCATTAGACTGTAAGTTCCTGGAGGGCAGGAACTCTCTTTTACTTCTTTTTGTATCCCCAGCGCTTAGCACAGTGCCTGGCACATAGCAGGCAATTAATAAACATTGACTGATTGATTTATTGATGATCTATCATAGTATTTTCCAGACTGCCCAACTCAACAAGGCTTAAAATGGCAAAATTTGTTTTTCAATTAAAATAGAATAAAGTTTATTCTGAAAGCCATATACCATCCCTTGAAATAACCGGAAATACTTCTGTGTGTCATAAAAATTAGGGCTGACAAGCATTTTTCATGGTGTGACCCAATATCAAGGGGCTGATTTCTTTCTTTTTTTTTTTTTTAAAGCAATTGGGGTTAAGTAACTTGCTCAAGGTTACACGGCTAGTCATTATTTATGCGTGGGTGCTCATTTTCTGAGGCCGGATCTGATCTCGGGTCATCCCAACTCCAAGGCCGGCACTCTTACTCACTGTGCCACCTAGCCGCCCCTTTAGGGCAATTGGGGTTAGTAACTTGCCCAAGGTTACAAGGCTAGGTTTTTGTTTGTGCGGATTAAGTGTCGGAGGCCGGCTCGGAACTCAGGTCCTTCTGATTCCAGGGCCGGCGCTCTATTCACTGTGCCACCTAGCCGCCCCAAGGGGCTGATTTCTTACAAAATTTTTCACTTTGGGGTCAGATCAATTCTTGTCCAAATATCTTGGTCAGAAACTGTGTATTTATTATGATCAAAAAATTTTGTTTTGGGGCGGCTAGGTGGCACAGTGAGTAGAGCGCTGGCCCCAGAGTCAGGAGGACCTGAGTTCAGATCTGACCTCAGACACTTAACGCACACACAAATAAAAACCTAGCCATGTGACCTTGGGCAAATTACTTAATCCCAATTGCCCTCCAAAAAAGCAAAAAAAAAAAAATTTTGTTTTAAATCCCCTAAATCCCTTTGCCATTAAGAGTAACCATTCATTCATTTGTATAGAAGTCCTAGAAATAGTTGCTTATTAAGAAAAAAAAAAAAACCTGAACCTGGTAGCCATGACAGTGTTCATTTCTTGCAATTCCAAAGGCTGCTGCAGCAAATTACCTAGTCTGAGCAATGATACATGAACCTTGAATATAATTATGGGCTGTGTGTCCATCAAGAGCAGAGAGTGAAGAGTGAGGCACCAGAATCAAATGTGTACTGAAAGTAAAGTACAGTGGATTCAACTCATAGTTAAGTATATTCCCTGAAGCAGACTGATTAACCTCCATGTGACTCAGTTTACCTGTGAGACGGAGGGAGGGGCCTTCATTCTGGTCTCTTCATTCAGTTCTACTTTTAAAAAATTTTCAAACCTTTAGAATCTATAAGGTGCTAGGAGTTCCTCAGGGAAAGTAATAGATAAATTCTGAGTGCTTCCAAATTATATCAAATCATAGAAATAACATACTAGTGGCATCAGTGTAGTTAATGAAAAAAGTCAAAAAGCATGCTACAGACCAACCTCAGCAGTCCAAATTCATAATCATGCTTATTATTTTTGGAAGTTATTTCAATAACATATTAATACTTATTACGTCTTGCCTCCCTTAAATAGGTGAAAATATAGGAAAAATGTAGTAGGGCATTTTGTTATGTGGTTCCTTCATCCCAGTACTTCCTGGTACAAGGACTATTTGCTCATTAATAAAATCACACTAGCTGGAATGCCAAAGGTCAGGGGTTCTTTACACTGTTAGCTTTGCTTTTGGAAGTGGCCAAAGTTTAAATAAAAAACTCTGGTGCCTCTCAGGGCTCTCTGGTGACCAACGTTTAGACTTCTGCTCACGTTTCCACAGGTGCCTTTGAACTAATTATGCCTCCTACCTTTCAAAGTCTACAGCGGACATTAATTGCTAATGCTTGCCCCATGTTCCTGAACTAGCCCCTTTAAACTAACTTGAAAAGATCACCAGCTACCTTCAGTTACTTTTTATTACATACAAAGAGTGAGCATGGCTGTTGACTTAGCCTTTCTAAAAAGAAAGCTAGTTACCACAAAACCTAGGTTACATTTTAAAGCAGACTATTAAAAACAACAACAAACCCAACCACCTTTTATCTCTGATACCACCCAGAGAGGTCCTTTATCTGTGTTGTTGGAATTGTCTAAGTCGGACTTACCAGAATCTTCAAGACTGTGATCTTTTCTCATACCTGATTTTTTTTAATTCAGTTTTGTTTTGTTTTTTAAAGTCTTTGTTAGACACACACAGAGACACCCAAGTAATTCTTAGGTGTAGTGTTTGTACATGTTAACTAAAGTATCTAAAGGACTTCAGTAACAAGCCATGGAAATTTCCCTTTTTTCCCCCTTCCATTTCACAATGTGAAATAAGCACATTTCCAATTTCAAGGTCTTGTTTAACAGTAAAGGAGAAACATCTGGCACTAATCTGCCCAGACCCACATTTATCTATGTCACTTCTCCAGGTTCTTCTTCCTAACCTTCTCTACCTATAGCATTTTATGAGCATTCTTCACACTCAAAATCAACATCAAAATGCAGAATGCATCCGGTGCTTTTCAGCTCCGTTCAGAATCCAACAGTTCATTCAATAATCATTTTTAAGAGTAAACCAAACCAGCCAAGAGCGTGAACATTTGGCGTGGGAGAGCTAAGGCTATTTATTCATTCAAGCTCTCCTGGCCACAGAACAATGCAGTCAGAAGCAGAGAGCTCAGGGTTTCCAAAGCTCGTCTGCAATAACAGCAGAGAAAGCAGGCTCCACGAGGCTCACTCACCCGACACCCAGAGCTCCACAGGTGATGCCCCAAGCTGAAGTAGCAAATCTGAATTCGGCTTCTCCAGGAAAGTTTCGGGGTGGTAATGAACTCCAGGGTAATCCTTCAGAGTTGTCAGGTAGAGCCCCCCTCCATGCCTCTGCAGTGTTTTCTTTTGTCTTTTCCCAGGGAAACTCTTGTCATTTACATAAAGCCTACTTCGAGCCTATAGGATTTTGGAAGCAGCTACATGTTAAATTGGCTGTCTTGACATGCTCGCTCGAGCATGACATCATAAATCTCCATGGTAACCTTAACCCCACCTGCCCACATGCCAAAGTTACCTGTCAGGCGGAGACTTAAACAATCCACTGGAATTGTTCATTAGTGAAAAGCCTTTTGGGGGGGGGGGGGAGGGAGGCGTGTTCTGGGACAGGGCAGGATGTAATTGGGGTAGTTTGCAAAAAACTAAAACAAAACCAAAAAACCCAACGATTTAGCCACAAATTACCGCCTTCACTTTCAAAGTCTAGGCTCCCCCCTCCCCCGAAAACAACCAACAAAATTAATCTGCCCCTCCCTGTCTAACAATGCTCTTAATCAGTTAAAGAAAAATATCTTCAGGATAAAGTTACGCGGGAAACTCGAATTCTGAAAAAAAAAAAAAAACAAATACAAAAACCTTCAACTGATACCTCTCAGGCTTTTCCAATCCTCTCCCCCACAATCCCCTCGGAGTTTTGTTGTTTTTTTTTTTTCTCTGCTGGTGAAACTTGCAAAACAGGTTCCCAGCACGTTTGTGTGTGTGTGTGTGTGTGTGTGTGTGTGTGTGTGTGTGTGTGTGTGTGTGTGTGTGTACACACGCATTTTTTCTGTCTCTTTGTGCAGGGGTGGTTGGAGAAGCGCTGAGATCTTTTTAACCCTCTCCTAACTCGTGCACACTTTCCACTCCGAACATTTCTGAAATACCACCTTTGCCAGCTACCAGATTAATGCCAAAAACTAGTAACATCTCTTCTAATCTTCGGCTCATTCTGCTCTATCCATTGGCTGAGTGAATATCTACTCTTGCTCTTCTAAAACATCTATTAAAGTCTAATTTTATTAGTCTAGTTTAATGTTATTTTATTTATGTATATTTTCCCAACTAGACTGTAAACTAACTAAACTTGCATCTCTTGTGCAAGGAACAGTGATTCTTACAGGAGACAATGAATGTATCTTAAAGGTATGAATAAATGGGCTTAAAATATTGACTAAAATCATGACATTTTAGATAGATGGATAAGACCTCTGAGGTCATCTTGTCCAACCTATCAGTCTGTCCAAGGTAGAAAGGAAATCCCTTCAGCTGAGAGCCAGTCCAATCTCAAAAAGAATCTGACACATTTCTTCTGTCTTGCACTTATAATCCCGGAAGAAAAAAGAACTGCTTCATTTTTCCCTATCTTGACTGCCTACATTTAGTGACTGGTGTATGATTTTTGTTGTTCAGTCATGTCTGACTCTTTGTGATCCTGTTTGGGGTTTTCTTATCAAAGTTACTGGAGTGGTTTGACATTTTCTTCTCTAGCTCATTTTACATATGAAGAAACTGAAGCAAACTGTAGGCAGCTAGGTGGCTCAGTTGATAGAGAGCTGGGCCTGGAATCAGGAAGACCTGAGTTCAAATCCAGCCTCAAATAATTACTAGTTGTGTGACCCTGGGCAAGTCACTTAACCTGTTTGCCTTAATCCACTAGAGAGGAAAATGGCAAAGCACTTTAGTATCACTGCTAAGAAAACCCCATAGACAGTACCAGTGTGCTATGGTCCACGGGATCAAAAAGAGTTGGACATGACTCAACAACAACTGGCACATGATATGCTCTTAATATATGCCTTTTTACTAATTGACTCATTCATTGATTTTGCAAATACTTGACAAAGTACTCACAGCTTATGCAAAGCTATAATGTGGGTCCTATGAAGGATACATAAACATAGTCATATATGTTTCAATTCATTCATTCAACAAACACCTAAGAAGCATCTATTCTGAGCAGAAAATAGAACTGGGAGATACACATACACACACTCACACACTCTAGATAAAACTTGGCTCCTGCCCTCATTATGAGGCTTACACTCTACTAGGGAGTTAAGAGAAACACAGAAACTAAAATATGCAATATTACATGTTAAGTAATTAGATTTGCAAAACAAATATTCTGAGGTAGGAATAGGGGAGGTAATTACTGACAAGGAGAATCAGGGAAGGCATCATGATGGCATTTTACTTTACCATTAAAGGATGGGCAAGATATGGAAGGATGACATTTCAAGAATAGAGAACAAGGGGTGACTAGGTGGCACAGTGAATAGAGCACCAGCCCTGATGTCAGGAGGACCTGAGTTCAAATCTGGCCTCAAACACTTAACACAAAACGAGCGCGCGGACACACACACGTGCACGCGCACGCACATATCGCAGATGGACAATGAGCAGTGCCTAGAATTAAGCAGGAAGGAAGCAAGCTATATAATCAGTTATCCCAAACTGCTTAATTTCATGGCTACTGATCTTTGAGCCCAAGAATGCAAAACCTGACACTGCTTCCAGTTCTTCTCTGTCTATATGCCTAGAAGGGATGGGACCAATTGCAAAGATCTTAGTTTTGTTTTTTGTTTTTAAATATTAAGCTTCATCAAGAGACTTCTTAATTCCTCTTCCCTTTTGGCAGAGTGTTATTATCTGTGTATCTGAGACTTTGAATACTTCTTCTAGCAACCGTAATTCTAGTTTTTGATTTATCCAGCCTGGATTTTGCATGATGTGTACTGCAATAAGTTAAATAAATAAGGTGACATATACAGGCTTGTTGTATTCCTTTTCCAGTCTTAACCCAATCAGTTTATTCCATGTTCAGTTCTAACTATTGCTTCTTTGCAGCATAAAGGTTCCACAGTAGAAAAATGACATGATCTGGTAATACCATCTCTGAAGATTTGGCACATTTTGCTGTGAGTCACACAGTCAAAGGCTTTAGTGTAGTCAGTGAAGTAGAAAAAGATGTTTTTCTCCATAATCAAGCAAATGTTGGCAATTTGGTCTATTGTTCCTCTGCCTCTTCAAAAACCATCTTATTCTTCTGGAAGTTCTCAGTTCACATACAACTGAAGCGTAGCTTGCAGAAACTTAAGCCTAACTTTGCTGGTGTATGAAATAAACTCAATTGTTCAGTAACTTGAACACTCCTTGGCATTGACCTTCTTTAGGACTGAGACATAAACTAATCTTTACCAATCTAGTGGCTACTGTTATATTTTCTAAATTTGCTAGCATAATGGGTGAAGCACTTTTAACATCATCATCTTTTAGGGTTTTAAATAACTCAGCTGGAATTCCACCACCTATGCTAACCTTACTGTTAACAATGCCTTCTAAGGCCCACTTGACTTCATTCTCTAGGATGTATGGCTCTAGATCAGTAACTACACCATTGTGGTCATCCTTTATGTTAAGATCCTTCTTGCATAGTTCTTTTGTGTATTCTTGTCACCTCTTGTTAATCTCTTCTGCGTCTCTTAAGTCCCTACCATTCTTGTCTTTTACCATGCCCATTTTTGCATGAAATGTTCCCTTGATATCTAATTTTCTAGAAGATATCTCTGGTCTTTCCCATTATAGTATATTCTTCCATTTCTTTGCATTGCTCAATGCAAAGAAAACCTTGTCTCGGGGGCGGAGCCAAGATGGCAAAGTAGAAACAGCACTTCCACGCAGCTCCAGCTCCCACCACTTCAAATTTATGTAAAAGGGGACTCTGAACAAACTCTGGAGCTACAGAACCCACAAAATGACACAGAGAAGCTGACCTCCTGCTGACAGCCCGGCAGGGAGGGGTCAGCACAGTGCTCTGGGAGCTGAGCCCAGGCCCACTTAAGTTGTGAGTCAGAGGTTTTAGCCCCAGAGTGGCCTGAGTAGCAACCAGGTGGAGGGACCCCAGAACACCAGCAGCTGTGGTGTTTCCAGAGTTACCAAAACATAGGTGCCAAGGACAAAGTGAGAGAACAGTGCAGTATGGACTTTGGGACCAGTACTTGGGAGTGTGTGGCTTTTGCCCCCAGGGCAAGAAGCCACTGAGACTTCAGGATAGCCGTAGTCACTTGGCAGCTTCAGCTCCTGGCTTGTGGACTGGGTGACCAGTCTGGGGTGGGGGGACGGAGTAATCACTCTTGCTTTAACCTTCTTGGATCTGGATTGTGGTCTAGGGTGGAGGTCATGGGGTGTGTGACCAGCTTGGCAGAGCATGTGACAGGAGGAGGACTGTGAGGTCAGAAGTCTTGCACCAAAAGCTGCACATGAAAATACGAGCTGGTTACAGGCCATAGAGGACCTTAAGAAGCAGATAAGAGAAGTGGAGGAAAAATTGAGAAGAGAAATGAGAAAGATGCAAGAAAAGTATGAAATGAGAGTCAACAGCCTGACTGAGGAAAATAACATCTTAAAAAATAGACTAACTCAAATGGCAAAAGAGGCTCAAAAAGGCAATGAGGAAAAGAATGCCTTAAAAAGCCAAATTTGCCAGATGGAAAAAGAATCTCAAAAGCTCACTGAGGAGAATCATTCCTTCAGAATTAGACTGGAGCAAATGGAAGCTAGTGACTTTATGAGAAATCATATTTCTCATAAATATTTCTCATAAAGACTTTATGAGAAATCTGCTGTTAAGCAGATCCAAACAAATGAAAGAATAGAAGGCAATATGAAATCTCTCATGGGAAAAACAACTGACCTGGAAAATAGATCCAGGAGAGATAATTTAAAAATTATTGGACTACCTGAAAACCATGATCAAAGAGAGAACCTAGAAATCATGCTTCAAGATATTCTCAAGGAAAATTGCCCTGATGTTTTAGAACCAGAGGGCAAAATAGAGGTTGAAAGAATCCACCAATCACCTCCTAAAAAAGATCCCCAAAAAGAAAACTCCTAGGAATATTATAGCCAGGTTCCAGAATTCCCAGATCAAGGAGAAAATATTACAAGCAGCCAGGAAGAAACAATTTCAATATTTTGGAAACACAATCAGAATAGCACAGGACCTGGCAGCTTCTACATTGAGGGATAGAAGGGCATGGAATATGATATTCCAGAGGGCAAAAGAACTGGAACTAAACTCAAAGGTCACCTAACCAGCAAAACTGAGTAGCATGTTTCAGGGGAAAATATGGTCATTCAGTGGAATAGATGACTTTCAAACATTCTTGAAGAAAAAACCAGAGTTGAATAGAAAATTCGACATTCAGATACAAGAAGCAAGAGATGCTTAAAAAGGTAAACAGGAAAAAGAAATAATAAAGAACTTATCAAAGTTGAACTTTACATTCCTACATGGAAAAATGTTAATTGTAATTGATGAAACTTTTCTCAGTATGAAAATAGTTGAAGAAGGGTATATGGCCATATGAATACATATGTGAATGTGTATATATGTTTACAGGTTTACATAGAGAGCACAGGACCATTTTAATAGGAAGGGATGATACTTAAAAGGTGAAATTAAGAGGTGAAAGAGGAATACAACCAGAGGAGATGGGGAGAGACAGAATGGGGTAAACTATCTCATATGAAGAGGCAAGGGAAAATGGTTACAAGGGAGGGGAAGAATAGGAAGGCAAAAATGCAAATTTATTCTCATTGAATTTGGCTCAGGGAGAGAATGACATACATACTAAATAGGATATCTCACCCTACAGGAGAGTAGGGGAGAAGGAGATGAGAGGGGGGATGATGGAAGGGAGGGCAGGCTGGGGGGGGGGAAGTTGGAAGTACCCACTTTTGAAAAGGGACAGGATCAAAGTAGGGAATAGACTATGTGAGAGATCTTGTGGGACAGCTACTTTGGGGTGGCGGGTAGGGGAAAAATGGGGAAAAAATTGTAACTCAAAATCTGGCAGAAATGAATGATGTAAACCAGAAGTTAATAAAGCATTTGAAAAAAGAAAAGAAAACCTTGTCTCTCCTTGTTTACTATGACCAGTCAGTTATCTCAACAAAACTCTATTAGTCTCTGCCCTGCTTCATTTTGTACTACAAGGCCAAATCTGCCTGTTATTCCAATTATCTTTTGATTTCCTACTTTAGCATTCCACCCCCTGTGATCAATATGACATCATTTTTTGTTGTTCTTTCTAGAAGATGCTGTAGGTCTTCATAGAATTCAGTAACTTTGGCATCAGTGGTTGGTGCACAGACTTGTATTACTGTGATATTGAAAAGTTTGCTTTAAATTCGAATAGATATCCTTCTGTCATTTTTTAGATTATACCCCAGTACTACTTTCTCACTTTTTTATGGACTATGAGGGCTACTCCATTTCTAATGATAGAGCACGATTTGAATACAGGACTTCTAATTACCTCCCAGAGACTAGGATTATTTCCTTGACACTCTGCTTGTTCAAGTAACAAAAGGCAGTTTTTTCCCCCATGTTCCTTTGCAGTGTGAAAAAGCAAACTGATATTTTTTATTTAGACTCACAGAGACAGGAATTAGAGTCAATAAGGTCATCTCCAGATATAACAACAATTTTTTTTACCATTATTAGCAATTTTTGCATGAGGTGTGAGACATACTTTCAATTAAGCTGAGATAGTAGAACAGGAGAAGGAAACTATAGAGATTCCAGGGTACTGCAAAACCTCTTCTGTGGAGGCTACAGCCAGATAGGGGTAGGAAGCAGGGTTGTGTGGGGAAAATGCTTACTTTGAGGCTATGTCCCTGTTGTTCTTCAGTCATTTTCAATCGTGTCAAACTCTTCCTGACCCTATTTGGGGTTTTCTTGGCAAAGTTATTGGGGTGGTTTGCCATTTCCTTCTCCCAGTCATTTTACAGATGAGGAAACTGAGGAAAAAATTAAGTGACTTGCACAGGGTCACATAGATAAGCTGAATTTGAACTCAGGAAGATGAGTCTTCCTAATTCCAGGCCTGGCACTCTTTCCCCTGTATCACTGAGCTGCCCTCATGTCCCAGTAGCTTTCTTTTTAACTAATTATTCTTACTAACCAGGAGCTAAGTTCAGCTGTTGTTCTCACTGATGGACAATAAGTACAGTTTGCAACCTCTAAATTTCTGCAACCTGAGACGAAACTCCAAACCCCCCACCCTAGTTATAGCTCTGAAGGTATCTGATTATTCTCTTCAGACTATTCTAGGAGTTTGGAACTCCTCACATTACAGTCAATGTATATTTAACCTTTCAAGAGGACCAGGGAACTGCTCTGACTTAATTTAGTAAGCCAGAGAGATAGAGATATATTCTGAGTCAAGGCAAAGAACTATTCTTCTCAAATACTCAATTTCTGCTTTTGTGTGATAAAAACATCAGGATGAAATAGGCTAGAAGTTTGCCCACTGGGGCATGAATACAACATGAAACAAACAAGACATAACCATATCTAAGACTTCCACAAGCAAAATCCTAAATTCCACAGTCAACCCTTAAAATTTGAAAACAGAGGGAAAAATACAGAGGGCTTGGGCATTTTTTTTTCTTTTGCATTTTGATGGACCGAATACATTACACCACACCCTTGGATGACTTAGAAATTTGCAAATGTCACTATTTGCTCCCCAGGCTGAGATGATCATGACTACAATACTAAAATTAGAAAGTCAGAAGGATCTGAGGCAAAGCTAAGAGAGGCAGTACCAGCAGCTGATGAAGTAAATAACACAAAAAGTGAAACCACAATCCATTAACAGGGAGAGGAGCTATAACAGAAATGATAGAACTGTTAAACACAGATGGAGGAATGTGTTACAATTAATAATGAAGTATCATTGTTAGGAGGGAAACTTTCCTTAAATACTTAAAAAGTGAAAAATGCTGAGCTTCAGAAATGCTACATTTGAGGACAGGAAATAGATTGACCAAGGATATCTCTATTTAATAAGACTCCCTGACCACATTTTTTTTCTTTTCCCGCTTAAAACATCATGATGATAAACCCTTAGAAACACAAAAGTTTCTGCTTTTGGTAAAGGATTATTTTTTAACAAAAATTCAGACTACTGCTCTCTTCCTAGTCAATAAACACATTTAAATGTGGAGTTAATATGCCCTCAAATTTGGTGGTAGCATCGTTATATTCATGTTTGATTTGGATACAGGGAAAGAACTTTCTGGACTATTGACTATGTCTGATCAGGTTTATCATAATAAATACAGATATGGCCAATAAAGTCAACATTTATTAAATCCCTACTGTATGCAAAGCATTGGGCTTGGTCCTGAGGACAGTACAAAGTTTATATCAGACATAATCTTTAAGGAGCTTTGGGTTTTTAACACAGATGGTTATGACACAACTTTTTTTGGGGGGTGGGGGGAGGAAGGGGTCTCTTCTAGACCTGTGACTACATTGATATAAAAAACTCCTGGTAAGAAACCAAACCAACAAACAAACAAAACTACCTCCACTGAAGCAGAACAGCATAACATCTATAATTTCCTAGCATATTGAAGTTAAATGATTTGCCTTCAATCATACAGCTAGTATATATATCTCAGGCAGGACCTGAACCCACATCTTCTAGACTCCAAAACTGAAACTGTATACCCCGTACACCATGATGTCTCTGGTGATATACAACATAGGAAAATGATTTACTGATTTAGGATTGGAAGGGTCCTTAGAGGCTATCTAGAATGACCCCTTTCATTTTAGAGATGAGGAAATCAAGGCTCAGTTAAGTGACTTGTTCAAGGTCATTATAATAATTGACCATTTAATGACAATAATGGACATTATTGTCATTAAATATCAGGAATGGGATTCAAACCCAGGTCCTCTGCCTATTCCATGAAATAATAACAGCTGACATTAAATAGTTTTTAAGGTTACAATCATTATTGTATATGATCCCATGGTTACTATAGGTATTATTAGCTCTGTATAACTCATGATGAAACTGAGGCTTGGAATTTTCCCACAAAGAACAAAAAGCAACAGAATTTTAGCCCCTGTCTTCTCATCTCTAAACTCAACACTCTCTATTCCATCCAGCTACATTTCAATGAGAAGCCCATCAGTTTAGAGAAGAGAGTGCAATGTGAAGGTCTCAATGGCGATGGTTTGTCAGACAACATAAGGGATCAAGTAAGCCTTATTGGAGGAGGTGGCATTTGGGGTGAGATTTAAAGGTTGGGGAGAATTTCAAACAGAAGAAAGGGAGGAAGGAAAGGCCTTGGAGTAATAAGAAACAGTGCCAAATGCCAAACACAGCATTGAGCACATGAAAAATGCTTGATTAAATAAATGACAATAAGGTGATCACTGAGGCAGAGATGTTAAGGACTTATGGATAAATAGACAAATATGAAAAAAATATTTAAATAAGTCAAGTATTGAACAAGGGGACAAGTCAACTTCTTAAGGCATGAGAAGTAGCAGCATTTCTCTCCGCCTTTCTCTCTATCCAGACAGCCCTTTGACTCTCTGGTTCTTTCCTCTCCACACACCCTCCTGAAGAATTTATCTCTCATCTCAGAGCTTTGACTATCACCTCTGTACATCTTCATCAGTATGTCTGATTCATGCTTTAGTCCTATATTTTCAAATGCCAACTGGACATTTTCACTTGTTCAAATTCAACATTGATCAAACCAGACCAATCAGTAAGTATAGATCAATCACATCTTCTGCGCCCTGTTTCGGGGAACATAAAAATAGTCTTTCCCTTCAAGGAGCCAATAATCAGGTTGCAGACACAAAACCATATGCATTAACTAAAATTAAAGGGTCTGCTAATGGCAGAAAATTCAATAAAGGTTCAGAGAAGGGAGAGATCGGTGTGGAATTAATTGGTTGGCAGAGGGATTCATGGGTAGATAAAACTTGAGCTGGGACTTTGAAGGATGGGTAGGAGGAAGAAGGAAGCTATTCCAGGTAAAGAGAAGGAATGGAGGCCGGAATGAACACGGTGTGTGGGATGAGCTCAAGGTAGAAAGAATAGTAAGTAGACCTGACTGACTAGAATTATAATATGAGGAAGCAGCAGGAAAAGTGAGTAGATAAATTAGGAGGGAGGAGGGGGTGGATTGGGTTAAGCAGGAGAACTTTGACTTGCCAGTCATTAAAATTCCTGAATAGGTAAGTGACATAAGGAAAGCAGCCAAAGATGTTACAGTAGTGAGAGGGATGCATAGTCCTGGAGGCAGACAGCCCTGGTGTAGTAGGAAAAGCCCCAGACTAGAAGTAAAGGGCTGGGTTCAAGTCCCAGCCCAACCACTTAATGACAGGGTGACTTTGGAGAAGTCACCGCACATCTCCTGGCCTAAACTTCTGGATGTGCACAGTGGAAGGGGTGAGATCAGATGATCTCTCAAGTTCCTTCTAGCCCTAACAGTCTAAAAATTAAATTTTCTCAGAGGCTCTTGATATCATTCAGTTGGGCAGCAATGAGAGCCTGGACTAAGGTGATAGTGGTGGGAATATAAAAGAGAAGATGAATTTGAGAGATATTTTAAAGGGAAAAAACTCTAATGATTCAACAAATATTCAAAACTTAATAGGAGAATTAATTATCTTCCCTCCAAAGCCAGCTCCATGTTCCCAACACCCCTCTTTTCCTCACTGACTTCACTGTCCTCTCTCTGTTTCCTCAGACCTGGAATGTGTTCCTTCCTCCTCTCTGCCTCTCAGACCCTCAGATTTCCCATTCCCCTAGCCACTAGTGTTCTCTCCTTCATCGAACTGTTTCCTATTTCTTTATCTGTGCACATGTCTTATTTCCCCAGCAGAATGTCAGCTCCATTAAGGCAAAGACTGTCTCATTTTTCTTTTGTACTCTTGGAGTCTGGTGCCAGTGTCACACAAACAGTAGGCACTTAATAAGTTCTTGCAGAGTTCTATATCTCAACCCTTACTCATATTCTTCTTCTTTGAGACCCTATAACACTTACAGTTTGTACCATATATATTGGAACATGACATGCCTATACTGAGATATGAACGCAGAATCTTAAAATTGGAAGAGAGGTCATGTAGCCCAACCCTCTGCCCAATACCTGAACCCCTTCTACAACATTCCTAGGAAGGGACTGCTCAGTCTCAACTTGAAGACCTGCAGAGAAGGGGAACTAGAAGTGAGTTATTTCATTTTAGGATGCCTCCAATTGTTAGAAAGTTCTCCCATATACTGAGCCAAGATCTCCTTCCCCATAACTTCTATCCATTAGTACTAGTTCTGACCTCCAGAACCAAGCAAAATCAATCTAATCCTTCTACATTAAACTCTAACTCTCTTTAACTCTCTCTCTCTCTCTCTCTCTCTCTCTCTCTCTCTCTCTCTCTCTCTGTCTCTCTCTCTCTGTCTCTCTCTGTCTCTCTGTCTCTTTCTCTCTCTCTCTCCCTCAAATTCTCAGAAGGTCACACTGGTAGCATCTGAGATAGGATTTGAACCTAGGTCTTTTGATTCCAGAATCAGCATTCTTTCCACTGTGTCTTGCTGTAACAGCAAGGACAGGAGTCTAATATGCTGGGCTGGGAAAGACCATTCAGAGAATCTGTAATGGAAATGCAAATTTAAAGATCTTCCCTACCCCAAGGCCCTTTGATAGGCTTAAGAGACTCTGAGAACCTTCCTAGATTTGAAAATATACTCTGGCCCCTAATAGGCTGAATGTCGTCACATGGAGAGCCTGTGGCAGGAGGCTCTGTTTTCAGGAATGCCCACACCTTGGTGCTTTGTGATTGGGCAGTGGGTCAAGAGGTTGGTTACATTCTCTGACCCAGGAGAAGGCTATATAATCCCTGATGTGAGACTTTGCTTTGGGGCTGATTTTGAGAAGTGTTGTGTAATTTGACCAGATGAGACACTGGGCAGCCATTGAGAGCCCCGTAGCTTTGAAAACCCAGATATTGATGCTTTCCTCTCTGGTAACTGTGATTTGGTATGAATGTAATGGTTGGACAGTTTGTTTCTCTGTCTTGTAACTTCTGTCTGTATTCTCTGAAGTTCTGGGTGCTGACCTTTTTTCCCCTGAACTAGGTAAATGATATGTGTTTGACTGATTAAAGTAAGCTTGTTAACTCATTTTGAGTTGCTTTCCTTTAGGAAAGCAGATCTAAGAACCTGTGCTGGCAGCCACCCTGGGGATGCTGGGGTACTTGCTGCTACAGAATCCTGTTCCCCATATTGCTCAGTGTAAACCAGAGAGCATTACTGCAAGCTTTCCCAAAGCTCAAAGCTTTCATCTAATTTAATAACAATTACCTTTGGGTTTTGTTTTTTTTTTTTGATTTACTGCTTTCAGGTGCTTCCTTCTGGAGCCCTACTGTGCTTCAGATGATTCCCCCCCCCCCCACCTTATACTTTCTCACCTACTCTGATAACAGTTCTTCCATCGGAATCTTATTTTATTTTTTGTACAGCTCTTCTCAATATAGCAGTTCTCAAATTGTCTTCTCTTGCTTTCTACAACATTAATTAAGGGAAGAGCTCAGTCCCTGCCTGTTTAACATGGATCAGAGAAGTCTTGTGTTACAAATCATCTCTAGCTGGGCTTCTCCCCACCATTCTTCATTTTGTATTGTGGGGCTAAGTTCAAACCTAAGTTAGTTCGGTAAGGAAAATTGAGCTCCCTGATAGAGGCTTCTCATTCCCATCTCTGGGAAGCTTCTATCTGCCTTGCAAAGCCCTCTACAAACTGATCAGTCTCAGTCAAATGAACTGTACCCCAACCCTAACATCGTGATGTCATTGTCTTCAAAAACAAAGGATGAGTAACAAACTGGCCCCATGCCACCTATCTAACCACACTTCCCAATTTTCCCATATATTATTAATTCTATCCTCTCTAGACAGGTTTATTCCAGCCTCCATTCCTTCTCCTCATCCAGAATGGTTACCATTTTCTCCCCATATATCTAAATCCTACCCATCATTCAAGGCCAAATTCCATGTCTACCAGTCTATAAATATGTCTTTCAACTATTCCCATCTTTATCCTATAGCATCCTACAGGCATTCTTTGTATTTTCTGTTAAATTATAATTCCTCTCCTATAAACCTTTCTAGATGAGCTCTCTGACATAGTTCCTTAAATCAGATTGGGCAGTTAGGTGGTGTAGTATAGTATTGGGCCTGAGGTGAGGAAGGCCTGAGCCTAAATCTTGCCTCAGATAACTTACTAGGTATATGGCCATAAGCAAGACACTTAACTTCGGTTTCCTCATCTGTAAAACATGTATTTGAATTCAGGTCTTCCTTGCTCCAAGTCCAAAATTCTATCCACTGAGCCACCTAATTTCCTCTCTGTGTGAAACAGACAAAGCAGTACATTTTGTCAATAAACTCTTAGTCAAAAACATTTATTAAGCACCTACTATGTGCTAAAAAGGAGCTGAAGATACAAATACTAAGAAAATACAATTCCCACCCTCAAGGAGCCTACAATCTAAAGAGAAAAGACATCACACAAAAGTTTTTCAGAAACTAACATCTGAATTAATCTCTCACTGGAGTTTTCCCTTAGGTCAAAAGTAGGGGTTGGAAAGTACCTTCCTGCCCTAACATTCTAAAATTTTGCCAACTACTTGGAAAGACTGAATTTCCCATGTTTGCATTTTCTCAGCTGTTACCCTCCTTTGTTATAGCTTGAGGAAACAAAGTCTTCTTTCTATCGCTGGCACCTATTTTAGTACCTGGCTCATAGTAAGCACTTAATAAATGTTTCTTCACTGATAGGCTGGACAAACAATCACTTTTTAATGCAAAATCTTCATTGGTTCCCATTTCTCAAACTAACTTTTCTCTCTCTTATTAAAGATAGATCTAAACAGGAATGTGGTTTTTCAGCCATTCCAACAGCATTCCTGAATTTCAGACTTTCCTCCTTTGTTCCTGGGGTTTTCTTCTTTCTGCTGTTTCTTATTCCATCTGCCCTTTTTCTTCTTTTTTGAGGCAATCTGAAGCCCAGAGTCACACAGCTATTGTGTCTGAGGCTGCGTTTGAACTCAGATCCTCCTGACTTCAGGTCCCTCATTTAAGTGAATTAAGTTCTTAGTTTCTATTAATCAGTTATGTTTCTGCAAGTTTTAGCTGATTCTATTTGCCTTCTTTCTGTTGCTCTCTATCTTCAGTTCTAAGTGGGTGAGCAGCCACTTTTCAGTTTCATCTTGCTCCTGTCTCATAAGCCAATCACCATTTTCACCACAAGCCATCCATTCTTGGGTTCTTCCAAATACTGGCATTTTATTATTTATTGTTCATAATATTGACAACATTTCTCAACTGCTGCCAAGTTGGTTTGTGGTTTTGTTGAGATTGGGGGGAAAAGAGGTTGTTTTGTTTTATTTTTGAAGTTTAATATCCTGACAAGGCTGTGATCTATAAACCTGCTTCTTAGTCACTGAATGAAATAGCTTATGTTTTCTCCTGGAGAAAAGTCCATTTCTATCAGTCTGTGAATAGCATATTCCTGAGTCCTAACTTTTAGGACCTCTATTTCCTCTACCATAATTTCTAAGCTTATTTTTGACAAAAAAACTTTTAACTCACCCATTCCATTATGTACAATCTGCCTCTAGACTCTCCCTTGAGCCCAGAGGACTGGACTGCTTGAAGAATACTTGGACTTTGAACCTCAGTTCAAAGTACTGTTCTGTTATTATGATTCCTAGGTGACTCTGTGCCTCAGTTTCCAAATCTATAAAATGAAGGCAGTAGGCTAGATAATTTCTAGCCTAGCGTCTGGCTCCCTTTTTTTTTTTTTTGCTTTTTGGAGGGCATTTGGGGTTAAGTGACTTGCCCAAGGTCATTTTTGTGTGTGTGTTAAGTGTTGGAGGCCAGATTTGAACTCAGATCCTCC
Source organism: Gymnobelideus leadbeateri (assembly GCA_011680675.1). Taxonomy (NCBI): domain Eukaryota; kingdom Metazoa; phylum Chordata; class Mammalia; order Diprotodontia; family Petauridae; genus Gymnobelideus; species Gymnobelideus leadbeateri. The sequence goes on from WOXC01008237.1 coordinate 84,600, forward strand.
TGACTCCAGGGCCAGTGCTCTATTCTCTGCGCCACCTAGCCACCCCATCATCTGGCTCCCTTTCTATCTCAGCTTTCTCAGCTGTAAAATGGGGATCATAACAGTACCTCCCTCCCAAGGTTTTTAGGATTAAATGAGATAATATTTATGAAACAGCACAATGCCTTGGTATATAGTAGGAACCCAATAAATGCTTGTTTCCTTCTTTTTTTTTCCCCCTTCCTACCTGACATGTACTAGCTTATCTATATGTCCTTGTGTATTTATATGTTTGCAAATTGATAACAACTACAGACAATGAGATATACCTTAATCTGGAAAGAGAGCCCAAGAGGTAGAGCCATATCCCAAGGTGTAGGAGGACACACACTTCCCTTTCCTCTCTATCTCCCTCTCCTCCTCTATTACTGATCCCAGGTAATTGTTCCATTCATTGAAGAGTGCCTTTTAGAAGAAGTGGTATCTCCTGAGCATATATAAAATATCAAGGTAATAAGCTTATCTTCTTTGTTGGAGGAGCTAAAAAGATTCCCTTCTGTGAGTTGGCCTAGGTGATAAAATTGGGAGATCCCAATAAGTGGAAGCCAAAAAAACCAAGTCTTTTGGTCCTTATGTGCATATCTAATGAGTCATTCTTGACTTCTCTTAGCCAAGCAAGGCTAATGGACAACAAACCACCCCAATGCCCAGAGAAGATCTCTTAATTATCTTAATGACTACTTAATGAGCTACTTTGCCCATACCCATTAAGGGCCTCAGTGCCACTGCTTCTCTCCCATGGTCTGGATGATCTTGATCCAATGATAGAGTTAATATGGAAAACTCCAAAGACACAGACAAGGAAATTAGTAAGTCAAGCAAGATATCCTTCCTATGCCATCTGACATACTCCTGGGCTGCCTCCTCATGATCCAAATGGTTTTATATAGTAAGAAAGATGCACTATACATAATTAACCCAAGTCAGCTGAATCTGTGACATGGCAAAGAACCTTATTTTCTATATTAATATACAATGGCAACTTTGTGCTTTCTTCCTTCTATGAAATTTCTTAATAAGTGACATGTATACTTTGTTATTCTGGATGGTTTTCTGGGAGAGGAGAAAAGTAATAAAAGGGGAAATTTGAGCATTGGGAAAACAAAAAATATCCATAAAAGTTATTTTCAAAAATAGGTAACAAACACTTTGATGTCTACAAAGGATGTCAGAGATATTTTTTATTTGATCCTCACAATTCTTGGAGGTAAGTACTATTATCATTGCCATTTTCCAGATGAGGATACTGAGGTAAGGAGGGTTAAGTGACTTGCTCAAGATCACATAGTGAGTAAGTATGTGATGCAAAATTCAATGATAAGTCTTCCTAACTCCAAGTCCAACACTCTCCCAGCACTGAGACACTTAGATGGCACAAGAGGAGAGCTCATTTAGCCCATTACATAATGAGCTCTTTGATCACCAAACCATGGAAAGGAACTCAGAGACCATTTAGTCCAACCACATTATTTTACAGATGGACCTAGTTGATTAATGGCCTTGCCCAAGGTTGCCCAGATAATCCACATCAGAGGCATTCTTTCTATTACACCATGCTGCCTCCTTTGATTGTAGCTACACATTCATGAACTATCTCTAAAACATCATTCCTGGTCATTTAAAGGGGGAAGGATCATTTGCTAACGAGAGAAAATTAACCTAAATCCAGTTAAGTTGAGATTAGGGTTCTTAGGTGAAATGACTGCTGGATAGCTCCCATGGGCAGAGAGAGTCAGCCTTGTAGGCAGGAAGATGTGGGTTCAAATCTTGCCTTTGACCCATGCTAGCTGAGTGACTCTGGGTAAGTCACTTAAATCCCGAGAGCTGGCTCATAAGTTCTGCTCTAAAAATAGAAATTACAGAGTGTCCAATCTACATTTCTGGAAGGAGTTTCCACACTTGGAAATTCCCTATAACATGAAATCACAGGTCTCAATGTCAACAACTGCAAAAGGAGGAAGCTGGTACAAACTAGGTGAGTAGGAGAGCTTCTAAGACTAACTTCACCAGCTTTACTGCTTTGTTCAGGACCAGCCCTGCCCAATGACTGGGACTATTTGCCTAAGTTTTTGACTGTGCTCTTCAACTTTGCCTAAGCCTAGCAACTGCCTCCAGGCCACCCCAGCTCCTGACCTCAGATGACTGGCAAAAGCTTGTTAATTCAAATTTCTGAGTTAAAGTTCAAAACTCTTCTCTCCTACCCCATTTCCACTGTTCTTGATGCCTGAGTCCTCCTCTACTAAGTCAAAGAACAATTAAACTCTTTTCACTTGGTTCCAACTATGTGCTATTTCCAGATCTTTTTTCCATCCCTGGTAGCTTTCTCCCTAGAAGATGAATTCATCAATAAGTCATGGCTAACAGTTTTGAGATATGACCGAGGTTATCAGTATTCTAGGACCATCACAATTTTCACAGGGCCCAACCTAGATAGGGAACAAGTTTTGGGGGACCTGAATGGTCTTTATAAGCATTAAAAACCAAAATAGAGCCTGAGTCTACTTTGGGATTCTCCTAACCTAATATATACCAGAAATACAGCCTAATAAACATTTTCCTTATTTTCATTGTCAAAAAGCAGCAGCATTAATATTTGTGGGTCAAATATTTGTGCTTCCTGAATCACAAAAACCTATCATTTCAATACCAATATTTCCCATAGATTCTATATTTGACTGCAAATCATGGAAAAATATGGCAATCCTTGAAGGAACAATTCTGTGGGCCCCCAAAGAGCAAGATCAAAGTGTCTGGTGGATAGAAGTGGGTGACAGCATATTAAAAATGATTCCTTGCCTGCAAAAAGGTGTCAGAAGAGCCATTATCAAGAAAATGGATGCTCAGAAATGGTAGTGGGTTGGTCATATATCAAGAGTGAGGAATAATAGACAGTCAGCCATGATGTTTCACTGGTCCCCTCAAAATGATAAGGGCTATAGAGGCAGGTCTCCACCATGTTGGGTAGATGGGAAGCCATGACAACAATCTCACAGAATAAGAAGGCATAGACCGATTCCAATCTATACCTTTGAAGTGAAGTGAGTAACCACATCATTGATATCAAGGATCCATTGAAGCATGGAAATGTCAGACATAGAAGGTTAGAGTATACAGTGGCAAACCACTGAAGCCTTGAGAATTGAGCCAAGCAGAGGCCTAAAGGGTAGGGGACAAAGATACAGGTATCTAAGTGATAGAGAAGCCAACAGATAAGCTATGTTTGGAGGCTAGCCAAGACCAGCTATCCATTATCTGTCTCTCCTTGACATGTATACTAAAAAGTACCAACCCCAACCTTATTATCTTTGTTTACTACTAGTTGTATGACTTGAAGTATATCACTTAACCTCTCTCACATTCAGTTTCCTCATCTTGAAAATGGCAATAAGATCCACAGCATTCACTTCATTGGGTTGGTCTGAGGGTCAAGTGAAATTATATATAAAAGTACTTTGAGAAGATGAAATAATATAATAGTCTTAGTTACTACTGTTAATGGTTTATTATCCTTCTTTTCCCTCCATGATCTACCTTGTAGAATTGAGATGATCTGTTTTAATCCCTTTCCACTAGGCGGGAAAGGCACAGAACCAGGCAGGATGACTGATGGATCCCTAGACATAACCACAATGTCTCAAAGTAATTGTAACAACCTAGCTACATATTATTACCCAGCTAACTTCTGATGGGTATATTCATAATTACATGAACTTTTTCTTACCCTGGATTGGCACATGAAACAAATAATACACATAAATACATTGGATTTTTAAAATATACCTGAATGGTTTATTTCCTTTTAACCCCACAGGATGTGGACCACTTCAGGGTCAGTCTGCAGTCCTGGATGAGTTGGCCAGGCCCTTTCTTCTTGGACATGTGCAGAGAATGGATTCCAAAAATAGGCCAAACTAGATCCAAGTATGTTTACATTTATAGAATGGCACATTTCTTCTCTGTATGCTCAATTTCAATATCAAGAAATCATAGAAAGGTAAGTTCCCTTACTGGGAACTTCTACTAGTCTCCTCTGAATCCAAAAACCAACTGTAACAAGAGCAAAAAAAAACAAAAAACCCCACAAAACACAACAACAAAACAAAAACAACTTTCTCATTCGCTGTATTGGATGAGCTCCTGAGATTTTCATACTTATTATCACCCCTTGTGGGAGAACCTAAAATGCTGGTCCTATATTTCCATGAACTTAGACAGTTACTTTATGCACAGATTGGAATCACAATGTGATCAAGCTGATTTTTGCATGTTTCCAGAGTAAGAGTTGAAAGACTGTCTCTACAAATGAAAGGCTCCTTAAACATCTGCTTCCTTGTTGGAATGAGGACAGTGCATGAAAGCAAAATTCTTCCGAACTGTGCAGTCAAGCAGTGACCATGACCTGGTAGGTGATAACTGAAGAACAGATCTTCCCAAATTTGGTGACATTTCAAACAAGCAAGTTTCCTGCGAGCTCCAAAACAAACACAGACTATTTCCCTCAGCATTTTATACACTCCAAATGTTCCTCTGGATCTATCTTTTCTTGTTCCCCTGGATCTAGTTTTTAGAAAAAATGACAACAGAAAGAGATCTGTACTACTCCTTGGCTTGACCTGCCCAAATTTATGTAACCTGCTTGATAAGAAAGCATTTTCTAGAACTTAAAAATAAAAATAAGGAAGTGAAAAGCAGGGACTCAGTCACAACTGAGAAGATAACTAGGCAAGAAAATAAACACAAGGACACACACACATGGTGGTAATGCCTGATCACTATCAATTGTGATCAAATTTCAGATTTTGGTCACAGGAAATAGATGCTAAAACAAAAGTAAGTTAAACTATTTTTCCTCTGACTAATAAGGTTTCATTTATATAATAATTCCTGTTTATAGAGTTCACTTCTATACCTTATCTTATTCAAATCAGCAGGGAGGTGGAGGAGAATGGTGGGGGGGGAAGGCATTGGTAATATAATTATCTTCATTTTGCAAATGTGAAAACTGAAGCCCAGAGGTCATGTGAGTCACCCACAGTCACAGAATAAGAAAGTTGCCACAAGGTCATGTGAGGCCACATCAGATGTTCCATATACTATACAATACTGGCTCTACACAGTGAAAGAATAATTCTAAAACTGTTAACTCTAATAAAATTAGATGCTTTATTATTTCAGTGCTTTTCCTAGCTCAGGGTCCATTCACAACCAAATACCTAGAAGTGAATTAACTTCAGAAGTTCATATTTGGGGACAATTCAGCCAGATCCCTTTAAAAAGGGAGTTTTGGGTTTTTTTGTCACTTAATTAGTTTCATGATGCCTAGTCACCAAATATGTAGGATGCTGGAAACCTGGCTGTTTCCTCAGTAGCATTATAACAAAACAGACATATGACACAGTGAAACCATCAGAGATTTTCATTAATTGATGGTGTTTTATCTTTTTCTATCATCCAGAACTCTCATTGAAGCATTATTGTTTTTTGTTGCTGTTCAGTTGTTTCAGTGGTGTCTGACTCTTCATGACCCCATTTGGAGTTTTCTTGGCAAAGATACTGGAACAGTTTGCCATTTCCTTCTGCAGAAGAGGAAACTGAGGCAAACAGGATTAAGTGACAGGTCACACAGCTGTCACAGGCTAGATTTGAACTCAGGTCTTCCTGACTCTAGGCCTGATCCTCTATCCACTCTACCACCTGGCTGCCTCTATTGAAGTACTAAAGAATCCTCAAGCAGTATAAATACTAGAAGAAGTTAAGTTCTTCCAAGGTAGGAAAGTGGGTCAGTATAAACACTGGGCAGAGATCTTGACTAGACTTCTGGGTTTCTATAGACTGATCCAGCAGAGTGAAAAAGGGTCAAATAATCCTTTTCTGCAGTCACCTGACTCTCACTTTTCTCATCTTGTAATTCTAGGGTCCAAGGGTAGAAAGTAGAGTGAACTGTTGAGGTATTTTGGGGTGGGGCATTCAGATCTGTGATCTAATTGGCACAGGAAGCTTTTGGGGAGAAAACTTCACCAGTATTCTCTCTGCAAAAAAAAAACAAAAAACCCAAAACATCTGTGGGTGCAGGCCGGGCATGTCTTCATTTCCCACTTAGCTAAAAAACTCTTTTGGAATTTTTTGGTCTTCTACCAGCATGTCCTCATACGCCAGGAAACTCATCATGGGGAAATTTCATTATACTACAAGAGCCAATCATCCTGGGTACTCCCACCTCATTAATACTCTCATCCCCTTTGATTAGAAAGTCAGAACCATGAACTCCAAAACTTTCATTTAAGGAGGTGGCCCAGGCCAACCATCTCTTCATTTGCCATCTAGCCTCAGTCTTGTGGATCTGTCTGGACTTCTCTGCCATGCCCTGGCTCCATCCTCCCTTTCCCAGCTTCCTTTTGTGTGCTATCTTCCTCCATTAGACTAAGCTCCTTGAAAAAGGCAGAAACTGCCTTTTTTTTTGTACTTGTATCTGTATCCCCAGCACTTAGCACAATGCCTTAATAAATGGTTATTGATAGCCTAAAGTTGGAATTTTAACAAGCTATATTGTATGCCAAATTGTAAAGTGACTTGACCAAGGACACACAGCTAGTATGTGTCAGAAGCAAGACCAAAACCCAGGCCTTCCAGGTTTCAAATTCAACCTCTGTCCATTATGACATCCGTGGTGCCCCTTGTTGAAGAATCATTGTTTTTCAAAAATATAACCTGCTGAGTCTTACTCACATTCTGGACACTCATATATTTATATTACAATTGTGAAGTTACCATTGTTGTTGGTGATGGTGGTGGCTTTTAAATAATACCTGGCTTAACTGCCTGCCCTCAGTTTTAAAATCAGGAACTTCCTAAGTAAATTTAGGTCAAGACATGCAGTTGCTTACCACGCCAACAGACCAAGGCAATGAACAGCACTGAAAAAAATACCGTTTATTCAAGATGGGTAGCCTCCTTGAGCATCAGTTTCCTTAACTGTAAAATGAGGGAACTGAGTCAGTTATTCTTATTAGAGATCTATGATGCAATGACAAGAAAGGCATAATGAGGTCACAGCAAGTAGCAGCAGCCTTCTTGCTCTTCTTAGTCTCTACTTTATCCCCAAAGGAGACAAAGACAGGTGCCTCCCAAACTCAGGGCTCCAATAAGGGAAGGCCTGGGTTTGGCTGGAGTATATTCTTCAATAGGTCCCTTGCACTTTCAGACTTCAGTTAAGGGTTGAATCTGTATGGAGGATTACCTGTTCCCCCAGCTCCAATCCCTGTTTATACCTGTCTGGCAATGCATGACTCCCAGGCATATCCGCACACAGCTCCTAGCTTGGCTAGCCTCAGGGACTACTCCTTGTTAGCTCTTCTGCAATCATTTCCATGCTGCCCCAGCCTGTCTTTCTGCATGACACTCCATGTTGTTGCACAACCATAAGAGACTTCCATTACTCATTATGGGATCATTGAGTTGGAGCTAAAAGGGACCTTAGGTCATAGATTCTAAACTGTCTTCCCTACTTTATAGATGAGAAAACAGATCATAGGAGAAAATGGCTTGATCAGAGTCACCCAAGAGACAGGCCCATCATGCAAACCCAGGTCCTCTGGTTCCAAATCTGTTATTCTTTCCAATGTAGCATCATCATGTCGTCTTCTTGATAGTAACAGAAAAAGGTATATATCCTTGTTCCGAGAGAACGAGATTGATTCTTTTTAGCTGCTTAGCAAGAGAGAAAACCCTTCTTTCCTCTTCCACACAAATGCCCAGCAACCCTCTCTCTTTCCTTCCTCAGTTGCATACATTCCATCCATGTTCTCTGAAGTGGCCTCTTTCCCCTTGCCTAATTTCTTTTCTTCCTTTCTCATACTTTCTCTGCCTTCTCCATGGTGCACACCATGTGCTGTTTAATGGGAACATTTCTAAGAAGTGAAAACCAAATTCTAAGGGGCAGAGCTGTCTTTTAAAATGTGACAATGCTTTCTTCAGAAGACTTTACATATAGAATGTTCTCAGGTATCTGCTGATTTAAATTAAAACAAGTTCTTCTGTACCTTACCATTAGCCCTGCTGCTAGACCCTACAGACCCCCAGGCATTGCTATCTGACCTTCTAAAGCACTGGAAGGACCTCTGGACCGTTATATAAAGTACCAAATAGGAGCTAAGCACTATGCTATGAATCCACCTGTATTCCTAGGGTCATTAGGCCCTTACCACAGCTGAACTATCCTATATGTGATGTCTCTCCCTCAATTAGGGTGTGAGTTCCTTGGAGGTACAGACTGCCTCAATCTGTTTTCTACTTGTAATCCCAGCATGTGGCACAATGTCTTAAAAATGATTTTTCATTCATTCATTCATTCATTCATTCATTCATTCATTCATTCATTCATTCCAAACCAGAATACTGCCCTGCCTCCATTAGACTACTAACAGGAAACTGGATGATTCTGGAGATTTTTTTAAGGACAAGAGCTGAGTCTGTATTTAAAACTGGGGAAGGTGTTTGGAGCCAGTCAGTCAGTAATGATGATAGTGATTAATACATACACATATATTATGGTGCAATGATTGCTATATTTTAGGAGAGGGGAAAAAAACAGATGAGTAGCTCTCAGCTTTTCAGTAACTTTCAAAGATAATGATTCTAGACAAACCAGGTCACAACGAGTCAGATACAGATTTTCAAACATGAATTTCCCAGTGTTAGAATTTAGATTTTAGAGCCTTAGGCACTTTTACTAAGTGGGGGAGCACCCAGGGAATTTGAATATGGATTTCTCTAATGTGGGAGTATTTCCTATAAGAAACCAGAGGCAGAGATCTTTTTAAAGTGTTGGACACTGGCTCTCCCCCAACAGAACTCCAATTCTGAGAGGTTGCTGTCTTTAGTTGGGAATCAGTCAGCAATTAGCCTTGGGTGTAGGGTTGGGGGAGGGAGGATATGCAAGGGGGGAAAGCTGCAAGGCTCTTTGATGTCTGGAATATCCAAGTGGCTATCTCACATGTGGTCCAAAGCATCTCTTGTGACTGAGGGTTCAAACAATACTTTTACTAAAAATCATATCTCAGTACTCCTAACTACATACAAGCACAAGCAGCTCTCAAAGTGATTAAAAATCAGTGCAAGGAAGTAAGAATAATTAAGTCTGGCAAGAAAATAAAAAGGATTTATTAAAAAGGCTCCTCTAAGAGTCCCTCCCTCAAAGTCTTAAATTAAAAAAAATTTTTTTAAATATATATCTTCTTGCCCAAAGGGCCCAGAGCTGGGTATCAGGTCAAAATACTTGGGGGAAAAGATAACCCAAACTGCCCCAGTTCTGCATCATAAATAGCTTTCTTCCCCAACCCTCCCCCAATCCCCCAGTCTGAGTTGGGTTGGTAGAAGTGTGGAGGATTAGCTCACTGCTCCAGGGCTACACAATGGAAGCCAGATAGCTGGTTGATTGCCTAAGATTTCTCTTCAAGGAATTCCAACAGGCCACTGATTGGCTAAATTGTGATGCAAACTAAGCCTGTGAGGAGGATGGATGATGGGTAGGGAGGTAAGGGAGCATCCCTGGCCCTTGGCCTATGAAGGGTACACCTTCTTTACAATGAGGAAGGACGCCCCAACAAGGAAGCTCTGGTAGCTTCCTCATTCCATTCTGGTACCCCTCTATGTAGGGGAATTAGGGCTCTATAAGTCTACAGCCTGAACTGAACTGAGACAGCCCATGAACAGCTCCATTTACCTCAATGATGACACAAAGAAAAAAATAACCCCTGCCTCATCTCTCAAGGTACCACAGCTTCAGAGCACCCAGTAAGTATGGTCCCCTCTCATCATTTTATGCCCCTCCCATCTTGTCTAGGCCAAACTTAAGAAAAAAATAAAAACAAACCAAAAATCTACTTGCCTTCCCCATCTTTATCTGAGTGATGAATGGGCTTTGGTAATTAATTTTACTGACCAATCTCAGATGATTATTCTCACCTTAGAATTTCTGTCCATTGAAGACAGTTGAGTGGGGCAGTAGTGGGGTGGGGGAAGGGGAGACAGGACACAACACTGGTCTGGAGACCAAAGATCAGGGTTCAGAGTCCACCTTTCCCACTGTCTGTGTGACTTTGGTCAAGTCACTTCATGCCAGAAGATCTCAGTAGCCTCATCAGTCAAATAAGGGTGTTGGACATTTCCAACGCTAAATCTATGCCTGCATTTGAAATATATACTACCCACCAATTATATCTTTTTGGTTTTACTGAAATAAGAATAAAAATAATACCTAGCATTTACATAGCACTTTAAAGTTTGCAAAGCACTGTAGATATATATTGTCTCCTTTGATGTTTACAACAACCCTATGAGGTAGGTGCTACTATTAACAGGAAACTGAGGTGTACCCAGGGTCACATAGCTAGTAAGTGTCTAAGGGGAGATTTAAAAGCAGATCCTCCTAGATCCAAGTCCAGTGTTTTATCCCTTATGACATCCAGTTGCCTCTAGGCTTTAGAGTGCTTTAAACACACACACACACACACACACACACACACACACACACACACACATAAAATACACACACACACATCTCAGCCTCACAATGGAAAGACTAGCTCTAATCTAGAATCAGAGGATCCAGGTTCAAATTCTGCCCCAGATATTTACCCTGGTGTCATAGAGATAGAGTTCTGGCCCCTGGAGTCAGGAAGACCTGAGCTCAAATGTAGGCTTAGACACTAGCTCTGAGCAAGTTATGTAGCCTGTTTGCCTCAGTTACCTCAAATGTAAAATAGCAGCCTCTGCCTTTCAGGACTGTATGAGGGGCATTTGAAATAATATTTGTAAAAGCACTTAGAACAGTGCATAGCACACAGTAGGGGCTATATAAATACTCTTTCCCTTGGGCAAATTGTTCAGTTTGCCTGATCCTTGCCAAAAACTGGTTTCCTTAAACCAAATGGAAATGTTGATACAACAGACCTCCATTACATTTAACTCCTGTCCAATAGCCCCGGAACCATTTTTGCTGTTGTTGTTGTTCCAGTCCTGTCCAACTCTTCATAACCACATTTAGAGTTTTCTTAGCAGAGATACTGGCTGGTTTGCCATTTCCTTCCTCAGCTCGTTTTATAGATGAGGAAACTGAGGAAAACACGGTTAGTAACTTGCCCAGGATCACACAACTGGTAAATGTCTTAGACTGGATTTGAACTCAGATCTTCATGACTTCAAGGCCTAGTGCCTGTAATGGAAATGCAGATTTAAAGATCTTCCCTGCCCCTAGCTTAAGTGCACCTGGAGCCTGTGGTGGGAGGCTTGTTTTTCAGGAAAGCCCACACCTTGATACTTTGTGATTGGGCAGTGGGTCCAGAAGGTTGTTACATTCTCTGAGCCAGGAGAAGGCTATATAAACCCTTAGGAGAGGCTTTGCTTTGGGGCTCACTTTGAGAAGTGTTTTGTGATTTGACCAGATGAGACTCTGGGAAGCCGTTGTTGAGAGCCCCCCGGCTTTGAAAACCCAGATGTTGATGCTTCCCTCTCTGGTAACTGTGATTTGGTATTGATATAATGGTTGGACAGTTTGGAAGCCTGTCTGTTTGATCTGTAAGTTCTGTAACTCTGAGGTTTGGGGTGCTGACCTTTTTCCCCTGAACTAGGTAATGTATGTTTGTTTGATTAAAGTAAGCTTGTTAACCCATTTTGAGTTGCTTTCCTTTTGAAAAGCAGATCTAAGAACCTATATTGGCAGCTACCTTGGGGATATTGGGGTGCTTGCTGCTACAGTGCCCTATCCTTTTTGCCATCTAGCTGCCCTCTGGAATCATGGAAGTGCCCTCTGGGATCTCTACATGATGCTTGCACATCCCCAACACCCACTCTCTTCCTCCTATAAGCACAGTATGTGAAAATAAGGAAAGGTTGATAGCAGTTTAGGTGAGAAAGGGCATGACCATATAATTTCATAAGCCATGTGTTTCCTGCCTACTTCCAGAATTAATAAAGTTAATTGAATTCCCTTGGCCCAAATGCATACTTCAAGATTATGGTAAATTCCCTGTGCTTAAGACACCTCCCTCTAACTTTTAGCCCATTTGCTACCTGCCTCCACACACTCCCATCATGCCACACTCCCTAAAGGCCCCCGTGCTACCCACATGGGTGGAACTGGACAAACAAGGTTATGGGACATAATTATATTGTTTGGTTCAAAATCATTTAAGATGATCTTTAAGCTTTAGCAACACCCCTGGCTCCAATTCCACCTTCTTCTGTTCCTGTTCTTCCTGCACATCATCTGCCTTCATCAATGAACAGAATATACCTGAACAAACATCAAATTGGCAGCACCCTCATGCAGAAGTTCTCTGCTATTCAAATCTGGATAGAAGGACTTGGGACCCTCCAAGTGCCAGTTTGGGGCCAAGGAGTGGAAGTGTGGATTCTTCTGGCTAAATGTTCCCCTGCACTCTTGAGCATGTATCCTTCCATTGCCTAACTCAGCTCTGTGATGGTCAGATATAAGCTTGGTAATAAACCTTTAGCCTCTGGGGAAAGAGGCAAAAAACTAGTGGGTTTTTCTCCTGCATGCCCTAAAAGAATAACTGGTTAGAATTCAGGGGCAGGGAACCTGCAGCTTCAAAGTGACATGTGGCCCTCTTGGACCTCAAGTATAGTCCTTTGATTGAATCCAAATTTCACAGAATAAATCTCCTTCATAAAAGGATTTGTTTTGTAAAACTTGGACTCAGTCAAAAGGACATAGCCAAGGACCTAGATGGTCACATGTAGCCTTGAGGCAGCAGGCTCCTGTAGTGCCAATGTGATATTCACAGTGCCTATGGTGGCTATTAATATGCTTGCATAATTCTGAATCACAAAATACAACAGACTCTCCACGTGGACAACAGAACCAAAACATTTATTCAAACACAAGAAAGCCAAATTCATCATAGCGACAAAGAAATCTATACACAATAACAATGCAGAGGGTACCACCATCCTCAAGTCTTCCCCCTGCTAGGGCCTTCCCACAAATAAACACTCACAGCTTACTGTCTGGTTCTTCTCTCTCTCTCAGCTCTAGCTATTCTGACCAACTTCCTCTGGGTTCTATTGCACCCTTCCTGTTCCACCCCTTCCTCCTCCACGTGCTCAGCAAGCTCTTCCCACCACAGACCCATGTAACTCAGGCTTCCGTGTGACTAAAGCAGGTCACATGGGCCTATTAATTGATGGAAAATATCTTCCCATTAAGCAAAAATACATTAACAATACAGCTCCCCACCCCTGGATCAATGCAGAAGGGACATTTAAGTTAGTAACCAAATCTTGCTGCTAAATGACCTTCACAGGTCATCCCTTCCATCCCCAACTCCAGACAATACCTGATTTAAGTCATTCCCAACAGATAAGGTTTCATTCTATTTTTCCTTCTAGTTCCATATATATGTATTTGGTCTGATGTTTGATATCAGTTTTATATCAAGAAATGGTATTCTAAAGTCCAAATCCACTGGGCTGAAATGTGAGTTTATTTCTTCTTATTTATCAAGAATTTTTCCTTGAACTGAATATTATTACTAAAATTAATCTCTACTTCCTTTGGTTCAAGCTCAAAACAAAATTCTGTGAATAACCCTTTGACATCTCCTTTTCTTAAGGAGCCCCAAACTAGATAAGATTACCCACTATGACTATCTTTAATGAAGCTACACATCCATCTCTTAATTACTGAGAAACTGATTATTCTCTTTGTATATTCTCCAAATCTCTCTCAAGGCTTTGTAAACCTTAGGAGGCTCATATATATATAAATTTTAGGGGGTCTGTCAACCTGGATGGGAAACAAAAATCACATCTGTATTCCAATATAATTGGTTTCTTTTGTAATCCTACAGACTTTCTTTTATGCATGAGAAAGGGTCTATAGGGTTCACCAGATTGACAGAAGGGTTCATGACACAGAAAAGGTTAAGAACCTTGCTCCAGGATCTCAAACTCTCTGATTTTTAATTGTGTGATGATGATGATGAATATAATGAATGTGAAACACAATCAGCTTTTTTTAATTGTTAGCAACTCAGATAAAAGGTTCAAAGAGGAAGCTGAAATTAAGAATTAAAATTACATCTCAGAATAAAGTGTAGATATGAATTATCCAAATTTAATATCATCCTTCATTAATGTGGATAATCCAAAGTTGGTGGGTTATAGGTGGCAGGGGTGCATTAAAGGGGATCATATTCATAAATGTCTATGGTGTAAAAACTAAAGGCAATCATATGACTTTTTAAAAATAAAAATTTTGCAAAACCTGTCTACACAAATTTAACTTCAATGTCTAAGTGGCAAAATTCTCAGCCATAAAACACTGCATTGACCTTTCTGGTTAAGGTTAGAAATCAATACCAATCACCATCTCCCTCCCACCCCACTCCCCCATCCTCTCCACCCTAGCACACCAGTCTGGGTTCTTTATTTCTTCTCTGTATATTTGTAGGCCAGCCTGATAAGATTCTCTGCTTAGTTTGTGAGGTCCATCAAGGTAGCATATCTCTCACTCCCCCAAACCTGCTGCTGTCTGCTATAAAGTAATTGCATCCAGCCAAGAAACAATAGCATCCCAAGCCACAGTTGGGTGATATCAGTGTGGCTGTCAAGATAAGCGGGGGAGGGGACAGGTAGCTGGGAACAGGGAAGAGCAAGGCAAGGAAAAACAAACAAACATCTGTGGCGAAAAGCAAGTCAGCTTCCCAAGAGATGGAGGGGTGGGAGTAGGGGTGGCACAACCCAAGCCCATCCACCAGACCTCCCCCAAACCTACAGGATCCATACCCAGTGAAATACAATTAAGGGTGGGTGGTGGCATTCCAGTCCCAATGCTACTCCCAAAGCTTTAAATTGATGTGGTTAGTCAGAGGAAGCACCATATTGGAGAGGTAGGATGAGTCACCAAACACTGACCATACGGGCTTTTTCTCTCTGACCTCCTGTGTCTCCACTTCTATGACCTCCACACAAAAATCCAAGGATAAGGTCGATGGAGCCAAGAAGGAATGTTACAGCTCTTTTCCCTTTGTCTCCTGATTCATTTTTTCCCCTCTTCCCTTTCTCTTGGTCCTGCTACAGTCTTTAAAGGCACATTAAGCAATCACAGCATGGTCTCCTCCAGAAGACATGACCAAGCACACCATAGTGTGGAGTTATGAGGGACCTCAGCAACTAAGTGAAGACCTCCAAGGACAGGAAACTCACTACCTCCCAAGGTTGTACATGGATCGCAATAATTATTAGGCAGTTTTTTTTTCTTACACTTGGTCTGAATTTCTCTACTTGAAACTTTCACCAACTGCCCTCTTGTGCTTTTCTCCAGGGTCAAGCAAAACAAGTTCTATCATTCTTTCCAAGTGGCAGCCTTTCCAATCCTTGAAAATAGCTATCATTCTCTGTGCCTCCTTCAACCACATCTTCTACTTTTTGGGTGAAGCATCCCTAAATCCTCATCTAGTATCTCAAGGCTCTTCTCAACCAGTAGATTCCCTTCTCTAGTTTATCCAAATCTCTCTTTCAATTCCAATGTTCTCTAAATGAAAGTCACTTTATTCCATAACAGATAATGTTCAAGAAACTGTACTAGAGGCTTGAGATATCAAGATAAAAATAAAACTGCCCATTTCTCCAAATACAAGAATTCCGCCACTGCCATATTTCCTACCTGATCTCTCAGCCTTTCTTGGTGACCCATGATGGCTGTAGCATGGTGAGGGTATTTCTGTTTCAGATGTTCTAGGAAAGCTTCTCTCTTCCTGTCCATCTCAGATGTTTGCATTCCCAGTATCTCTTTGGAACTACGGGGACCACCTACAGTGTGTCTCCTTGGGATATTGCGGGAAGACTTGGGAACTGAGAGACGACTGTTTCCATTAGCAAGGCGATCCTTGGTTCGGAGACATCCTGCATCTTCAGATGATGTCACATGCAGATTGCTTTTCCCCTGATCTGAAAAGTGAAAGAATACAGGTCCTCTTAAAAATCTCTCTTAAACAATCTCATTTGAGGCTCTATGATACCAGTTATTATAACATTGTTAAGAAACGTGTATGTGGATGTGGCTAGGTGGTACAGTGAATAGAGCACCGGCCCTGGAGTCAGGAGGACCTGAGTTCAAATATGACCTCAGACACTTGACACACTTATTAGCCATGTGACTTTGGACAAGTCACTTAACTCCAACTGCCCTTCAAAAAGCAAAAGAAAGAAAGAAAGAAATGTGTGTGAGTATGAGTGTGTACATGTGTAGGGGGGGCTATGCATGCACACATGTGTATAAAAACCCAGAAACTTAACTCTATGACATTACAGTGACCAAGAAGTTTGGCCTGGCCAGAGGGTGAAAACTTCTTTCTTGCAGAGGAAAAGGGTTGTAGACATGGAATACTGTATATTTTTTCAGACTTGTTTGATTTTGCCGAACTGTTTTTTCCTCTTTCTTTTTAAATATCTATTCCCAAAATACAGCTTGATTGGAGGTGGAAGAGATATTTGGAAATTAAAGTGATATGAGAACAAATCAGTAACCTTAAAAAAGAGAAAGAAACGTGATCTAAGATTTTATTTCTTTTGATAATCGTAAGCAAAAAAGAAAACAAAATCCAGGTAAGATATTCAAAAATTACACATTAGAAGCATCTAAATTCACTTATTATTTCTGATTTTTTTCCCCTTGGGATTGTTCAAAACTGGAATACCTTCTTTGACTGGTTATGATAATTATGTTACCACTCAGCCTCTCTGACCTCCCCCAAAAAGGGGAGGCTAGATCACCCCAAAGATCCCTCTGATGATTTCACCTGGATTTTTGATTGAGCATTTCATGCTGACAACAGAATTGCTTGTGAGATCTTCATAATCAGGAGCTGAATCCTAAAACATTTGATTCATTGTCAGGGTCAAAAAATAATGACTGCCCTGAGTAGAAGCAGGAGTCTCACTGGACCATCATCTGCTTGAAAAATTCTATTTTCTCCTCATTTCCATAAGCAAAGCAAAACTGAAAACACCGTTAGAGAAAATGATTGTAGAGATGTAGAAAACAAACATTTGGGCAAAATTAAATTGAACTGAATGCTACAAGAAAATTACTGTGGAGAAGGAAATGACATGACAGATGAATTTGGAGATCAGAGGCAGTCATCATGGCACAGAGGAAAGAATGTTGTCTTTGAAGTCCAAGGACCTGGGTTCGGAACCCAGTTCTAGCACTTATCTATGTGTGTGACCTTGGGCAATTAACCTCTCTGGGTCTGTTTTCTCATCTGAAAAATAGACCATCTTGGAGAAGATGATCACTGAGGTCCCTTCTTACTCTGAATCTATGAACTATCTCTGACCTACTCTGGAAGGAACCTAAGAATTTTGTTGTTGTTAAGTCCAACTCTTCATGACCCTGTGAAGCAAATCACACCAATAATGTTCATGGAGTATTGGGGTATTTCACCAATTCCTTTTCCAGCTCATTTTACAAATGAGGAAACAGAGGCAAACAGGATTAAGTGACTTGCCCAGAGTCACACAGCTAGTGTCTGAGGTCAGATTTGAACTCAGAAAGATGAATCTTCCTGACTCCAGCCCCCCCCCCCCACACACACCCCCTGGTGGTCCATCCATTGTGCCACCTAGCTGGCCCTATGCTTGCACATCATTGGTTCTTAGTATTAAGCATCTACTCAATACAGGCTATTGTTCTGACATTACGGGGGTGAAAGCAGTGAAAACAAAGTTAAGGGAGACAAGACAAAAGTAACTAGCTTTATTTTTGGACCGGATTTGTGGTGTCATTGGCATTGGAAACTTCCAGTAAGCAAATTCCCTTTCCCTACTCATTTGCTCTTCAATTTGGAGAACTGATGTCTTAGAAAGTTTCTGGGTAGCATTAAGAGATATGCACAGGTCCATACCCCAGCACATATAAGATGTAAAACTTTCTGACTTGGAGACCACTTCCGCCCAGTGCCTCTCACAGATAGCTTTTATGCACAAAATACCGAGGGCATTATTAGGTCATTATGAAATAATGTGACAATATGTAGCTGAGCAGAATTTTTTTTTTCTGCTCATGGAGATCAGGAAAAGCTTCCTGAAAGGGGTGGCACTGGAATGAACTGGATATTCTAGTTAATAGTGAAAAAATTATTTACTAACATTCAGATAATTAAAATACATTTATTTATTTTTGATATTCACTTTCCTTCAGAATTTATTTTTAGTTTTCAACATTCATTTCCACAAGATCCTGAGTTCCAAATTTTCTCCCCATCTGTTCCCTACCCCCCACCCTAAGATGGCAAGCATACCTATTTCTCCTTCCCCCAGTCTGCCTCTCATATAGTCCCTCATCCCTCGCCCTACCCCCTTCCCCTTTACTTTCTTAGGGCAAGATGGATTTCTCTACCCCCGTTGACTGTATATCTAAGTAATTAAAATCCAACCAAACTCTAGTGGACATAATATAAGAAAATGCTTTCCAGACTCTTGCAGGGTGGAACTCCACATGAGTGAATATGGCTTCTTGCTTGGCCATATTAGAGCGCTTTCTTTCTGTTGTACTGTATGAAATGCAGACAATAGCTTCCATCTTTGTTAACATCTGCCAAAGTGCTTTACATATGCTGTTTCATTTGATCCTCAAAACAATAACCATTTGACAGATGAAGAAATCAAAGTTGAAAGAGGAAGAAAGGAAGGGAAAGAAACAAGCATTTATTAAGTGCTTACTGTTTTCCCAGCACTGGGATAAGCAATTCACAAATATGATCTCATTTGATCCGCACAACAACCACGGGAGGTAGGGGGTTATTGTTATTGTCTTTAAGGTAGAGAAGAGCAAGACAAAATAGAGGTTAAGTGACTGACCCAGGGTCACACAGCTAGTCGATACCTCAGGGAAGATTTGGGCTCAGGCCTTCCTGATGCTCTATTGCCCCTATTACACTGGAAATTGCTTTTTAAAAAATAAATAATTAAAAATAAAATATATCATTGACAAGAATGTGTTTCCTTGACATTTATCACTCTCATGAAAATAGAGAACAGGAAAAGGGTTCTTTTTGGAGGACTCTGCTTAGTTGGATCCAGATAAAGAGAGAACCTCACCCTGACACCTATGCCTTGGATTAGGGAAAACATGAAAAAGCAGGCCTAAAGGAAATGTCATCAAATCTGTCACAGTCTCCTTAATTTTGCCTGGAATTGTCAGTCTGGGAGAAAAGAGCTGATGATGGGTATTCCTCAGTTACCCGGAAAAACAGATTTGAATTTCAAAAGTTTCAAGTTCAAAAATTTCAAAAGTCACCTGCTTCCAGGCACACCCTCCAGTTAATCCTGTCACTTCCTATTACTTTACTAATTAGAACACTTTGAGTCCTGCACAGCCTAAGGAAGGCGGAGGAACCAGACCAGTAAATTCTGCAAACTTTTAATAGCTGTAGTAGACATCTTTGAGGGGGATGGGGAAGCCTTAGAAAGGAAGGTTTAAATGAGGTTAATAGATCAATGGTGGATTTTGTTTATTTAGGGCACTCCTTTCCATTATCCAGCCCTCAAGAGATGGTTATCCTTTCCCTACTGATAGCAACCTGGGAGCAGTAGATGGGGGATAGACTAAGGCAGGTTGTGAAAATGGGAGATATTGTCACAGGACCTGGGTTCTAATCTAGCTCCTCAGGAAAGTAACCCAGTCTCTCTGGGCCTCAGTTTCCTCATCTGTAAAATGGGTGGCCTCTAAATTGCCTTTTTGGGCTAAATCTGTACTCTCCAAGGATCTACCAGTGTCTACTGTGGCAAATTACCTAACCTCTCAGTAATTCATTTTCCTAAGTATAAAATGAGGAGGTTGGGTTAAATGACCTGGAAGGTCTTTTCTTTGATAAGTTTCTCCCTATTAGAAAGTAAATTCTTTGAAAGCAGGGCTTTTTTTTTCCTTTGTAGATCCAGGGCAGCACCTGGTATAGAATCTGGAAATAATAGATGCCTGTTGATTGACTGACTGTTAGACTGCCACAGCATGGTGGATGGGGTCTTGAATACTAGGGCTGAAATTCTGTTTCTGCTGCTCAGTAGCTGTGTGACCCTGGGTGAGTCATTGCATCTCTATGTGCCCTTCATTCCTTTGACAATTGTAATACTAATAACAACAGCTGGTGTTGTTTTACATCTGATGTAACTTGATCTGCACAAGAGCCCGGGGAAGTGTCCTTGTTCAGTCATTTCAATTTCATCTGACTCTTGGTGACCCCATCTGGGATTTTCTTGGCAAAGATACTTGAGTGGTTTGCCATTTCCTTATCCAGCTCATTTTACAGATGAGAAAACTGAGGTCAACAGGGATAAGTCACTTGCCCACAGTCATACAGCTAGTAAGTTTCTGAGGCCACATTTGAACTCAGGAAGATGAGTCTTCCTGACTCCAGGCCCAGCACTCAATCCACTGGCCACCCTTTACTCCATTTCCCCTTTAGTGAAGAGGAAATTGAAGCTGAGAAAAGTTAAGTGCCTGGCCTAAGGTCATACAGCTAGGAAGTATCTGAGGTACGTTTTGAACCAGGGTCTTCAGAACTCCAAGTCCAACACTGTCCACTGCTCCAACCAGCTGCTGAGCACCAATCATGGGCAAGAAATAGTGTCAGGGGTTAGAGAGGCAAAAATAAAACTGTCCTGGCTCTCTTGGCACATATTCTAGTGCAGGAGTGGAAGGCAACATACACAGCTATGGAAATAGAAATATGTACAAAGCTCATACAAAGAGATGACTCCTAAGTTAGAGAAGGTAGAGATCTGTAGGTCAAATGGCATTCCCTTGCCAGAAGTTCCCCACTCTGATGAAATACATTTTTAAATGCTTATTTATTATGAACTTAATAGCCACAAACATTTCCCGTCACAGATTCTTCAAGTACTTGAGCTCTCCTCCATATATTTACAAGTTATTTATTTATTCCCCTGAAATGAAGACAGAACAAGAAGAGTAATCACTGAGAGTAAATATATTTGATCACAGAGAGCCTAGAAAGGAGGGGGAAGGATTCTTCACCTTCCCTGTAAGTAAGCTTGTGTTTCCTTCTAGTTGGCCCCTCTTTGTTCCCTAATACTTCTCACTGGGAAGGTCATTTCTCCTGTCATCTTTCAGATTCTTCTTGCTTGGGGATCTTCTGGGAATACATTCATTCATTCACATTACCAGATTTAAAGAAACTAAAAAGAAAAAAATGCAAGCTCTCTTCATGTGATGGCCATAGATGCCCGGCTGCCCTATAACTCAGAAAACACTAAATTTCCCCTCATGTCCTATCTTTCCTTTGTGTCAACATGTCCCACCTCTCCTGTGCCCCCCCTGGCATCAGACACCTGTCCCACCCAGGAAAGACCAATGCTTCTTTCCACAGAAAGCTCTCTGAACACACATCCCAGTAACTTGATATTTTTCCTCTAAGAGGCCAAGCTCAGCTAGGAGAGTGGCCACGGGAAAAGTCTCCCATGCCCTGGGGGAGCATGACATTTACAACTTCAGCTACTAGGGCATAAATGTAGTCTTTCAATAAGGTCTTTCAGAAATAACCAGGGATGGAAACAAAAGGGAGAAGGGAGTGGGTGGAGGACCTGGGAGAAAACAGGTCAGGGACCTCCCAGGCTCATTGTTTAGAAAATCATAATAGTTCTATTGAATAATGATTATAGCCAGGGGCCCCAGAGTAAAGACCTCCCTCTAACAAGGGTAGAAAAGGGAGCCAGAATATTCCAAAGCAGCAGGCATTTTTCCTCTGCCCTACCTCTCCAGTATCATTTACTACTAACATTTAAACAGAGATATGTCTTCTGAGATTCTGCAAATCCATGTCAAACCAAATAGTAAGACCATAGTGTGAAAGTGTGATTCAGAGGATGCTGAATGGCCTCCCCTTCTGGTTCCCTCCTCTCAATTCATCTGGGCAACTCCCTCCATGGATGGAAGAGGACAGAGCACCTACAGAAACATATTCCTTAATCTTACAAAGGTCAAATATGGTCAAGTCTAGACAACAAATATTTATTAAGTGCCTACTATGCGCATAATGGCACTGTATTAAGCTCATGGGATAAAAACAAAGGAAAAGACAGCCCCCTTCTCAAGGACCTCATAGTCTAATGACGGTGATTCCATGTAAACAACTCTAAATAAAATACATTGGAAATCTTCAGCAAGTGAAGGCACCACCAACAAATGGGAATGGTGAAGGGCTTCTTTTAAAGGGTAGAATTTTAATTTAGACTTGAAGGCAGTCAGGAGGCAAAGATGGGGAGGGAGAGAATTCCTGCCATGTGGAACATCCAATGAAAGTGGAGAGATGGGAGATACAGTGTCTTCTACAAGGAATATCAAGGCCAGCATCACTAGGCTATAGACTATGTGACTATATGAAGGGCAGTAATGTGTAAGACTGGAAAGATAGGAAGAGGTCCAATTATTCAGGTCTTGAATTTCAAAGGGTCTCCCCAAGGAGAAATGAGAGGCAGTGTGATGTACTAGAAAGATTACTGGATTTATAATCACAGAATCATTGTTTAGATCTGCAAGGTACCTCCAAGGCCATTAAGCTCAACCTCTCCCCTCCCCCATTGCACCCCAATTTGACAAATGAGAAAACTTGAATTCCATAGAAAGTTAGTGTCTTGAGTCATACAGCAGGTAGGTATCTGTGGCAGGATTTGATCCCATACCCCAATGCCAGTACTTTCTATGATATATGGCATGCTGCCTCTATCTTTAGTTAGAGGATTTAGGGGTTAATTTTGGTTTTGTCACTAGTTTGCTTTGGTCAAGTTATTTTAGCTACCTAGGCATCAATTTCCTCCCCTGTGAAATGAGAACTAGAGAACTTTTTTTTTGGAGGGCAATTGGGGTTAAGTGACTTGCCCAAGGTCACATGGCTAGTGTTAAGTGTCCGAGGCCGAATTTGAACTTAGCTCCTCCTGACTCCAGGGCTGGCGCTCTACTCACTGCTCCACCTAGCCACCCCTAGAACTAGATAATCTTTAAAGTTTCTTGCTCTAGCTTACCAGAAAAAGCAGAGGAACAGTGACAATGGCTCAAATCTATGTGGAACTTTAAGGTTTGTAAAGCACTTTACATGTGTGATCTCATTTCAACCTTATAATTCTGTGAAGTTGATTCAATTATTATATTCCCATTTACAGATAGGGGAACCAAAGCTTAGAAAATGCAGGGTCAGATAGCTAATGATCTGGCTCCAGGTCCAGGGTTCTGTCCACTGCACCATTTAAGTGCCTCAAATGTCTGCTAGGCAGGGAATTAGTTATCTGTTCCACATCATGACTTTTCCCAGTGCAGTTTTGATACATCGCAGGTTGGCATAAGAAATTAAATGGGATTATGAAATGCAAAGTGGATAATTTTGATTACATTAAATTGAAAAGTGTGTGGTTTGTTTTTTTGTTTGTTTGTTTGTTTGTTTTGCACAAACAAAGCCAATGAAACCAAGATTAGGAGAGAAGCAGAAAACAAGGAAAGAATTTTTACAACCAGTGTCTCTCATAAAGGCCTTATTTCTAAAATACATAGAGAACTGAGTCAAATTTACAAGAATACAAGTCATTCCCCAACTGATAAATGGTCAAAGGATATGAACAGGAAGTTTTCAGAGGAAGAAATTAAAGCTATCTATATAGCTTTATATGAAAAAGCGCTCTAAATCACTATTGACTAGAGAGATGCAAATCAAAACATATCACACCTATGAGATTGGCTAACATGGCAAAACAGGCAAATGATAAATGTTGGAGAAGATGTGGGAAAGTTGGAACATCGATGCATTGTTGGTGGAGTTATGAACTGATTCAACCATTCTGGAGAGCAATTTGGAACTATGCCCAAAGGGCTATAAAAATGTGCATACCCTTTGACCCAGTAATACCACTTCTAGGGCTGTATCCCAAAGAGATCATAAAATTGGGAAAAGGACCCACATGTACAAAAATATTTATAGCAGCTCTTTTTGTGGTGGCAAAGAACTGGAAATTGAGGAGGTGCCCATCAATTGGGGTATGGCTAAACAAGTTGTGGTATATGCATGTAATGGAATACTATTGTGCTACAAGAAATGAACAGGCAGACTTCAGAGAAATCTAGAAATGATGCTTGAGTGAGGAGAGTAGAACCAGGAAAACATTGTACACAGTAATAGCCACAGTGTACAATGACTGATTTTAATAGACTTAACCCTTCTCAGCAATGGAAGGACCTAAGACAATTCTGAAGGACATATGATGGAAAATGTCAGCCACATTCAGAGAAAGAACTATGGGGTCAGAATTCAGAATGAAGCAGACTATTTCTTTTTTGTTTTGTTTTATTTTGCTCTTTTTTTCTTTTTCATAGTTTTTTTCCAATCTGTTATAATTCTGCTATGCAACATGACTAAATGTGAAAATATGTTTAATAAGAATGTATGTAGAGCCCTTATTAAATTGCAAGTTGTCTTGGGAGGAATGGGGGAGGGAGGGAAAGAAAATTTAAAACTTATGGAGGTGAATGTTGAAAACTAAAAGGAAATAATTTAATAAAAATTTTTTAAGGAATTACATGGGAATTTGGGGGGAATTTTGTGAAAGCTGCAGATGACATGCAAAGGCATGTCATAGATGACATAGAGTCTACAACCAACTACTTAACCCAAATTTTATCCCATAAGCACTCCATAAAAGAAAAAGGAAAAATTCAGACTCCTTCTCCAGTATGAAGGAAGGGCCAAAAAATTGGGGGGCAGCTTCCTAATCTCTGTGCTGTGGAAGAGCTAACTGTATAAAATTTTTCAGAGATATGTATACCAGTTCCCTTCAGTAGACTGTAACCTCTCCAGGGGAATATAAAGCCCTTGAGAATAGGGACCATTTTGTTCTTGGTTCTGAATCCCAAACTCCTAGCATAGGCTTTGTATACAGCAGGTGTTTAATAAATGTCTTGACACAGTAGGTAGGTTATAGGGGTAGTTCTTCAAATAAGTGATTTTGTCAGTGTGGATGGTCCCTCAATGAGATAAATGGAAAGACACTGTCCTGAGAGTTGGGGTCTTGGCCTTGCCTATAATTTTCTGTGTCTCCTAGAGCAAGTTCCTGGACCTATGTGAGTCTGAGTAGCCTAATGGCTAAAGAAGGGTCTGAATGGATGCCCTCTCAATTAATTTCCAGCCTTCACATTCTATCTTACCATTCACCAGTGAAGGTTGCAACCCGTCTACAATTATGATATGGCTTGAGTTACTGTAGCCCCCAATATTTATTACCCCAGTAAGTGGTTAAGAGTTAACTCTCTAAAACAAAGCAGGTTCCATCTTACATTGGTAAAAGGAGTTTACTCATCTGGAAGTCCCTACAGTCATAGGTGCCAGCCCACCCTTTTTTGTGTGATGGACCCCTTTGCCAGTCTAATGAAGTCTATGGATGGACCCCTTCTCTGCATAAAGCTTCTAAAAGTACAAAAAAAAAATGATACATAGAATGACAAAGGAAACCAAATGTTGGTGAAAACAAAGATGTCATTCCCTCTCCCCTCCCCCCATTTGAGTTCACAGACTCCCTGAAAACTGTTCTTGTTCCTACGTTAAGAACTCTTGTTTTAAAGTAATAAATAGTTCAGGGATTACCAACATTGATGGTCTGATGACAGACCCATGGTCTGTCCCTAGTCCCTCAAAGCACCAGCTTCATAGGAAAGAACAGAATTTATGCTCTATTAGCCTAGACTTTGAGAAGCTATGGTCACCTTCATACAACAAAAATAACTCCCACTGATGTCCCACCTTAAGACTAAGAAATTACTTTGCTCAGGATAATCCATGAGATAGATAGTGCAAGTATTCCCTCCCCCCCCACCTCTCTCTCTCATAATTGACAAAGGTGAGATTCAGACAATCTAGATACACAGTTAGCACTCTAGCTACAGAATTTGTACCTGAGTCTCCTGACTTTAACTCTAGTTCTCTCTTCATTTTGCCAGTGGTAGGAATACTGCCTTATTTCTGCATCAACAGCTCCGCTCTGGTCCTGACTTCTTCCCCTGGATGTTGCCTCTTTGTCCAGAGAGAGGTGGGCAGCACATTCTTAGGGAGAATATCCAGGCAGCTGTGTTTGTTTTGATTTACAGCTAACTGATTTTTGACTTTTTTTTTATGATAGTGCCAAGATGCAAGCATTAGAACTAACCATACTGAGCATAACAGAGAATACTTATTCTGTGTAGTGAGCTGAGAGCTGGACTTGGAGACCAAAAGATCTGGGTTCTGATCCTGCCTTCTTCAGTAGCTATGGGTGAACTGCTTCACTCCCTCTAAACCTCTCTTTCCTCATCTATAAAGTAAGGATAATAATGCCTGTAGCACTTATCTCATATGATATATAAGCATATATCATAGATAATGTATAAGATAATATCTAATGTACAAAACAAGTGCTTTGCAAACTTTAAAATGCTATCTGCATGTCTGTTATTTTTGTGTATAAATCACAAATGCAGACTTCAAAGGGACAGAAGGGCAACTGACCCACTTTTGTGAGTGACCCTCAAAGCTCACTGCTGCCTTCTTCAGCACATTCATATGTAGCCCAGATCATGCCTTCTGAGAAACAAAAATCATGTTAAGTAATTACCAGGTCTGTTTGCTTGAGACTGAAATCTTGGAAAGAGCATTGAGTGTCTATGAGGGGATAGCAGAGGAAATTCCCTCCCTTATGTTTACATAAACAAGACAGATGATAGATTGGTAGAGATGGAAGGGGCCTTAGAAACTGAGTCAACTACCCTCACTTCTTTTTTCCATTGGAATGATTAAATATTAAGATTAAGATTTCATTAAATATTAATATTAAAATTTGATCTAATAAGAGACGGGAAGACACCACAAAAGCTTGGGTTTGCACCAAGAGCTAGTATTCTTCACTCCCCAAAATGGCCCTGTTCTTGTTCACTTGTTCAGTTGTGTCCATCTGCTTCTATCCTCTACTATCTCCAGAAGTCTGTCCAAAGCTCAATGTCATTGCTTCCAGGACACTCTCAATCCATCTCATCCTCTGCTATCATTTAGTTCCCATTTTGCCTTTTCTCCATTGGGCAGTCCTCACTATTGAGTTTTTTCTTTTGTCTCTTGGCAATCTGGCAGACAACTAGGTGGGTTTGTTGATAGAGTACTTGGCCTGGAGTCATGAAGACTCATCTTCCAGAGTTCAAATCTGACCTCAGACATTTACTAGCTGGGTGACCTTGACCAAGTCACTTAACCCTGTTGGCCTCAGTTTCCTCATCTGTAAAATGAATTCCAGTATCTGTGCTAAGAAAACCCCAAATGGGGTCACAAAGAGTTGAAAATGACTGAATTTGGAAACAACAGGCAATCTGGACTTCAACAAACCTTCACTTTGTTATTAGCTTTAAAAAATTAATTTCACAAAAAATTGTTATCTCTCCCTCCTACCACCCTCCCACTTCAATTTTCAAAAATAGAAAAAGAAAATCATCACACACAAGCATAGTTCAGCAAAAGTAATGGCCCTGACATGGCCATATCCAAAAATAAGAGTCCCATTCCGCATTTTAAGCCCATTACCTATCTGGCAGAAGATTTCATCTGAAGTCTTCGGGGGCCTCAGGAATACCTCGTTTTAAACATAAGGAAATAGAGGCCCAGAAAAGTATAGGATTTTTACTAGAGTTATTATGGGTAGTTAGTGACTGAGCTGGGCAGATAATCCAAGTCTCCAGATTCCAGGTCAGGTATGCTTGCTTTGATTTCATCACACTATACAGCCTCCAGCAACTAAAAGGGTCCAGTGGGCAAAAGAATGGGATTTTGACATCTCTAGTCCTTTCCCTCACCTCTCATCCCTAAGGGCACAGCAACCTCCAGAGATGTTGGTTTTATAGTGAAGCAAGGCTGGACGGTTTGATAGCTTTTTCAGTCTGGCCTCTGGAGGACCCACTTTCCTGGCTTATAGAGCTAGGAGAGGTGGTTAGAGGAGTAGTTAAGGGGAAGGGAAATAGAGACCAGCCATCTTGGGAGGTCTATTATGTGTTCATGCAAAGTACAAGACTGGTCATCCCCCAGTCCTGCCCTCCAAAGGTCTCCTATGTTAACAAGTGTAACCAGAGTTGGGTAGGTTGGAGAGGAGAGGATTTCTCTACCTGCCTGGGTATTTTTCAGAGCACCAATGCTAAAACTAGAGCAGATGTCCTAGGGCACCTGCAGGTCCCTCAAGCAACCCGGAGGCACTCAGAAGGGACTATGGGCTTTAAATATGGCATGGGAGGGTACCTCAGCAGCCCACCTACAAAGTCAGCAGGAATCCCTACACTTGACAGCTTCTCCTTGCCCATGACATGATGACCAGATGCCACTAAATTCCCAGGTGTTTCCAGATGGCTAGAGATACCTTCCTATTTTATTTGCTCCTTATTTATACTGACCAGCCAGCCTGAGTCCTGCAAAATGTTCTCATCCTATCCTGGGGCTGCAATTCTTCACCTGAAGGGAGAATGAATCCACAACCCATTCACCAAGTTTTCTATAACCAGACTTTTTTTTTGGGGGGGGGGTCCTATCTAGAAATTTCAGCGTCCCAGGTTTCTCTACACATCCCTTCTGAGACCACACTTTGGAGTTTTGGAATAAGCACTTGCAGGTATCTTTGAGATACAGACAGGTCTCTAGACTGGGCTAGAGTCTCTGCCAACCTAATACCTCCAAATCTAAGATGCAGATCTCCAGTTTCCCAAGCCTAGATCCTTTGCATTTTCCCCTGAGGTTTTCCCTCCATTCTAATTGCATTTTCTTCTGCGGGGGTTTAGTTTTGTATTTTCCTGGTAGATGAGTCATTGATGACTTCCCCTTTCACATTGCAGATGAAAACATACCTTTTCCCAAGCGGATAATCCCGACCCCCACACTGATTGCTAAGCCATGGAACACATATTTCTGTTGTTAAATGGCCTCGGAATGAACTTCAGGAGGAGGTGGGGCTCCGACTTCTGCGTTTTCAGAGCATGCCATCTACATGATAGTCAGGGACACTACAGAGTAGTCACAGGGTAGCAGCGAAATGCTACTGAAGCGGCCATTCATCCCCAACCCCATTGGAAAACGTCCTTGGAACTTTAAGCTTCTGGGAATCCCCCGGGGTGGCCGGGAGGGATAGCCAGGTCCCTCTGGGAGGTGATGTAGGAGGCAAGTCACCCCAGGAGCCTGCTTTCCCAGTCCTACCTTACCCTATCCTCCACGCCCCCTCCAACTTTGCCTAGCTAGCGAATTCTTCCATTCCCAGCCAAGCACTGCGCTTTCAGCCCAAGGACAGCTTCATTGGAGCAAATGCTCCAAAGCCAACTTGAGAGGCAGAGCTAAAACAACACCACGCTGGTCAAATCGTTTGGCTTCCTTCAAACGCAGCGGCAGAAGCTACAAAAGAACTCCAGGACTTTCATGTGAAATCAACTTGCCTGGTGAAACTCACCACCCAGCCTCGCTGCTAACCCTGGAACGGACCCTCCGGCAGGCTCTCTGGGAGCTTCAGCCACATAAAGGGCTACGTTACAGCTAGGAAGCCCAAACAGTGTCTGAAAACTACAGCTCGCAGCAGGGAGCCTTCCCCAGGGAGCAGCGCTCAGAATCTGCTTGCTGAGTGTGTCACGGAATGTGACATCAGTTCACCAAGTTTTCTGCTTTTGAGAGTCAAGGGGAAAAAAGGCTTCTGAAGAGAATCCAACGCACTAAGTTAAAGGACTTTGGAACAGCCACATGCACAAGAGAAATCGTGTTCCCTTTCCCCCCCCTTCTCTCTGCCATGCACTGTGTCTTGAGTTATAAAAAGCAGCAAAGAGGGACACGCTTACATGTAACTCCATCTTTGAATGATTCTGTTACTTACCCTTCATCTGTCTGCTGTCTGCTGAGGAGGGAAGGCAGAGCTCAAATTTCTGGCTTTCATTTTCCTCCATTGTCCCAGCCTCCAGCGCACGCTCCTCACTCCTAACTTTAAAAACTGCAGTTCTGAGCCCAGCCAGAAAGGGGCTGGGAGGGGGCTGGTGGAGGGCTGGGAAACCCCACCCTGAACTAGTCTCTTCTACTGGGCAAAGTCTCCAGCAAAAACAAACTGCGTTCCAGACGCCTGGGCTATCGGCTCCTTGGGACTGGTCCTCAGTGGAATGGTGGGCAGTACTTTGTGAGGCTGGAGCAGGACCAGCCCCCAAGCCGCTCACACTCGGGGCCCCCAACAGGTGATGATGGGTTTCCTACGCAGGACTTCTGGCCGCCTGTTCTCCCGGGCTCCCAACTCCAGAAGCACCGCAGTCAACAGGCATTATTAGGATAGGAAACATTTCACACATGATTCCAGGCATGCATCTCTGCTGGAATCCAGACTTCTTTTCATCTCAGACACAGGACAGGGTCTTTTCACGAAATACATAAGGGTATATATTTTTTAAAATACCCAACTCCTGAATCCCAAACATTTCATTTAAATTCCTTTTAAAAAGAAAAGGAACTTGAAAGAAATAGTTTGCATAGAGCTTCTAGGAAGACAATTCCAGCTACTACTGACTTCACAGGGCCTAATGAACATCTAGCAGTATAGAGTATAACTTGGACCACTTTAATGGAATAAATTTCAGTCATTTAATCCGGACTTTGGAAAGAAGACCCAGGCAATTGTCCGGACAATTTTCCCTCTCTCAGACCACAAACTGGAAAAGTAAATTCACCCTTCCAATCTTGACTTAATTACAAATAACAACCGAGAAACAATTAAACATACTATTCTTTGGATAGGTTGGATTACATTGAACACACATTTTTTAAAAATTACCTACAAATATTTATTTTGTTCTTGACTCAGTCCTTGAAAAATTGGCGTAGTTCCCAGAAATTGAAAACAGGAGGTACAATATCCACACAGAGAAGATGGGAAAGACAATCTAGACCATATTTTAACTCTGCTGTTTCTGACAGCTAAAAAGAAAATGATCACTAAACAATGTGATAATTTAGTCAGCAGCCCTGATGATTTTAGAATACAGAGTTAATAGTAGTAGATGGACTGTTCCTCCCAAGGAGCCACCCTTTGACCCACTTTCCAATCTGTTTAGATGATGTTTTAGCTTAATTTAGACTAAGATTTGGTACACCACAATGGTTGGCCCATCTTCCTAACTATGACCTTGAATCACCTGTGTGTTTTGGAAACGTGGAGGACATATTCTCATTCACGGCAAAAAGATGCGGAAGCCTCCAAAGAACAGAGGATATGGACAAAAAGGAAGTTAATTCTGCCAGACATTCCCAAAAGAGATTGGGAATGGGAGAAGGTTAATGACAGGGAAGGAAGAGGGGACCTTTTATGGTCACTATTCTTAATATCCAAAAGGAACATAGTGAACCTTCCAGAAAACCAGTATGTGCAGTTGGGCTCACACAGTAAATAACCCAAGGGCTCAATGACTGCAGAGACTTTATTAGGTAATCTTTACATAAAGAGAGCCTGATCTTAGACCTTTTCCCACCAATAGTAAGAGGACAAACGTCTTCTTTGAACAGGCCTGCATTTTGTCTTTAGTCTTTCTTAAAGGACTGGCAAGAAATAGTCCTTGCTCCTTCATTGTTTACAACCTCTTTTCAGGGCCCCAGGCCTAAAAAATCTCGATCCTTGTCTAGGTCACAGGACAGTCTCTGCCAGATGTCCTTCTTCCTGATTTCTGACTCCTAAATGACTGGCTTCGGTTTGTCAAGAAGCCAGTCTGGTCTGTCCTTACCTGTCATTTGACAGAATGCAGAGACCCAAGCCAGAAGGAGATAGCTTTGGACTGAAGTCTCTCACAGAATCTGGGTAGAAGTAAGCTAATTTGTGTGCAGGCCTTTGCATATTGCTAACTTTTACTGGAGTCTTGTGGGAAGTGAAGGACCTGCTCTTAGACTTCCATGGATCCCTAGATGGCTGAGGCAAGGAGGATCCTTTGCCAGCTCTGAGCTCTTGTTAGTGTAAAGTAGTAGTTCTCAAACTTTTTGGTATTAGGACCCCTTTACATTCTAAACAAATTATTGAGGACCCCTACTAAACAGCTGTTACTTATGTAAGTTATACTGATCCACATGTACCACATTCAAAATTAATATGTCTTAGTATTATTATGAAAAGTTTTGACCCTATAGATCTCCTGTCTCAGTGACCCCCAGGGGTCTTTGAGAATTGCTGAAAGTCAGGCAAATACACTCTGTGGGATATTGCCTCCCCTCCCCCACAGTCAACTCAAACAACAGCCTAAGTAGACATTCCACTCTCCAAAGAGCAAAACTTTTAGTGGAATGCCTGAGAAGACAAAGAAAGAAAAGAAAAGGAAGAAATATATCAAGACAAGGAATCAGGAACCATGAAATTGGGATATTCTTTTTAACAGCAATTTTTTTTTTTGGAGGGCAGTTGGGGTTAAGTAACTTGCCCAAGGTCACATGGTTAGATTTTTGTTTATGTGTGCATTAAGTGTCTGAGGCCTGATCCAAACCCAGGTCCTTCTGACTCCAGGGCCAACACTCTACTTACTGCACCACCTAGCCGCCCCGAATTTATTTTTTCTTAACAAGTCTAAGTACTTCCTGCTGTACTGTATGTCCTGGTTGAGACAGGAAACAGAATGGAATCTTTAAAAAATATCAAGTGAATAAGCCTATGCTGAATCCTAGAATCTCGGAAATGGCAAGAACCTCTGAGATCACTGAGTCCATCAGCTATTTTACGATACTCCCAGTAAGTGAATATCTGGCCTGCCCTTGAAGACATGGGAGGGATGGGGGGGTGGGGGAGCTGCATGCTTTGATTTTGCTGAGGGGGTACCATCATACCTCCTTCTACTCAGCTTCTAAACTCCTGGGTCATCCTATTCTCTCATTCTCTTTCATCCACGTCTCCAAGGATTACTGATTCTGTCTCCACATCTGTCCCATTGGTCTCTGTCTCAATCTTCACCCACCATCACCCTCCATCAGGTCCTCCTCATCTCTTGTCTAGTCTAAGGTCCCTTGTAGGTTGAAATCTAGGTGGCTGAGAGAGCACTGGGCCTGGAGTCAGAGAGACTCACCTTCTTGAGTTCAAATCCAGCCTCAGACACTTACTTGCTAGCTGTATGACCCTGGGCAAAGCAAGTCAAGTTACTTCACCCTGTTTCCTCATCTGTAAAACAAGCTAGTGAAGGAAACAGCAAACCACCACTCCAGGATCTTTGCCAAGAAATGACTGAACAACAACAACCCCTTCACCCAACTGATGATCCAGTCAAACTACCAAATTTGCTATTCCCTGTTCACAATAATCAATTTCTTATCTCTACAACTTTGCACAGTTTATCCCCCCTCCCCCAACCTGATAAGATCTTTCTCCTCACTTCCTATAACTGCTAACTCACTCCACTCTGCCTCTGCAGCTCTGTGCTTGGCCTGGGGAATAAGATGTCCCCTCCCTTGGCCTGCTCTCTCCTCTGACTGGAGGTCAGAGTACAAACCTGTACAGAACAAGATGGCCCCTCACTGAGTACCACCCCACCCCTTCCCCTTTCTTGCCTCCTTTCTGTGCTTTGCCTCTCCCCCTTTAGACTGTAAGCTTCTTGAGGTCAGGAACTTTCTTTTTATTTTTTCTTATTTTATTTATTATTTCTTATTTTATTCTATTTTATTAATTGTGTTTCCAGTGCTTAGCACATTGCCTGGTACATAATAGGTGACCGTTGTTGTCCTTCATTTTGAAGACCAATGGCATCACAAGGTGCTCAATAAATGTTAATTATATTGGACTGGCTTTCCACCTCTGAGAATGCCTTTGTTGTTGTTGTTATTAGGTTGTTTCAGTTCTGTCCAACTCTTTGTGACCTCATTCTCTTGGCAAAGATACTGGAATGTCTGGCTACTTTCTTCTCTAGCTCATTTTACAGATGAAGAAACTAAGGCAAACAGGGTTAAGTAACTTACCCAAGGTCACACAGCTAATAAGTGTCTGAGTCTAGACATGAACTCAGGGAGATGAGTCTTCCTGACTCCAGGCCAGGTGCTCTATTGACAGGGCCACCTAGGTGTCATTGAGAATGCCTGGCTCCCTTCAAAATTCAACTAAAATACCACCTCCCACATGAGACCTTTCCTGATCCTATACTACCTACCAGATGCTAGAGCCTCCTGGACAGTTTTCTGAATTATTCTAAATATATTCTGGTTTTGTTCACATGTGTACATGTTGTTTCCCCAACAGAATGTGAACTCCTTGAGGGAAAGGCTAGTTTTATTATAGTCTCTGTAATTCCATATAGTATAATGCTTGTTGATTGATTTATTCTCCTTCTGCATAGTTCAATACATTGGGAAGTTTTTCTTTATACCTAGTCAAAACCTATTTCTCTGCA
Organism: Gymnobelideus leadbeateri; assembly: GCA_011680675.1. Lineage (NCBI taxonomy): Eukaryota > Metazoa > Chordata > Mammalia > Diprotodontia > Petauridae > Gymnobelideus > Gymnobelideus leadbeateri. The sequence goes on from WOXC01008237.1 coordinate 119,083, forward strand.
ATTTCTACCCATTAGTCCCATCTAGGAGCGATTAAAACAATACTAATGTCCTCATGACAGCCCAATAAATACTTCAAAGGCAGCCCTCATGCCTCCCCATCCCCTATAGTGGATGGAGCTCTGGATATGAAATCAGGAAGACCTGAGTTCAAATCTACCTTTGGGTACTTATTAGCTGTGTGAAGTCACTTAAGGGCTGCCTGCCTCAGTTTCCTCATCTGTAAAATGATGATAATACCTCAAAGGGGATATTGTGAGCATTAAATGAGATAAAATGTATAAATGTTTTGTAAACATAGAATAATTATATATATATATATATTGGGTATTTTTTTAAGTGACTGGTAAAAATGATTTTTTTTTTGCAAAATGGAGGTTCTAGGGAAAAAAATGGCTATATCCTATGTTTGACATTAAGTTGGTAACTTTTGAAATACTGAAGACATCCAGCTCTCAGTTTCCTTGGGAATCCTTGGGATTCAAACCAGGTGAGCTTTAAGGAGGGCGTCTTCTTGTTGAAATATGGTTGTTTGCATGTTGTCTTTCCCATTAGAGTGTAAGCTTCTTGAGGCCAAAGCCTCTCTTTGCATCCCTAGTATTTGGAACATTATAAATGCTTAATTAGGGTCAGCTAGGTGGTGTCATATTGCACAGAGAGCTGGGTCTGTAGTCAGGAAAACTTGAGTTCACATCCAGCCTTAGATATTTACTAGCCATGTGACCCTGGGCAATTAACTTAACTTCTGCTTGCCTTAATTCACTAGAGAAGGAAATGGCAACCCACTCCAGCATCTTTGCCAAGAAAAGCCTATGGTGACTGGTTCATTAACTGATTGATCATGCTCTGGTCCATGGGATCATGAAGAGTCAGACAAGACTGAACAATAACAAATGCTTAATATATATTTATTGAGTGACTTTAATTAGAGTTTTTGAACCTTTAGAAAATATTACAGGGCAAGCATGTCCTAAATGGAGCTGGGAGTAACAAAGATCCAAGGACAATAAAGTGAGACAGCCACGGGTGAGGCTGTAGCCTGGGGTTGGATGGGAAGCGTGCATCTGTGTCTTGCCCATTAACTGAGGGTTTGCCCCAAGAATTCATCCTTGGTTCTCTTCTCTTTTTCCTCTACATTTTTTTCACATGGTGGTTTCATCAGCTCCCATGAGTTCAATGATCATTTCTAAGCAGATGTCACCACATCTATATATCCAGCTCTAGTTTCTCTCCTGAGTGATAGTCATCCCTATTAGGTATCTCATCCTGGTGGTCTAGAGGCATCTCAAAGTCAACATATCCAAAACAGAACTCATATTTTCCCCTATAAGAATCCTCTTTCCAATTCCCCCTTTGCTGTTAAGTGTATCACTATCCTCTCAGACATGCAGGGTCATTAACTGGCATCTTTCTCATTCCTCTCACATCTAATTCACTGACAAATTTTATCTTTCCTTTCATAGTATCTCTCATGTATTCTCCTTACTCACCTGACCACCACCCTTGTTCAGACCCTCTTTACCCCTCACCTGGACTACTGCAACAGCCTTCTAACTGATCTCCTTGCCTCCTTGATTTCCCCACCACGATCAATCCTCCATCAGCTACCAAAGTGATTTTCCTAAAAGGGAGATCTATTTTACTCCTTCTCTCTCCTCCCCCCACTCAGTAAACTTCAGGGGCTTTCTACTAACTCTCAGATTACATATAAAGTCCTCTGGCATTTAAAGTTCTTCACAACCAGGTCCCTTCTTACCTTCCCAGTCTTATATTTTTTTCCCTTCTCCATTCACAATATAATTCCATTATACTAGCGTACTCCCGTCTCCCTGCCTTTGGACAGGCTGTGCACACCGTTGTTCCTGTCATGTTCTCCCTCCTAATCTTTGCCTCTTGGCTTTTCTTGGCTTCCTTCAAGATTCTCCTCAAATACCACTTTCTACAGGAGGCCTTGCCTAGTCCCTCAACTGCTGGTGACTTACCCTCTCAGATTACCTTCTAACTGCTCTCTATATATCTTGTACCTGCCTAATTATTTACTTGTTCTCTCTCCCTCGCTTCTGGAGAGCGGAGATGGCTTTAGCCTTTCTTTGTCTCCCCAGTGCTTAGTGCAGTATCTGGCAGAGTGCCTGGTACATTAATGTTTGATGATTGACTGATGGAAGGAGCTCACTCTAGCTGGCCATCTGGTAGCCTACCATTTTATCTAATTATTCTATTACCCAGGTGCTATGCTCTGATGAAGAATTACCAGTCAGTTCTATCCGCCTCCTCTAAATTTTGCACTCTAAGACTGGGATCCCAGATTAAAGCATCCATTAAAGCTCCACCCTAGTTACAGCTCTTTCCAAGGTCCCATCTAATTCTATATCATTGATCCTTTGAGCTCCAAGAAAGTCTCTATTGCTGGTTTGGGGATATGTCAGTTTTCTGAAGAAAAAAATACTACATTCTAAGTGTAGTGAATTTGGGGTTTAATTTAATTTGAACATTGTTAAATCCCTATCATAGCCCCATCTGCCTACTACTGTACTTAGGAATTTGCTGTGAAAGGCACCAGGGAATTTGGATGAACTTGAAATCAGATTTTCTCCCAATTCTGTAAGAAGTTATAATATTGACACAAAAGAAAATATGAGTGTGGGAGGAGGTGAGGAGGGGAAGGACAAACTTTAAACTCCATTTCTATTGTCCAGGGAAGGGATAAGTCTATTTGGTTGGCATTTGTTGACTCCATGTTGGCAATTCATGGTAATTCACTCTGAACAAGCTCACATAAAAGGAGTTGCAGAGGACTGAGAAAGCCAAACATTGAGCTAGGATGGCCTTAATAGAGCAAACTGGAATTACGCAATAAACAGTTAAATGATTACTGAAATATGCTGTTCCTGGTGTTACTGTGTTTGATGGTGCAACTTAAATTGATGATAACCACTAGGATGATCATGAGTCACCAGGAATGTAACTGCTTGTTGAATGAAGAGTCAGCTGAGATATTATCAACTTCTTGAACACAACTGTTGTTAAGAAAGACAGATCAGTATGAACCTTCATCACTAACATTTATATAGGGTTTATTATGGGCCACAGTGGACAGAGTGCTGGACTTGGAGTCAGGAAGACTCATCCTCCTGAGTTCAAATCCAGCCTCAGACATTTACTAGCTATGTGACCCCAGGCAAGGCCAATAATCCTGTTTGCCTCAGTTTCCTCATCTCTAAAATGAGCTAAAGAAAGAAATGGCAAACTGCTCCAGCATCTTTGCTAAGAAAATCTCAAATGGGATCATGAAGAATTGAAAGTGAAAGAAAGGACCCAACAACAACAACAAATGCTATGTGCCATGTACTCTGCTAAGTCCTTTACCTTGCAACAACCTGCAAGGTAGATGATATTATTCTCCCTATTTTACAGATGAGGAAACTGAAGCAAACAGGTTAAACGACTTGCTCAAGGTCACACAATATGTCTGAATCTGGATTCAAACTCAGGTTAGCACTTTACCTATTGTACCACCTAGTTGCTCCAGATCTAAGTGGGAATGGACTCATAAATTATACTTCAAGTACTTTTGACTTTAAATTCTATGAAGAATGAAATTACTTGACTTAAAGATTTCTTTAATGTCAGAGTATAAAGGGAATAATTAGTGGCAGATGAAGTCCATAAAATTTAATTTGACATAACGTAAAAAGACCTTGGTTGGTACTGAAATAAAAAATAAAATAAAATGAATGTTTCACCTCCAGATAACATGTTTGATATATCTTATGTTCAGGTTCCCACGCATCATCTAAGGACTCAGAAATCAGAAAATGTCCACATTTGGGAGAGCAAGGTGGCTAAAGATATTCTCACAGCATGGTGAGTCTGAAGGTTTGGATCAGCAATTATAGGCCTGCTGAAATTTCTTAGAAAATATGATTGGAAGGGGCAGCTAGGTGGCATAGTGAATAGAGTCAGGAGGACCTGAGTTCAAATTTGGGCCCGGACACTTAACACTTACTAGCTGTGTGACTTTGGGCAAGTCACTTAACCCCAACTGCCCCTCCAAAAAGCAAACAAAAACAAAAACCATAGTTGGAGTAAGTACTGTGCATGCCTCAGTTTCACCATGTTTGAAATGAGGCAAAAACTAGTTTGGAACATGTGTTTCCCCCTCACTTTCCACATATAGGGGCTATTGAAAATAACTAAGAGTAATGGCAAAAGGTTTGTTTTTGTTTTTAGCTGAAGTGCAGCTAGGCAGCACAACTGATAGAATGCTGGACCTGAAGTCAGGAAGACCTGTCTGAGTTCAAATTCAGCCTCACATACTTGCTAGCTGTATGACCCCAAGCAAGTCATTCAGTGATGGTCTCAGTGTCTTCATCTGCAAAATGGGGATAATAAAGCATCTACCTCCCAGGGTTGTTATGAGGATGAAATGAGATAATATTTGTAAAGAATTTGGCAAACCTTAAAGTGTTCTATGGCACAGTGGATAGAATGCTGGCCCTGGAGTCAAGAGGACCTGAGTTCAAATCAATATCACAATCACCCCCACAATTCTGCATAAAAATGCCAATTATATTACTGTGATTTTCTGAATCTGAATATCCTAAGTTGAACCGTTCTCCTTATCTAGGAATTTGACAAGCTTCCTCTACTCCCCAAAGAGCTCTTAATAATTAATCTCTTCTACAGAAACATTTCCCATCAACCAGAAATAGAGTGGCAAAGGTGAGCCTCGTTGACTCCTCTCTTCCCTTATTGGTCTCTCTCCTCTCCCTTCCAAAACTGCTAATGTTTATGTAGCTGTTGCATCACCTTCAAGCTTATAGACAAGGCATCAACTTTTTAGTATTTTGTTGATTTCCTCCTATTCCTGTTATCTCACAAGCTGCCTCAAGTGGTCGAGGTCACAATCTATCAGCTACCTTTTCAGCCAGTATGTGACTCTTATCCACATCCATTCATAAATCTCCATAGAGGATCTATACAGCATACTGGAAGGCCTGCTCCTGCTCCAGATCCTTTCGTTTTTCATGGATACCACCTGTCACATTCAGACTGTCCATCTGTCATCTGTCATCCCTCATTCTCTCTATCTGCTTATCATTTGTTCTGGTCATTGTTGATTTTCGGTCATTTTTTACTCATGTCCAACTCTTTGTGATCCCCTTTGGGGTTTTCTTGGCAAAGACACTGGGGTGGTTTGCTATTTCCTTCTCCAGCTCATTTTACAGATGAGGAAAACTGAGACCAATAGGGTTACATGACTTGCCCAGGGTCACACCGCTAGTAAGTATCTGAAGATGGATTTGAACTCAGGAAGATGAGACTTCCTCACTCCAGGTCTGGTAATTAATCCACTTCTGGTCATATACATGTTTAATAAAATCTTTTAAGCCACTCCTTGCATGCCACTCATAGATGGTCATGCTAACATACTTACACCTTCCATGTGTCACTATTTCTTTATATGTAAAGTGGGGATAATAAAATGTGTGCCATTCACATCACAGACTTGTCAGAATTCAGCAACACAAGTGCAAGATGCTTTGTAGCAGGAGAGTGCGTAGAGTGAAAGCTGCTGTTATTCACATTATTTTCATTGTCTCCATTGACCCATGGCCATCAGTCGCCACAGGTGTCTATGTTAAATTGAAAGATAGAGCACAGCCACAAGTTTAGCAGCCTAAAGTAAATATTTGGGATTATCATCTGCAGAAGACATCATCTGGAAAATGGCAGACGGGGATTTTCCCCTGATCACCATAAGTGGAGTCTGGATTCCAGTCAGTGGCTTTGAAGTGAAAATTTCAGCTTGCTCCTTATGCCTTATACTGCTGGCTTCCAGCGGCTCTTGCTGAGTGAGCTAAGCAAATGCTGGCAAAGCCTGGGAGGGCCCAAAATGAAGTCCATTCCAATGTCAGACCAGATGTAGGAAAAGCACTGTTTTATCACCACACTTTGAATGTGGACGCTGCTGTCCTCATCATCCGCCTTCATTTACATTGACTGAAGGCTCACCTGTACTGGGTCATGGCTGACACCTTTAAACAGTGACTGATTTGCTATGGAAGCTCCATTTATGTTCAACTTAGGGCCTTCTTTTTACTTTCCCCTTCTCAGTCTTATCCTCCATCTCCTTTCCCCTCTGCCCCCAAACAAAACAAAACAAAACAAAACAAAACAAAACAAAACAAAACAAAACAAAACAAAACAAAACAAAACAAAACACATAAGCTGGAGTGGGCCACGTGAGTAGAAATAAGGAGGCCCCTTTCTGGAATTATAAGAATTTTAGACCTGGAAAGGACCTTAGAAACTGTGTGGTTCAATCCTTTTATTTGACAGATACCACCAAAAGCTAGTGACTTGCCCAGGTCACCAAGTTAGTGGCAAGGCCAAGACCAGAACCCGTTTGTCTGATGCTCTGGCTGGTGTTCTTGTCACTAAACTGCTTCACAATATGCAGGCTTTAATGATATTGTCCTGCCATTGAAGAAGTGCAAATTACTCCAGGTTTTCTCTCTCCTCTTCCTTTCTGCAGTTTTCCTTCCCCACTAAAGTCTCTTGTGCAAAATGCCTGAGGGTGAGGCTCCTGATCTGTATTAGGGAAACATTCCTGCTCTTTCACATCTCATTTAAATAATTGGATTAGGGGAATTACTGAATTTTTGGAATTTTTATGAATGTCCTAGAGAAGTGATCAATCAAAAATATTTGGAGTGTCTACTTTGTGCCTACTATATCTATAACTGTTGGGTGCTGTAGGAGATGCTGTAAAAGTATAAAAGGAAGGAAACAAGCATTTATTATGTTCCTACTTTGTTCCAGGCACATATTCTTTACAAATATTATCTCTTTTCATCTTCACAACAATCCTTGGTGCTAAAGTGCTATTATAATCCCCATTTCACAATTCACTGTATGTCACCACCCGGTGTCAGTGCTAGCTCCCCTTGGAATAACACAATTTATAATGTTCAAAGAAGAAAAAAAAGGCTTACTTATGATTTGAAGGAAACAAATACAACGATTAGATCTCATCAATATGCCAGTGAGGATCAATAGCCCTTCCCCAGATCAGTGAGTGGCCTCAGGAATTTCCTGAAGCTCTCCATAGCTCCTAACTGGGGGCAACCATTCTTACTCTCCACGGCTCTTGGTAGCTCCCTGCCAAGTGGCATATCTCCTCTCTTGTGGCTATTCATAGTACTTGACATCTGTCCTGCTTCCTTCTGCTTCTCACGACTCTTGGCATCACTAAGAGCATTGCCAAGCCCTTTGCCAAAGGAAAAGACTATTTGTCTCATTTCCCAGTGGGTATGATTTGGAGCATCCTGTTATGGCAGCCAACACTGGTCCAGGTCAGAGTGCCTCCACTCTCATGTCTCCCTCAGTTTCTGCAGACCTCTGGCTTCACACAAGAGTTCACCGAGCAGAAAAAAACACTCTGCCCACTCACTCACCTCCTTGGTTGGGTTGACTCCACTGGCCTCTTTCTGCCAACTCTCTGGTGATGTGTTTCTACCAGAATTAGCCCTTCCATCAAATCTAGAAGCATTTCTAGAACATTCCTAATTCTTTCTAAACATTCTTCTGGCATAAACTAGTACAAATTATTTGGAGCTCCTTCCCATTATATAAATAAATAAATAAACTCACACTTTATAATGTTAATATAACAAATAGTGTAAATTAGTACAAATTATTTGGAGTTCCTTCCCATTAAATAAATAAATAAAACAAATAAATGAATAGATAAATAAATGAATACTCTCATATTATATAAATAATTGAATAAATGAACTCACATTTCTGTAGTATTTCAAAGTCCTTTGAACATAAGGACATTGTGAAACAGGTAATGTACATACTATTATCATTCCAGTTTTACAGAAGGGATCTCTAGGACTTCCAAAACTTTCATTTACTTATGAAAATGAAGGCAAGAGAGGGGTGTTGAATGTTTTAAGACCAAGTGGCTTCTTTCACTGTCTCCTCTCCTAGGATCTTTTCTTAGTCCAGCATCTAGGGCACAGACTCTGATCACAGGATCCTTTCTCTGGCCCAGTTTCCAGATCTCAAGGATCTCCATCAAAGGCTTCTCCCTCATCATGGTCTGGGCACCAAATTCACTGGGCATGAAATTGACATTAGGTTGATTGTCTCAGCAGAGCAGTAAAGGGGAAGTGTGACACCAGCCTTTCAAATAGACAGTGGCTACAAATCGACCAAAATTTCAGCACTATCTAGAGTATTTAGCTTTTCTTCCTAAGTTACTGAGCCTCAGTGAGTAATAACAACCCAAATTTATTTTAAGGGGAACCAGGCTGGAGAGAATAGAAGGGATCAATGTAACTCATCACCTCCTCTCTAACCACAACAAACAGCAACAATAGCAACAAACACCAGCTCAAAGACATATTCTGCTGACAGAGTGTCAGCAGTAGCATATACAAAGACAACCCCCAAGGATGTAGTGTTTTAAAAATACTGACATCAAAGCCAAGCGTCCCACCTTCCAGCTGCAGAGCTCAGTCTGGGCCCACAGGATTTCGTGTCACTGCTGCCACCACCAGGATGCATTTGCTTCTCTGGAGATGACAAACCAGAGCTGACTTAAACACAATGAAGGAAATCAAGCATTTGTAATTTCAGAAGCTAAGAATTCGCAGGAATTGTATTTTTCTCCTTTTTTCTTCAGACTGATTCTCACAGACTTGACGAATGGCAAAATGGACTGTTGTTCTTTGCAAGTAGCAGTAGCAATCACAATAACAATAACTTCTACTCCATACAGATAGCGGTACATAAAAACAACAGCACCAATCATCATGCTGCCTTAAACAAAATTAGCACCACCAGAAATCAAGCCAAACAAAAGCTGGGGTTTATACATTAGAAGGTTGCTATTTTTTGTGGATGGACAAAACTGAAATCCCCATACTACAAATACAGATCTCAAACTATCTTGGAAAGTTCAACCCAGAAACTGTATTGGAAAAAGAACATTACTACAGACCAATAGGTTGCTCACATTTGAGCTATAAAATCTAAAGAACAATCTTGTGTTTTTTAAATGGATATTGGCATAACAAATACTCAAAATTTCCAAGCTCCACGGAATGAAAAGCCTTCTAAATATAGAGACCTAGCAGAAGATATCAAAGCCTTGTGGGAATAGAAGATCTGTAAACATCGCTGGAGACTCAGCAACTACTGAGTCCTAAGTCTGTACCTACCAAGCATGCTTTCAATGAGTTCACATCCTAATACTTTTCTGCAACTACAAAGAAGCTATTTTATCTACCTCTGCAATAGTCCATAGAACAATGAATAATAAGGAATAACTGTGGGAAATCAATTTTGTCCTAGAATTGTTTCTATATGTACCCCCTACTGGGAAAAAAAAACATAATAATAACCAGAGTCATGATGTCACATTTTAATATGTGACATATTAATTTAATATGTGACATCACTGTCAGGTCTATACAGTTCTTTCCTCAAAAGAATCCTATAAGGAAACACCATGCAATAGAATGAGACTTGGCTATGTAAGTCAGAGGACCTGGATTCAAAATCCTGCTTTCTCCTACTTATGATGTGTGTGACTTCAGGCAAGTTGATTAACCTTCCTGGACCTCAGTTTCCATATGTGCAAAATAATAGGATTGGACAAATAGCCTCTGAGATCCAGATCCATGATTCTATGAAAGGTAGATAATGAAAATATTATTATCCCCATTTTATAGATAGGAAAACTGAAGCTCAGGGATTGAAACAATAGTTTTAAATAAATAAAGAGCTGAGTTGGGAAAGTGACTTCCTGTATTTGTTGAATTTTATAGCAATGAGAATTTTATATTTAAATCCTCAGGTCATAGTTTGAAATTCTTCTTTTCTCAGAGCAAAAGACACAGGTTGGTTTTGAAACTATTCTCTTCTGTAATCCACCCCCAGCAGATTTGTATTATCTGTTTCCCTCTATTTCTCACCTTTGCCTGCTTAGCTGCCTGGCTTCCTGGGAGGAAGCCTTCAAACTTATCCCCCAGTCAGCTCCAGGGTAATGTTAGAACACAGACCTAACATGAGAATATAGGCTGGCTGACACTCCAGATGTTGGTAAGGAAGGCTTGCTTTCAGAGACTTTTATGGGTAGGCCAGGATGATAAGAGGCAGATCTCTCCTGGTGTTCACAATGACACCCAGCAGTGTCTAGTGACAGACTGGTGTAATATAGCCCTGACAACATGAGGTGATTAGGGGATTTCCATGAAAGCTATCCGGTTGTTTAAACATAGCTTTCGAAACCCATATGACTTAAGCCAGTTCCTGTCCAAAAGACTCTTTCTTTTGACAAATATTTGACACTATTGACAAAATGCCACCTTTGGGAGGTGGGGAAGTTTTCACCTAGAAGCTTTGTTTTAAGGGTTTTAGAAATTTCAAAATCCTAAACTACAGAGAAGGGGTGAGAAAGCTTATTTAGGAATAAGAAAGATACTCTGAAAACAAAAAGGAAAAGAGAACATACCTGAAAATTATCTAGTATGATTCTAATTGAAGTTTGGTAGCTGGGGTAGTAGATAGGGTCAGGAAGACCTGCCTTAAATCCTACCTCAGACACTTAAAGCTGTGTGACCCTGGTCAAGTCACTTAAAGCTCTGTTTGCCTCAGTTTCCTCATCTGTAAAGCCAGGATTTGGGGCCTGATGCACCCTTTTAGCCTAAATCTATGATCTTAGGACCTTAGAGCAGAGACTATCTTTAGTGTAAGGTTGAGGTTGAGGTTGACCAGGGCAACATACCCCTTTCTCCTCCCAAGGAACATACTTAATATGATGCTAAAGGAGATCCCAGTTCCAGAAGAGTTCATACCTTTGTTGGTTGGTTGGTTTTGTTTTGTTTGTTTTTTGCTTTTTTGAGGGGTTAAGTGACTTGCCCAAGGTCACATGGCTAGTTTTTGTGTTAAGTGTCTGAGGATTTGAACTCAGGTCTTCCTGACTGCAGAAGAGCTCTATTCAATGCACCACCTAGCCTTAGGAGTTCATACCTTTGAAAAGATCTTTTTCAAGGGATTAACACCTACTTAAGGAGACACAGGAATTCAATTGCAGCCTTCCCTAGCTGCCTCCCCCATCCTTTGCTCCTTCCTTCCTCAATTACTCTGTATTTATTTGGTATATATTTTGTATTTATTTGTCCATATACACATTGTTTCTCCTTAAGAGAATGCAAGTTCCTGAAGGGCAGGAACAATTTCATTTTTATCTTTGTATCACTAGCACCTAGCAGTACCTGGCACAAAACCGTGATCAAAAAATGCTTATTTAATTGAATTGGGAGAGCTGCTAAGGGCTACTGCTTTGAGAACTGGTGGCCTGCATTAATTAGGTCACAGTGCTCCTATTCCTAATGATCAAGGTATCTCACCACTGCCTGGAAGAACCAGTCTGTCTATTTCCTCCTTTCCCCAAGCATTCTCTGCTTATCAGCCTTAGTCCTTCCCTATTACTGTTGACAGTTCCACTATGTTCCTGGTCATTCAAGCTCAAAACCTAGATGTCTCCTAAACCTCTCATGTTCTCTCCACCTTCCCCCTCAATCTATTGCCAAGACTTGTTGATTTTACCTTTGTAATCTCTCTCACCTATGCCCCCTTCTCACCTTTGCCAAGATGTTACCCATAGAACTACCCTGGTGTAGGTCTTTGTCACTTCATGTCTGGAATACTGCAATAGCCTGATAGCAATAGTTATCTGTCTGCCAAAAGTCTCTCTCCTTTCCAGTCTATTCTCCACTGAGCTGTCAAAGTGATATTCCTAAAGGGGAGGTCTGACCATGTTCTCTCCCCTTCTCATCTCCCCCACCCCCAACTCAATGAACTCTATCATTCCCTAATACCTCCAGACCAAATAGAAAACCCCCACTTCCATAACCTGCTCCACCTTTCCAGTTTTCTTATACCTTCTACTCCCTCTCCTTTTGCCCTCTTCCCACCTCCCACTACTCTGAATCCATTTACACCAGCTTTCTGGAGGTTCCTCACACAAGACTCTCTCTCATGGCTCCAGGCATTTTCACTGACTTTCTCCCATGCCCGTAATGCTTTCCTTCCTCAACTCCACCTCCTGGCTTCCTCTAAGTCTTAACTAAAGTCCCACCTTCTATAGGAAGTCTTTCCCTAACCCTCTTAATTCTAGTGACTTTCTTCTGTTGAGTTCTTCTAATTTATCCTGCATATAGCTTGTTTGTACATAGCTGTTTTTTGACTGTCTTTTGCCTTTCCTTGTATTCCCAGGGTTTAGTGCAGTGCCCAGAACTCAGTAGGTGTTTTTTTTAAAAGATGCTTATTGACTGGCCGACTGATATTGCTTCACAATCTTCACCTCAGAAAAATCAGAAGGAAGGGAATCAGAATCTTGACAGACTATCTTTTAAAGTTCATCAACCCCTACCTAAGCTACACCTTTGAATTAGGGCTTGTGATCAGTATGTGGAATTCATTCCAAGTTGTAATAGATGTAGAGGAGAACCAAAAGGATGGTTGAGCTTAAACCAATTAGAAAGAAGAAAGGCACAGGTGATTGGAACAAAATCAAGATATCAAAGGAGAAATGGATAACTTCCTTAACTGGAATGACTCGGTACACAATCAGCTCTTGGTTAGTTTTATAAGGGTTATTCACATGTTCTAGAAATCTCTTCTCGACCACTTCCTACCTATGCTATCAAGACAGTTGGACTCACTCCCTATCTACATTGACTATGAAATTACTCTTTCATCTCATACCTTTTTAGTTAAGAACATCAACCCCACATTTTTCACCTGCATCAATGGAATGGAACAGAATAAGATTGGTGATTTAGATGATCTCTTTCTTTCAATTATCCCCAGATAACAGGGTATTTTGTAGGAAACCACAGTTAACACTTTACTTGACAATTCCCCCTTATATGGCCTAGGAAAAGACACAACATTGAGCCTTGGGGAGTTTTTAAGAAACTTGGGATGGTTAGCCCGAACAATTTGCTAAGTCTTAATTGCAGGAAACACAACAATCAGAAATGCTACAACATGAAACGGGCTATTTCAAGGGAGGATGGGTTCTCCCTCAATGGAAGTATTCCTGCAGAGGCTAGATTAACACTTGTCAGGTGTATTATCCTGAGGATTCCTTTTGGGCATGGCTTGAATTAGATGGCCCTGGAACTCCTTTCCAACTCTAATTTTCTAATTCTCTTAGTCTACCACTATGGTATTGTTAATGAATTTATTATAGGCAATTTTGATTCTTTAAGATAACAGCTGGGAAAAGTTTTTAGCTATTTTCTCAGTTGACTCAGAAATCAGCTAATATAACCTGTACCTGAACAGGAATCCTTTATAATATATCCCTAGCAAGTGGTCAGTGAGCCTGTCTGCTTGAAGATCTCCATTTATAGGGAGTGGGGAGGAACACTCTCTCTGGAGACAGCCCACTCCACTTTTGAGCATCTCTAATTGTTAAGAAGCTTCTTCGTTATGTTGAGCTAAATTCTCTGACTCCTCCATCCTAGTCTTGCCCACTGGGGCCAAAGAGAACAAGTATAACTATCCTTCCAAATGACAGGCATTAAATCCTTTGAAGAAAGCTATCATGCTCTCCACCCCTACTTCCCTTCCGATTTTCCCTATGCTGTTGAGGGTATTGCTATTTTTCCAGTTATCTGGTTCTCAATCTAGGTCTCACGTGAGGCCTAGGTAAATGGACAACCTGTAGGATTAATAAATCTTCAAAAGTGGAAATGCAAATGCTTAATAATCACTTGAGAAAACGCTCAACCTCAAACAATCTGAGATGTAAATTAAAACAACTTTGAGGTACCACTTACTTATCTACCAGACAAAAAATAATCAAAAGCAATTAAATTCAACATTGTCAGGATTGTGGAGAAACAGATACACCATTTATTCATTATTAGTAGTGTCAGAAATCTGTAGAATTTTTTTTGGAAATCAATCTGGCAGAATACAGTAAACATTACAAAAATAATTATACCCTTTGAACCAAGGATTCCACTGTCAGAAATATATCCTAAAAATGTTAATAAAAAAAAACAAACAAAAAGATTGAACCAGTTAAAGCTTTTCATAGCAGCCTTATACGTAATTGGAAAAACAATTAACTAAACAAACCCTGAAGAAACCTAAACATCCAATAATAGTGCAATGATTAAATAAATTGTCATATACTTATATAACAGAATATATTATATATATATTATATTATGATGCATATTATAATCCAATAAAGACCAGTGAGTATAAGGAATATGAAGAACTCTGGAAAGGTCTTTATGAAATAATGGAGCATATTATGGAGAATAGGTCACTGTCTTTGGGGCCAGGGAGACTTGGCTTCAAATCCTGCCTCAGCCTCAGACACTTACTAGCTATAGTGATCCTAGACAAGTCACTTAACTATACTTCAGTTTCCTCATCTGTAAGATGAGGGTGGTTGAATTTAGTGGGCTTTATGGCCCCTTCCGGATCTGAATCTATGATTCTAATTCAAAACAAATAAACAAAAAGAAATGAAAAGAAAAATAGAAAAGAATGAATGACCACATAAAAAATAAAGAATTCTGATTGTGACGTCTGGAAGAGAATGAAAAGTTATATTTTAATGAAAAGTTATATTTTGTACATTGAGTTTAAATTGTCACTATGCCATTCAATTATTTATTGATATTCCATATAAATTTATTATACATAGGACAGAGATATGAACCGAATTTGTGCTTTTACTGACAGAGGGAACTCCCTGATGAGGAAATTCTGCCAATATAGTCAGTACTTTCTCTTACAGAGTTGCCCCAAGCCCCAAGAAGTCAAATGACTTGTTCAAGGTCACACATCTATTCGTCCAAGGAAGACCTTGAACTCGTCTTCCTGGTTCTAAGGCCACCTCTCTAACCATTATATTATACTGCTTCTCCTATGACATATAATTTAAAAACAGCATCCTTGCCAAGTGTTCATATAGCTACTGTTTCAAGACTTTCAGCAAGGAGATCACTGCATCACCAATCCATTATACTCTTGGACAGCTTTAATTTATAGAAATTTGTTTCTTAAACTGAGTCAAAATGTGCCCCCTTCAACTTCCACCCAATGCTTTTAGTTCTGACTTCAGGGGTCAAATGAAAACAATCTTGATTCTCTTTTATTTAAAAATTGAAGAGAGTGATTATGTCACCTCTTCTCCTCATCTTTCCCCACCCTCAACACATTTCTCTTCTCCAGGCTAACCACTGTCATTGGTTTTGTTCTCTCTCTCTCTCTCTCTCTCTCTCTCTTTCTCTCTCTCTTTCTTTCTCTCTTCTTTCCTTCCTTCCTTCCTTCCTTCCTTCCTTCCTTCCTTCCTTCCTTCCTTCCTTCCTTCCGATGAGGCAATTGGGGTTAAGTGACTTGCCCAGGTTCACACAGCTAGTAAGTGACTGAATTTGGATTTGAACTCAGGTCCTCTTGATTCCAGGGTTGCCGCTCTATCCACTGTACCACCTAGCTGCCCCCTCTCCCTTTTTTCATTATCACTGATTTTTACTAATCCTTGCAGAGAATACTCTCATATCCCTTCCTCATCCTGACTGTGACCTTTATGACCTGTTCTAGCATAGCCATTGGGATGAATGGAAGTCTTCTTTAGGTGGTGAGAGTAATAGTGTCCTCCTTCCCTAATTCCTAGAGAACTATTTTTTACTACTTTCTTGCAATATCTTCTATATTCCCAACTGGAATAATAATATGTAATAGTCTTCACAATTTAACAATTAAAAAATACTAAGAAAGCCTTTGAACAAAACTTGCCCTGTGTTATTATGACTGCTAACACAGTTTGTAATCAGACTATTTAAATATTGTGCCTGAGTCAGACCCAGACTCTCCTGGTAGATATGTTCATACTTCCACCTTCCATTGCCTTTCAAAAGAAAAAAAAAATTGGCCTTTATAGCCCCTGAAACTTCTCTTTGTGTTGATGTCAGACTTAACTCGTCAGTGGGGACCCAAGAGAATTTTCCAGAAGATTCTGGCCAATTTAGCACTTCTGCCACTTGAAAAATATCTTACTCACTAGTCATAAACCATAATTCTAATAGCATCTACACAGACACATAGCACACTGGTGAATTAGACTTAGCCACCTCATTTATTGTACATGGTTTTGTCATGGGATTTAATACTATTATTACAGGGGAAAAAAAGGAAGAAATCATATTTGGTTAGTTTGGCTCTATAGTAGTGGTGTTGGGATGGTCTTGAGCAAGTCACAACCCTTCTGCCATAGTAGTCAATTGTTTGTGAAGAAATGCCCTCTACCCCTAATACACTCTTACGAGAAACAGGTTGTCTATGGACAATCCACATCTCTGACAAAATAGTTTTGTTTTGTTTTTTTTAATTTTAATTAATTAATTTTTAGTTTTCAACATTCACTTCCATAAAATTTTGAACTTAAATTTTCTCCCTTTTCTTCTCTTCCCCCCACCCCAAAATGGTATACAGTCTGATATAGGCTCTACATATACATTTGTATTAAACATATTTTCACATTAGTCATGATGTAAAGTTGAAGATGCCCTAAATCCTTCATTATCAAATATTCCACCAAGATTTAATTCTTTATGTAAAAATAAACAAATACATTTCATCTCATCAGTATGCAAATTTGCTTTCATCTTTAATAAATGATATAATTATATGCATATCAAAGAAATATTTTAAAATAAATTTCTTTATTTTTTTTTATAAGTAAATGTTTCATTTGTATGCCTGTTTTATATACTTCTATACCAGGGGTTGTGTAAAAATTTCTCAGGTAAAAAAAGGGTCGTGAGTAGGAAAAATTTAAGAAGCCTTGCTATATGCAATTCTGTAACACGCATGCTGGTAGGTGCCCAATTGCATTTGTTGAAAGAGGTCTTTACCAGGAATTCTGTAAACCAATGAGATCACAGGCCTAGTTAGAAAAAAAGAAGGAATTCCCCTTCCTTCCCTGCCCCTCCTCCCCCAGTCACTCAGGATATACCAATACAGAGCAAATTATGAAGGCTACAAGATTTGTAAGAGTTTGTTCTTCCTGACATAAGGACAGAGAGCAAACTTGTGCTTTCTTTGGTGTAAGGTACTCCAAGATAAGGAATTCAGCTACACCAGAGCTGGTCAGCACCTTTGCTATAGCTCTGAGTCCTAGAAAGCAATCTGCAACACCAAGAGGTTAAGTGATTTGCCCAAGGACACAAGACAGAAGGTATCCAAAGCAGTACTTGAACCTGAGTCTTCCTAGCTTTGAGCCCTGCCCTCCATCCATTATGAGTACAGATATAGAAGGATAAAATATAAAGCAATGGAAGGCTGATGAACTATGAAGGAGACCAACAAAGGGTAGAAAGGATCCACTGACTTGAAAACATTTTCCCATGCCTTACCCCTCCTCCGTTTTTGCCACTGATTGAAAGCTGAGAGAAACCCCACTTCAGGCTCTTTGAGAAACACTGGCACACACATCCCCATGTGTGTTCTAAAGAACAATACTATGGCTAAGATGGATCCATACCATCTTTCAAGGCCCAAAACAGATGGAAATATGGCGCCAGGTCAGAAGGAGAAAAGCATGAGGACATTTCATTATCTCTCCCTATATTAATATTATGAACAACCCTAGCCCCACTTTAATATAACACTGATCTACTATACGTGCAATATAAGTATTGAGTGCCAAATTAAGAACAACATCCAAGAAGAAGTTTAATAGCTATTTGTCAGCCAGCAAGCTGAGCCCCAGTGGGTTCAAGTTATAAAGTAGGGATGTGGTGACATAAAGAAAACACAAGTCAAAATTCATTATTAGTATTGATCACTTCTCAATTCAGGTAAGACACTAAAAGACCTATGTATAATCCTGATTCAATTTGTCTTAGATGTGGTTCCCATAGCTCAGGGCGAAGGCTTTGGTCTGATCCTCAGTAATAATAGCATAATTATCTGAATAATGAATGGCTTCCTAGGGTTAGTTGTACCTTATTTATTTTTCTGTCATCCAGGTTTAATGCAAGGCAGACTCTCATTCATAAGTGTAGGCACTCAGAGAAAGCCAGTGTGCCATCGTGGCTAGAACATCACCTCCTCTAGGAGTCCTTTCCTGATTTCCCCAGCTGCTATTGCCTCCTTGCTGAAATTATCTTGTATTTTCTTTGTATAAATTGGATATGAATTTATATGGGTGCATATTGTTGTCCACAATAGATTATAAGCTCCCCGAGGGAAGACATTTCATTTTTGTCTTTTTATCCCCAATGACTGGTGCACAGTCAGTGATTAACAAATGTTTGTTGATTGATAGAGAGTCAGATGCAAGCCTTTCCTCAGAGCATTCAGTCTATATGAGGCTGCAAAGTGACAACCTCTCAGTGCCCCAGACTAAATATTACACCAGTTGCCTGTTTGCATGGGTAGAGTGGTTTTCATCTCCCTGGATAAGGTCATAGGCACAGACCAGAAACTGAACTTTTAATAGCTTACCCAAGTTATTTTTGCCTTCTACATAAATCTGAGAGATACCCAGAATAAAAGTTAGGAAACTGGTTGGTTTTTTCAATAAAGAGGCAAGAAACATTCAGTCGGAAGTCTGATTTTCCTCCTTGCATTTAGAGCTCTCGTACTAAGCACCTAGATAGAATGTAAGATCCTTGAGGGCAGGGACTGTTCTTTTTTTTTTTTCAATGTTCTTGGCATATAGTAGGCACTTCACAAATGCCTGTTGTTTGATTGTTGCTTGGTGGGAGGCAGTATGGTGCAGTGGAAAGTATACAGGCTATGACTTCGGAAGAACCCGAGTTCAAAGTCTACCTTTGGTAGGTGATGGGCTATCAAGTGCTTCTGTGGAGTGGGGGTGGTGGGGGTGATTTTTTTATCCTTTAGGACTCCCCAACTTCACAATAAGCTCTTCAAATGCAAGGATCATACTTCCTATTTCTTTTAAATCAGGGATTTTTAACCTGGAGTGCAAGAAGACACCCCCCCTCCCAAGGGATATGTTGAGAGAATTCAGGGGCTACATTAATTTGGATAGGAAACAAAAATCATAACTTTGTTTTTGGTTTCCTTTGTAATCTTATGTATCTTATTAATTTAAATATATTATTCTGAGAAGGGGGCCATAGACTTCACCAGATTGCCAAAGGAGACCTTGATTTTTTTTTTTTATAAAAAAATTAACATTAAAACCCCTTAGATCTTTATATAGCAAAGGGGAGAGGAAGAAAGGGAGAGGGAGAGGGAGAGACAGAACAGACAGACAGACAGACAGACAGAGACAGAGAGGACACCCAGGCTATGGAAACTAGGGAAAATTCCAACCCCGGAATTTTTATTGAAAGAATATTGAGATGAAATAAACATCAGCAGTAGTAGCTTGAAGGGGAAGGGAAGTCAACAGTTGAAAGCCTGAGGCTTTTCTTGGAAGGAACATGGTAGATTGCAGCCCTGACAATCTCAGGTCTTTTTAGTGCCAGCTATCAGGAGTTAGCACCTCCTTGTCTTTTAGCTGCCCCTCTGAATCATCACCCAGCAGTCAACCCTTTGAGTGTTCTCAGAAGTGTGCGCTTCCCCATGGACACAGGATGGTTCAGCCACACACTGGCCTCTGTATACAGTAGCCACTCAGTACAGGGGGCCCTTAAAAACCAGCACGCTCTTTTCCTCCTTAATATTCCACCTCCAACTTTCCCCTGGTGCTCTGAGTTTGTCTCTGCATCTCATACAACATAACTCACCTTTATCTATCTGCCTTCCGAGTCCCACTCTGTATGGTTCAGGTACTTGTGGATTTGTCCACACTTTCTCATTTCTCAGTGCCTCTGAGATGTTTCATTTTTAGGAGAGGCTTGCAGTGGGGGAACCTTTAAATACATGATAAGAAATGGTCACAGCTGCAAAAATAAAAAATCTCTAAAGGCATTTATCCACTAGAGGGCAAGAAAGTCAAAAGCCTGCTTCTCCTTGTTAAGATGTAAGCTTCTTGAGGGGGAACAGAACTTGGAATCATAGGATTTCAGAACTGGAATTGATTGCCTGGGCAATTGTTCTGGGAACCCCCTTGAACTCTGATTGAATTTTTCCATTTGATGAGATATTTGCCTGAGGCCACAAACCTTTGCTGTGGCTCACCCCAAGCCTCAGTTACTAGCCTAGTCCTCCTTGGTCCAGCAACTACCTACCCTAGATCCTCCCAAAATATCTATGCCCAAATCTGTTACACCCTTGAACTTGCCTATTCTACCGAGGTCTGCCACAACTTGCAGCTACCTCCCACCTTAATCTCTCATCACTGGAGTCTGACCTCATTTGACTCCTCCTGAAGACCCTCACCAAACTCCTCCCCTAGACCACCCCTAGATTCCTCCCACAACCTTTCTGTATATAAGACTCCATCTTGCCTCCTTGAGGTGTGAGAGTACCATAGAATTTTCTAGCACAGACTCACTCTGTGTCACATGATTCTGGCCTGCTTGTCCAGTATAAGCATCACAGATTCCAAGGCTTCTTAAGAGTCTACCCAATCTGGTGAATCTTTAATAAACTTTGCGTTTCTTTGGCTGAGAGAAGACTTGAGTCAAATTCATTCAGCAGGTCCCGGCGTGTTGGTATTTTGGGTTCTTGAGCACCCCTAAACCTATACCTCAACATTTTTCTGTTACTCTGACCTCTTCACCACCACTTTCTTTTGTTGTTTTCCTCCTGTTTTGTATAAGACCTAACTCACCACAGACACTTCTTTACTAAAAACTCCAGTGCAGTGGACATCCAGGGACATCTTTCAGGGTCTGGAAAGGCAGAGATGCCCTCTTCCATCACCACTGCCATCCACTCGTCCTTTTAGCACTCCCAAATGGAGAAGGGTAGCCCTCTGAAATGATCACAGCTTAAGAAGGCAGCAGCCCTACTCTGACCTCATGAACCTTTATTGAGTGAATGGTCAGATATCTCGCATCTGGCAAGCTGGCCGTGGACTTCACCTTTCTCTTCCTTTTGGCACAGTCCTCAAATTTCCCTCACTGACATGTTTTGTCTTTCATTGGTTCATCCCTATTTTTTCTCGTCTCTTGCTTAGCTCTTTTTTTCACTTCTCTCCTTCCCGCACAAGAGTCTATTTACTGGAAAAAATATTTTAAAATATTAAAGAAAATATTTCTACTTTGCAGATAAATCAAAACAGCTGGCTCTGCCCATCTATTTTTCAAAGATTCTCTTTTCTCTAAGCATAAGTATTAAAAAAAAAGTATTTTGTACATTACCTCCCTTTCCAAATACATCCTTTTCCTCCCATTAACCAATGAGCTATACCTTATTAAAATTTTTTTTTTAAAGGGGGGGAATAAATTTTTTTTAAAAGCTAACCAACCCATCAACTAAAGTGGACAGTATACAATTCAATCATCACTTTTTAAACTGTTACTAAGTGCCAGTCCTGGGGATACAGATGAGAAAGAAAGTCCCTGCCCTCAAAGAGTTTACTTCCTAATGGAGGAAGACAACACACAAAAGGAAATTGAAAAGGTTGGGGGGAGGGGGAGGTCATGGGGAGGTATCCAGCACAAGCTGAGCTACTGAAGGAGTTTGGAGAGTTACCTAGAAAGTTCTGAAACTTCAGAGCCTCCTCTAAAGGAAGATTTTGGGAGGAATTTGTTGTTCTGCCCTCCAGGTCTCCAATCTGGGGGGAGAGACTACTCAGGAAGCTTAGAAAGTATTGAGTATCAAAAGCTGAGTCAATCAGCCTGTGGAGGAGACTTTAAGTGAACAGCTTATGCTGAGGGGAAGGGCTGCTGACGGAGACCGGACAGCATATGCAATACTCCATGCCCAAAGTAGTTTGCTTTTGCAAAATAAATGAGGAAACTCCAATTTTCTCTTCTCTTCTTTGGGGTCTGAACCTATAATTTCATTGGTATAAAGTACTCTGAGATGGGGACTCTCTCTCTACCAGCATAGGTCAGCATTTTCTCTGCCATTTATAGTCTTACAGGGTTGCCAGGAGTATTAAGGGGTTAAGTGACTCACTCAGGATTGCCCAGCCAGCATGGACTACAGCCAGGCCTTGAACTTAGATCTTCCTGTTTTCAAGACTGGCTGCCATCCACCATGCTGTGCTAGCTTTTGGGGTGGGGATAGGGGACAACCTTGGTCATTATAATTATACCATGTTCAATTTTGGTTTATTTGTTTTTTTCCATTTAAATTATTATAGCCATGTATCTTTTTTTTTGTTTGTTTTCTTTATCTTATTCTGCATCTTTCCATGCTACTCTATCATTGTTTCTTATACCAGAGTAGGAATACTTTACATTCATGTACAACGATTTGTTTATCCATTCCCCAATAAATAGGCATCTACTTTATTTCCAGTTCTTTGCTACTGCAAAACATTTTGCATGTATATATGCATGTGTGTTTGTATGTGTGTGTACATACATACACACATGTATATATGCATGTATGTATGTATTATATAATCACAAAGGTCTAGATTTAGACCCAGAAGTCCAAATCCTTATCTTTCAGGTACAGAAACTGATATCCAGGAGATTTGAGTGATCTGTTCCAGTCACATAGGTAAAAAAGATCACAAGTAGAATTTAAACTCAGGTCTCCAGGAGGTACAAGGTAGTCCTCTTTCCACTGTATATGGGACCTTTCTATGGACAGGATATGATTGCTGTAATAATTTTCTTAGCACAATTCCAAATTGTTTTGCAAAGCTTTTCTGAATTCTTCATGTTCATTTCTCACAGTACTGTAGTATTCCTTTATAATCCTATACCACTGTTTCTTTATCAGTTCCCCAATCAATAGGCACCTAGTTTGTTTCCGGTTCTTTGCTATTACAAAAAAAACAAAACAAAACCAAACGCTCCTATAAAATATTTGGTGTCCAGGGCATACATATTTCCTTTCTGGCTTCTACCTTTCTTAAGGAGAAATCCTCCAACCTGAGACCCATTCTTCCATCTCCATCTCAGTGAGGATCACCTGGGAGAACTGGAATAATTCCCCTGGTTCATGCCCTGCACAGGCAACCCTAACCAGATGGTCACTTGGCAGGAGTCTCCCCGGCTGCAGAGCAGTCACTGCTAGGGAAGATCAATTTGTTAGCCCATTGTCATTCCTGCTCTCATTAAGCTCTTGGCAGCAGGGCCTCCCTTATAAACAGGGATAAATGCTCTTGGGCATAAACCAAATGGTTTTGTTTATGATAAATAACACTGGTTTTTATGGCTAAGCATTTGTTCAGGAATAACAACTTAAAGCAAGAAGAGTAAAAATTCATCTACTGCAAGGCAGAAGCAACTTGGGAGAGTGCTGGCCTCAGGATCATAGAATGTCAGTGCTGGGAGGTACCTAGGACATGGAGATGATGATGATGATGATGACAGTTAGGATTTATATAGTGCTTTAAGGTTTGCAAAACATTTTACAAATATTATCTCATTTTATCCTTATAACTACCCTGGCAGGTATGTGCTATTATAATAATAATCATTATTATTATTATCCCCACTTTACAGATGAAGAAACTGAGGCAGCCTGAGGTTAGGTCATCATCTAGTTCAACTACATCATTTTAATGATAAAGAAACTAAGGACCAGACTCTTCCCTTTCCATCTAAATTAAAATAGTCAACAAGTCTGAGCTCGGGTACCCCCATAAACATTCTTAAATTGGTATCCCACCCCATTCACCAATCCACTTTACCTCCCTTTCCAATTGCCATTGCAGTATTTTAACTTCTAACCTATGCTATTTTCTGGAGCCTTCTTGCTTGGCTCCTTACCTCATCTCTCTGGCACTCCTACTCTTCTACTCAATCTGATCACATTTACCAGATGCACAGCTCTGACCCATCATGTCATTTCCCTGCTCAAAAATCTTTAATTGCGTCTTTGTTACCGGTCAAATAAAATCCAAATGTCTTAGATTAGCATTTAAGGGTCTCCACTGTCTGATATCAATCTACCTACCCAGTCTTTCTTTCTTTGAATTCTGAACTTAACAAATGTCAAATAAAATGAATCTTTCTGTGAGGATCA
Source organism: Gymnobelideus leadbeateri (assembly GCA_011680675.1). Lineage (NCBI taxonomy): Eukaryota > Metazoa > Chordata > Mammalia > Diprotodontia > Petauridae > Gymnobelideus > Gymnobelideus leadbeateri. Next base: position 143,207 of record WOXC01008237.1, read on the forward strand.
CACATAAAATCATGATTCTCTAATATGTTCGATTTGCTTTTACTTTTAACTATATAAGTCCAACATCTGATTTTCCTAGCTGTCTTGCTTGTCTGTTTCCTTCCAACCTTCCTCCTATTTTCCACGTGCATTAAAAAGAGTTCAATGACCTCTCTTTTGCAAATTTTTTCATTAACTCCATCCTCTCCCACCTCTCCCTATCCCAATTGAAAAAAAAGAAAAAGAAAAACCAAATACCTATAAAAAATAAACAAATATGCCTTTTCAAGCAAACAGATTCCCATACTGACAGGGTCTGAAAATGGATGTCTCATTCTGCACCTTGAGTCTGTGACCTTTCTGTCAGAAGTTAAGTAGAATGCTTCATTGATTCTCTGGAATCATGATTGATCATTGATCAGAATTCCCAGGTCTTGGAGAGCTTTTCTTCCCCTCCCCCCTTCCCCACTATGTTGTTGCTATTGTACAAAGCCTATCTTGGCTCAGCTCATTTTACTCTGAATCAGTTCATAGAAATCTTCCTAGGTTTCTCTGAAATTTCCTCTTCATCATTTCTTAGAATATAATAATATTCCATTATAATCATGTACCATAATTTGTTCAATCATTTCCCAGTTGATGGGAACCCCTTAATTTTCTTAATGTTCTTTGATGTAACAAAAAAGAGCTACTATATTTTTGTATTTATGGATCTTTTCCTCCTTCCTTTCTTTGATCTCTTTGAGGGTATAGTAATCTACCTATAGAGTCTTATCTTCTTCTCTGCATGGGCCAGCTAAATTCATCTACTGAGCACTTCATAAAAATGCCCTGAGGTTTCCTGCCTGTACATCTTTATTCATGTTATTCCTCCCACCTGGAATGCCTTTCTCCCTCATTTTTTCACTCCAATCTCTGTTAAAATTCTATCTCCACCTATCTTAAATGTATCTCTATCCTTCATGATCCTAGTCAAATGCTACCATTTTTTCCCATGTAGCTTTCCTAGATTCTACCACGTGAGACCACATATCTATTTCCAGTTCTGTCACCCGAACTTGGCTTAAAATGTCTCACTTGATTCCAATTGCAAAGTGGAGAGAGTGTCAATAATCTCTTGGGAAAAGACCAGACATATCACCCTTCATTCTCAACGAGTATTTACTGAGTGATGTAGTCCTGTATTATGCCTCCAGGATAAAAAAGTTATAGCATTTTCCTTGCCCTCAAGGGTATTGCTTATAGAATAATGGGGATTATATAACAAGATAAGTATTACTGGGTCACATGAGCATTCCTTACAAATGCACAGATTTCAGAGGAATAAGAGCCTCTAGTGTCTGGGAATGACTGATGAAGTCTGTCTTGTTTTTGTCTGTATATTACCAGTTCTTTACTCGTAGTATTAAGTATTTGCTGAACTGGACTGAACCTGGACATGTTTGAAAGGCCAGATCTTTTGTTTATCTTCTCATGATATTTTTTCCTCTCTTTTCTTCCCACCAATTCATTACCACTCATTTTTAATTCAATAATCCACAGGACCAGACATTTCATTTAGTAGAAGAAAAATAATGAAAGGACATAAACAACCACCACCAAACATTATCGGCTTTCTGGGTAAAAAGGGCGGGGGGAACTTTTGAGCATTACAGTTATAGTCAACAGCTTAATTGTTAAAAATTGCGCATTATATTCTCATCTAATATTGACATGGCCTGAGCTATTAAGTGCGCTCAGATTAGCCTGCAAATCCCAGCTCACTGTTTCCTGGAGTAGAAGAAAATTAAGGAATTGTTTTTTGTCTAAATTTGCAAGCGGCAAATCCATCCACAACTTCAGAAGTTCTACCTTAATGCTGTAGGTAGATGCACAAAACCTGACTTGCCATTTTAGTACCAAAGTCATTTTCACTCTCATTAAGCTCTTGGCAGCAGGGACTCCATTAAAAACAGGGGCCAGTGCTCTTGGGTATCACCCTAATGGTTTTGCTTATGATAAATAAACCTGGTTTTCTTTTCATCAGAAACTAAAGGCAGGCCCCACCTCTCACTCCAGTCTTCATTGCCTGTGGTGAAGCTAATCTCCCCCATCTCTCACTAGAGCATTAACAGCTTGAGGGAGGTAATGATATTTCTCTGGTGCCAAGTGCCCTTAGTCTAGAAGAGAGAGGAGTTCCATAGACCTCAGCAGGCTTCTGGATTGAATTTTCAAGTTGTTTTAAAACCCAACAGTTTGGTCTTACACTTAGTCCATCATAATAAATACTCCATATTCTTATGATAAATAATCCTTTTATGCTCTATAGACTATATGCTCTGTAGCTCTATAGACTATAGAAAAGATGGTAATAGCTGGTACAGACTGAGAATTTCTTGGAATTTATGACCAGGAATAAGGATGAAACCTGTGATTTCATGGATATAAAGAACTCCCAGACAAGGCAATTCCCTCCACCAATGGAAGCAGGCACCTTTTTTTTCTCCAACAGAATCCTTTTGAAAAATTAAATTTTATTTTATTTACATTTCTGAGTTACCTCCTTTCCTTCTCCTCCTCTTGTTTTTAAGAAAGAAAAACAGGGGGGCTGCTAGGTGGCGCAGTGAATAGAGCGTTGGCCCTGGAGTCAGAAGGACCTGAGTTCGGATCCGGCCTCAGACACTTAACGCACACACGAACAAAAAAAAATCCTAGCTGTGTGACCTTGGGCAAGTTATTTAACCCTAATTGCCCTCCAAAAAGGCAAAAAAAAAACCAAACAAACCAAAAAACAAAAACCAAGAAAGAAAAATAGAACCTGTTACACTTGCATAGTCAAGTAAAACAAATTCCTGCATTGGCTGTGCCCCTTCCCAGGGCAAGTGACTAGGCAAGTGACCCTGGGCAAGTCACTTAACCCTGTTTACCTCAGTTTCCTCATCTGTAAAATGAGCTGGAGAAGGAAATGGCAATTTGCTCAAGTATCTTTGCCAAGAAAACCCCAAAGAGGGTCATGAAGAGTTGCATAAACTAAACGATAAAAACAATAGTTCATCTATAACATCCCTGCAGGCTGCATATTGACTTAGTTTTAAAGTGTCCTATTATATTTTTATTTATTTCACTAAATATTTCCCAATTACATTTCAATATGGCTCTGGCAGAGTATTAGGGCTGCATGGGCCCTCAGCCCTCCCTTTGACACCTCTGGCCTAGAGCACTGAGAAATTCAGTGACTTGCCTAAGGTCTCTCAACCAATTTGTGTCAGAGATAGCAATGGAACCAAAGTATTCCTGCCTTCTAAATCATTTCTCTAGCTATTGTGCCATACTTCCCTAGATAGGAATAGTATGGCTCAAGCCAGGAATATCAACGGTAAAAACAAAAGAAAAAAATTTTTTTTCTAGATAGGACTCAAAATCAAGGGCCATAGTTACAGAAAACTTTCCCAATTACAAACAGTCACTTATGTAGAACACTGATATCTAATCTTGAATAGGCCAGTTGCAGTCCTAAGATGTACATTCACTTATATAAATGAATACGCTGAGATTGAAGAGACAGTATAATCCTATGGAAAATTTCCTGGATTTTGAGTCAGAAGATTTAGGCTCAAATATCACCTCTGCAATGACTAGTCTTGTGATCTCTTGGGCGAATCAAAAGACCTATATCTGGCTTAGTTTCCTGAGCTGTCAAATGAGAAGGTGATTTATAGCAGCACTTCATGTAGTAGCAAAAAAATGGAAACCAATGGTCTGAACTATGTCAACTGTCTGAACAATTGTGGAATGTGGATACTATAGGGCATTTTGCAATGGAAAGAGCAGTGAATTTGAGGAACACGGGAAGACTTTTGTGAACTGATGCAGAATGGAGTAAGAAGAACCAGGGAAACAGTATCCATGATGACTATAGTCATATGTTATTGACTATATGCAAATGACTAGATGTAAGTGAAAAATAAAACCCCAAAGTGAAGCTGAATGTTGAATATCAATAATGAATAATTATACCGGTTATGTCAATTTTGGTTGCAGAGAAGAGATGAGGAAGTAACTCTGTCCTTTTGGTAGACACAATGTAGCAATACACTGTCACACCACAGTCACTGGGTGGGCTGGCTTTGCTTCACTGCTTTTCTGTGTTAAAAGGGAGGGCTTATATGGGTGGCTAGGTGGTACAGTGAATAGAGCACCAGCCCTGGAATCAGGATGACCTGAGTTCAAATTTGACCTCAGACATTTAGCACTTAGTAGCTGTGTGACCTTGGGCAAGTCATTTAACCCCAATTGTCCTGCCTTCCACCCTCCAAAAAAGCATTAAAAAAAAGGGAGGGCTTGTTTTTTGGGTAGGGGGGCAGTTATATCTGGAAAGGACTGTAATATACAAACTAAAGTAACCAATCAAACATCTTTTTAAATAAAAGGGCTGAGGGGTGACTGGGTGGCTCAGTGAGTAAGAGTGCCGGCCCCAGAGTCAGGAGGACCTGGGATAGGAACCCCCTCAGATAATTAGCACCCACACATAAATAAATAACTAGTTGTTTAATAACTGGAGCAAGTTACTTAACCCCAATTGCTTTAGAAAATAAACAAATAAATAAATGAATGGATGGATGGAGGAATAAATAAATAAATAAAAGGGCTGAACTAGATGATTTTTATGGTCCCATCAATGACGCCCGCTGCAAAATGGGTAACAAATTATTCAAGAAAGCTAAGAATGTCACCTGAAAAAGAGTTGCTATCTTAAAGTCACACTCTTTCTTCTCCCTTATGCCCCATATCCAATTGTTAAAAGTGACTTGGAGGGCACAATCCTGCATCTGTATACACAAATTTCCAGAGATTTAAAAATATTGCCAAGAATACCATCCCAACAATTGTAAATGTCCCTTTTGCTTACAGTCACATCAAAAAGCCCAGAACTAAGCCCAGAACATTATGATTCTCTCTTTTCCATTAACTCATGCTGCCTTGGGTATGTAGTTGTGGGGCCTTGGCACTATATTCAATCTCTCCAGAATGTACTCTCTCAGAACCACAGGCCAGGGCCAGTGCAAATGGGAAGCACTCGCTTCTGTCTGAAATCATCTATATTTAGTCATGCTTGCAAAAAATAAATAAGGTTACAATGGTTATTTTATTACGTTGACCTTTGATCTGATGCTGAATTTCCTTGGCAGGAATTATGAGACCATAAGTGCCTCCTTGAACCTGAAAGTGTCTCTCTTCTGTCCATTAGAATTTCTCCAACCTTACCAAATTGATAAATGTAAATGGGAGGCCTCATACAATGTCAACCCCAGGACAATGACTGTATTGTGTGAAAACGATTTAAGGGAGAAAATGGCTATGTAATAATAAAAAAGAGATAATATAGAACAGTGAAATCATTTCTGGCTTATGGCCAGAGGCTCCACCCATAGATTTTTAAAGGGACTAGGAATATGTAATAATACTAATTATTATTAATAATAATGATTACAGCTGGCATTTATTTACGTAGGGTTTAAGGCTTACAAAGTGCTTTCTTTTCATGTTCTCTCATTTGATCCTAACAACAACCCCATGAGGCAGGTGCTATTTTTATCCTGCTTTTATAGATGAGGAAACCAGAGATTAAGTGACTTGTCTAGGAGCACACAGCTAGGTGGTATGTGAGGTGAAATTTGAGCTCAGGTCTTCCTGACTCTTGGTCTAATGCTCCTAGCTGCCTCAAGTGATACAGAGGGAACAATTTTGAAGTGAAGCTGAAGGGTTAGAAAGAAAGAGGGAATAACTCAAAGATGGGACCTGTAAGATCAGGCCTCCAACCTGGGAGTAAAACAGTTACTGGCTCATGTACATGACATTGAGTGGTCTTTGCCATTGCTAGAGAACAAAGAAATGGCATGGACACTAGTAGCTTTCCAGCTGAAGGGACTTTAAAAGAAACTACTAAAAGGTAGGTTTGGTCAGTGACTTGTCCATAGCCACATAGATGGAGATGAGGCATTGACAAGAATTTAGTAACTCACTGGATGGGGGGGTAAGGGAGAAGAGAGAGCATGACTTTGAGACAGCAAACCTCAGTCATAAAGTGGCATCCTCCGTAGAAATAAGGAAGTTTTAAGAAAGAGCAGGGTTTAATGGGAAAGATAACGAGTTCTCTTTTGGAAGCTCTTGGAGGGTAGGGATGGTTTTGATCTTGTCACTGTATCCCCAGGTCACAGTCTAATGCCTTGTATACAGTATGTGCCTAATAAATGCTCATTGAGTTGAATCACTTGTTATTTCTCCTGTGCCAACTTCTTCTTGTCTCATATTTAGCAGGCTTCTGGGCTACCTTCTGAAATATTTTCAGGCTGAGCAGTTGGGTCTCACCCTGAGTACATCACTGCCCCCCATGCAGTCCTATATGTGACTGCATGGATTAATTACTTTCCTCCCATACCAGAACAGCAGGAATGTCTGGCTCTTCACCAGATCTGAAGGATTGTCTAGAAAATATATACTTCTGTATCAAACTCCTGGGGAGATACAGTCTGAAAATCAAATCCTATCAATATACACTTCAGATCACTGTTGAAGAACTCTCTCCCAGTTAAGGGTTAGCCCAAATCATCATCATCATAACAGATATTCAGTTAGCACAGTCACGGGGAGCTCCCAGAGCACTTCACATATATTATACCATCTGGGCTTTACAGCAGCCCTGATCTCAGAGAGTTATGTAGCTTGCTCTTGGTCCCACAGTTAGGAAGAGTCAGAACTCAGTCTGTCATTGCTCCAAATCCAGAACTCTCTCCACTAAAGCCCAAAGTCACTCAAGGCTATTATTGCTCTATGCTGGTAGGACATCTGGGGTTATTGCAGGGCCAATGTGTGTGCATGCATATGAACGTATGCCTATCTCTAAGAACAGATATCAAATTATTCCATAAAAAATTAATAGCAGAATGGTTTGCCATTTCCCTCTCCAGCTCATTTCACAGATGTGGAAACTGAGGCAAATGGTTAAATGATTTGCCTAGGGTGATGAATCTTCCTGACTTCAGCCCTGACATCTATCATGCCACTTAGGTGCCCAGTAAAGGGTAGATCTCTTATTAAAAGAGTAAAATAGGTGGCAGTTTTGCTGTGTATACTGGCTTCTCTTCCCATCCAATTAGTATTCCAAGCATGATTATTGGGATCAACTATTGATCTATTAATTATAGTAACTGGAGTGATTTAATAACTTCTAGAATTCATGATCTTATTCTTGACACTCTATATTAATTTTTACAATAGCTGAAGTTAGAAAGGATTATGGGATGCTCTATTCAATGGAATAAACACTTATTCCATATATCTTATGTGTTTAAGGCTTGGTGCCAGGCACTAGGGATGTGGAGAAAAATATGAAACCTCAAGGGGCTTCAATTCTCTTGGAGGGTCACAAAAGCACATGTATGAGTATGCTGTATTCCTATGGAAAGTTGTTTCTACTCCTCTCCCTTCTAAAACCAATAAAAAATAATGAATGGAGGATAAGGAAGCTTGGGCGCTAGTTCTGGGCTTGCCATAAACTAGCAATGGAGTAGAAGAAAGAGAACTATGTTTTCTGGGTTCATATCTAAGTCTATTACCTGTAGGACCTTGGACAACTCTTGGCATCTTAGAGAGACTCAACTGTAAAAGGAAGGGGATGAGAAGCTGGATTAGGTTATCTTTAAAGAAAAATCTGGAAAGATTTACATGAATTGATGCTGAGTGAAGTGAGCAGAACAAGAAGAACACTGTACAAAGTAATAGCCACATTGTGAAATGACCACATCTGACTGAGATAGACTTAGCTTTTCTCAGCAATACAACAATCTAAGAGACTCATGATGGAAAATGTTAACCACATCAAGAGAAAGAACCATGGAGTCTGAATGCAAATCAAAGCCTACTATTTTCACTTGTTTTTTCTTTCTTGTAAGTTTTCCCCTTTTGTTTTGATTCTCTTTTTTTCACAACATGACTAATGTTGAAACATACTTAATATAATTGTATATGTATAACCTATATAGGATTGCTTGCTGCCTTGGGGAGGTGAGATGGGGAGGGAGGGAAGGAGAAAAATTGGAAATCAAAATTTTATAAAAGTGAATTTTGAAGACTATCTTTTACATGTAATTGAAAAAAAATAATATTAAGTGGGAAAAAAGAATATCTTTAAGGTCCCATTCAGTTCCTTTGAAATTATGATCCCAGTTTTGTGACCTTGAGCAAATCACTTCACTTTCTAGGCCTTAGTTCCCTTATCTATAAAATTACAAAGATTAGAATGAACAATCTTTAAGGTACCTTCCAGCTCTGAATTGGGTTTCAGGCCCTTTCCAGACTAGCACCATGTGGCTTCAGTCAGTCTAGGAACCAGCCCTGCTCGTCATTCTTCCCGTTATCATTTATGTATACATTTTTGCATGGCAGAAAGCATATCCTCTCAAAAAGCCATGATTGATTTGGGGGTGCATTTATCCTGACTGAGGCTGGGAGCACTGACCTATAATTAGATCCAGATGGGTAGACGGGAATCCCTTCAACATGTTAATCAGGCATTTGGTGGACAGGGGGCTGGTGATGTGGTAATCCCTTTTAGGCCTCTTGTCTGGGTCAGAGGACACAAGATGTTGGGGAGCAGAGCTGTGAAGCACTTGGGAACCTGTAGGATGAAACTGTGGGCTTGTAGAAGAGCTTAAGAAAAACTAAGATAAGCTGACCTATTGTAGTCAGGTGGGTGAATTCAGATTGCTTAGAAAAGTCATGAACAAAAGAAACATGGCTTGGAAACTTAGGGAACCCCAGTTAGGCTGGCAAAAATGAGACTCATTGAGTAAGAGGCTGAGTGCCCATAACCAGGAAAAAGGAAAGTCTAAGATTTGTTATGGGCAGATTTCAGGGTGCGACTGGCTGACTTGACTGTTCATGTAACTGAGGAAAAACAGTATGTTCTCACAGAAAATATACTGAGTTGGGCATTAGGAGACCTAGATTCAATCCCAGCTCTGCTATAAACCTATTCTATGACCTTACTCAAGTCATCTCACTTTTTTTTTTTTTGCTTTTTTTTTTTTTTTTTGGAGGGCAATTGGGGTTAAGTAACTTGCCCAAGGTCACACAGATAGGTTTTTGTTTGTGTGTGTTAAGTGTCTGAGGCCGGATCCGAACTTAGGTCCTTCTGACTCCAGGGCCGGCACTCTACTCACTGCACCACCTAGCCACCCCAAGTCATCTCACTTTTGTATTCCTCAGTTTCCCTAAAACAGAGACTTAGACTAGATCAGTGGTTGTCAACTTTTACAGACTTCTGTGGGCCATTTTCGATCAACTGGTAGTAGTGATAACTTGCTGGTGGTCCACAAAGCAAACAGAAGCCTGTTTAAATGTCAGCTACATTCTTCGTAAAGCACCAGACTCTGAAAACTGAACCTGATTACATGTGGGTTGAGTTTTTGAATGACCGTTAGCTGCTATGTGGCATTATAAGGGGTGTTGTCATGGTAAGGAGATGGGACAGAAATGAATAAAGGGGAAACTGGAAGCTGAGAAAGAAGCAAGCTCCATGTCACAGTTCTGACCAACCCAACCCAACAAGCATTTATTAAGCACCTATTGGGCACCAGGGATACAGAAACAAATTGAAAATAGTCCTTGTCCTTGAGGAACCCCAAATGGGCTTGACCGTCTGTTGACTGAGATATGAAGAGGTGATGAATCTGAAGAACTGTAGGAAGCACCTCATGCCAGATGTATGTAGAGATTGTGGAGAACTGTAGCCAGCAGTGATGACCTAGACCTATGAGCTGTGTGTGGGGCAGGACAGGACGGGGCAGACCATCAAGTAGAGAGCAATTTAAGAGGTATCACAAGGCCAGCCTTGGTGAAGAAGAGAATTTTATTTTTAAATATTTAAAAAAAACATTGTTTTAGCATCACCAAGATTTCCTACCATATCTTTCTTCCTGTCACCTAAAGAGTTATCTCATAACAGATTTTTTTTTTTAAAAGAGAGGAAGAGGAAAAAAAATCACTAACTGACCAATACATTAAAAAATCTAACATTTGAGGAAACATTCCACACCTGTGCACCCCTTACCTCTGCAAAGGGGTTAGAGGAGTTACCTAAATAAACTTTAGATTTCACCAGTTCCTGACTGGGTGAGGCAAGATGGACCAAGAGAGTTGGTTTGCCATGGAACTTCCCATGAAAATGAATTCAAGTCTGGGATAGTCTAGTGTTACTTGGCACATGAGTGATCTCATAATAAACTATTATCATCTGGAGGATGCTCAAATCAATCCCTCAATCAACACTAATGTGATGTTTAAAAGGGCTCCTTAAGTTTGAATAGGTTGGGAACCATTGAACTGGGTGCTTTCTCAATTCCTGTCTAGCTCTAAAATTCTCAGAATCTATGAGTCTCTATGAGATAAATAAAGAACTAAAGTCAAAGTGATTTTGCCACCACCCAGTTGTGTGATCTTGGTCAAGTCACAACCTCCCTGAAACTCAGTTTTTTCATGGGCAAATTGAAGCTAATAATATGAAATGTTATTAAGGCACTTCTACTTACTACCTAAACCAAGCCAGTCCTGAACTCTATTTGGAATATAATATTATAATATAAAATATATAATATAATACAATATTATATATAATATGTATATTATATATAACATGTATGTTATAATATATATAATATTATTGGTGTCCAATTATTTCTAAAAATTGTTTTTACTATATCGCACACACATATATATTTGTCTTTCTATGTCTCATATATCACAACTTTCCTTTCCCATTGTATGGTAATCCTAGTTTGTTTGTTTTTTCTCGAACCAATTAATGGTATAATTCCTTTGCAGACCTGTGTCCTCCTTCTAGATATGATTGACATCTGGCATCTGATACTCATAAGGCAGAGTAATACAAAGCATTGAATAAATGATAGAGGGTCAGAGTTTGACTGTCCTTGTTAATACTGCTCTCACTAATCCTCAAATCCTGGATTCTGGTGTCTTCTCAAGCTAGAAGGACCTATTGCTCCTCACTGCCTTACTTTACCTGTCCAAACTTGGGACTCCCTGCCCACCTAGCCTTTGGAATGTTGTGAAAATCTTCCTGTTTAACTAGATTCCTAGTCATTATAACCGAAAATTATTTTAAGCTCTTCCTTCCTTCCTTCCTTCCTTCCTTCCTTCCTTCCTTCCTTCCTTCCTTCCTTCCTTCCTCTCTCTCTCTCTCTCTCTCTCTCTCTCTCTCTCTCTCTCTCTATCTATCTCTCTCTCTCTCTCCTTCTCCTTTTCATTTACATCATTCTAGTCATTGTATGGGGAGCTAGGTAGCCCAGTGCATAGAATGCTGGGCCTGAGTCAGGAAGACTCATATTCCTGAGTTCAAATCTAGCATCAGACACTTCCTAGCTGTGTGACCCTGGGTTAGTGACTTCACCCTCTTTGCCTCAGTTTCCTCATCTGTAAAATAAGCTGTAGAAGGAAATGGCAAACCACTCAAGAACCTCTGCCAAGAAAACCCCAAAAGGTCCCAAAGAGTCAGACATGACTGAAATGGCTTAACAACCTTAACAACAGTCATTATATAGAGCTTTCTCCTGGTTCTAATTATTTCACTCTGTATCAGTTCATATATGTCTTTTCCTCCTTCTTTGAATTCTTCAGATTCCCCATTTCCTACCAGACAGTAATATATTTCATTAATACAAGTATCACACAAATATTTAGCCATTCCCCAATTAGCCATTCCCCAAATTCTACTTTGTTTCTAGTTTTTGGCTACCACAGAAAGTGGAACTTTCATTTTCATAGGATCATAGTTCTAAAGCTGCAAGGGGCCTTCAACTTTTTCCTATTTAACAGACAAGGAAACTGAGGCCTAGATGATTTACCCAATGGCACAGGTGGTAAGGACCACAGCAGAGGTCTGAACTCAGATCTTCAATAAGTTTAACACTTTCTACTGCACCATATGCCTCTATCTAATAAATACTTGTTACCCAATACAGTATTTTGTACCAAGAAGTGCTCAGTCAATGGTGTGATGTCCCTGAAAATTACTATATAAATGTGAACTCATTTGTAAAAGGGGAGAAAAGTTTTAGGCTTTCATCAACATCACCTCATGAAATCAATTTCCATAATGTACACAGAAGAAACAGCCAATTCAAATGAACATCTGTTGTAACAGCTGTCCATAAAAGCAAATTAAGGTACAACTGCTACATAAGAGGCTAAAAAAAATGGAAATCATTTCACATTTGACTTTGATGGAGTTTAGAACTCCACCCATTTGTTACTAAGTGGCTGGACCAGTGATCAGCACATTTCAAGTTCTTCAACTGAAATCTATACCTGTAATAAAGAGAACATTAACATCCCACCTACTCTGGACAATCTTGGAACACTAAGAATGAAGTTCTTAACCACTGCCTGTCTGGTTTAAAACTTAAATTGAATTTTTATGGGATTGCTTTAGTTGATGAAAGGAGTCATTCTAAAATATCAAAGATTAGATCTTAACAGAAATATTGTATTTAGACAGAGGAAGATAATAGTACTATTGTACTCTTCACTGGTCAGAACATGTCTGGTTCTGGGTACTATGAATTAAGGCAGATATTTACAAAGTAAAGATTGCTAAAGGATGGTAGGCATCTGAGAACCATATTATATATGATGAGAGGTTTTAGAGTCTGAGCCCAAATCTTTCATTTGACAAATAAAGAAACAGAGGCAGAGAGAAGTTAAGGGATGAATAAGTATATCAGGCAGGTTTTAAACACAAATCTTCCTGACTCTGCGCTGCTAGCTAGTGAAGTGGATAGAGGCTGGGCCTGTAATCAGGAAGGCCTGAGTTCAAATCCAGGGCAAGTCATTTAAATGACTCTTCTATATGATGGGAATATGATAGCACCTACTTCCCAGGGCTGTTGTGAGGACCAAATGAGATATTTGTAAAGTACTTGGCACTTTAAGATGTACTTATATAAATTCTCCTGTGTTCCCCCCAAAATAAAACCCAGCTCTTGTTTTCAAGGAGTTTATATGCTATTGTCACTATTATTATATTCTAGCTGGGTAAACATAATATGAATGTCAACATTTAATCAATAAAGGATTTAAACCACTGTTCAAGACAATAGATGTTATATAACATGTAAATGTACAAGACTAATTAACAAACGAATAATTCAGAAAAGAAATATAAAAATCCAGAGGAGGAAGATGCCATGTCAGGCTCTTACTTTGGTCAGAAGCTAACATATAAACTGTCATGTAGGATGGCTAGGATATTGATAGGTGAACATGAAGCAGGATGGTCATTCTAGGCAGGTAGAATGTGGGTAGAATGGTTTGAGCAAAAGGCTTGGAGTCTGGGAAGCACAAGATATTCAGAGAACAGGAAGTAAATTAGTTCATCTAGAGCTGGGATAGGGAAACTGCCACCTCAGGGTCACATGTGGCTTGTTGAGTTTGGATTCAGTCAAAGGGCCATACTTGAGTGCTACAAGTGGCCTTGAGGCCTCAGGCTCCCCATCCCTGGCCTCGAGTAAAACTTTCAGATAAAATAGGCAGTCTCATGAGGCACCTTTGTTGGTGTTGTTCAAGCATTATTTATTCATTCCACAAACTTTTAAATACCTACTAAGTTCAGAGTAATGTTAAGTGCTGAAAGAGATTCAGAGTTAGGCAGAGTTCTATGAAGCTTACAGTCTAGTAGTGGTACAAAATATAAAAATAGAAAGACTGACTGATAGATAGGGGTCATTGAGTCACTTTTCAGTTGTGTTTGACCCCATTTGGGGTTTTCTTGGCAAAGACAATGGAGTGGTTTGCCAGGCAGGAAGAATGGAGGCAGAAAGTTGGCACTGGGAAACAGGATTCTGGGAGAAGACACGTGAACTGGGAGAGGGCAGCATGCAGTATGGGCCAGTGGAAGACCACGAGGATCAGAGACGAGAAGTCAGAAGACTGTAGAGAAGAAAGGCCCTCTGGATGTCAAAGCAATGGAGCAAAGCACCCATCTTCCTGCCTGACTTTCACAGATTTACTCTAATGCTGCCTCCTCCATGAAGCCTTCTTTGGTCCTTCCTTTAGGTGCCAACCTCTGCCCTTGGACCTCACAGAACTTTCTTTTTTTCCTCTCTAATGTATTTAGTATGTAGTACTGTGGTTATCTATCAGACAGCTAGGTGGTACAATGGATAGAGTGCAGGCTCAAAGTCAGGAAGACTCATCTCCCTGAGTTAAATTCTGACCTCGGACACTAGCTGTGTGACCTTGGGCAAGTCACTTAACCCCGTTTGCCTCAGTTTCCTCATCTGTAAAATGAGCTGGAGAAGGACATGGCAAACCACTCCAGCTCCTTGGGGTCATGTCCTTCCTATGTGCAGGAGAGGGTCCTAGTGCTAGGTGCTTTACATCATGATAAAACCCCAGCCCTTTGGTCTCCCCTCCATGTCTTCACCTGACTTCTTTTCCCCCTTTGTCACTGTTGGTTCTTTCTGATTCCAGTCTTTGGCCTTACCTGCATCTTTACCAAGTCCAGGTATATGTGAAGGCCCAGAAGTTTCCCACAACATAAAAATCTTTGTTTCTTGTGCAAATGCTTTTTTCACAGACTAATTTTCATGTAGCACTTTGAGGTTTACAAAGAAAATGCCTGTAACTCTTGTTAAATTTGCTTGTCAAAGAGCTAGTTTCTCAATAAGGACAAATATTAACATGTATAAAGCAAAATGACCTTGATTTTTTTTTCAGTAGGTATTCAGGAAATATTAGGACTGAAAGGGATATTTGGGCAGAATGGAGAATATCTGGGGGTGGGTCAATTAGGATTGGAGAAATGCCTTCAGTTCATATCATATAAGCCTCAATTAAATGTACAAAAGATGTTTACCCTGGAAAAGAGAAGATGTTAGGGAAAATGTGGTGTCTGTCCAAGTATCTGAGGAGTTGTGTTGCTGGGCCCTAGAAGGCAGCACTAAATGCAATGGGTCAAAGACATAAAGAGGGATATTTTGCTGTCCTTTCATCATTTCAGTGGTATTTGACTTCTCATGACCCCATTTGGGTCATTTGGGGTTTTCTTGGAGAAGATACTGGAGTGGTTTGCCATTTTCTTTTCCAGCTCATTTTACAGATGAGGAAACTGAGTTAAGTAACTTGCTTAGGGTCATGCAGCTAAGTGTCTGAGGCTGGATTTGAACCTTCCAAGCCCACTGTGCCACCTAGTTGCCCTAAAGAAGTACATTGAGGGTTGATGTAAATATAAACAGTAGATCAAGTGTGTGCTCAGTAGAACCCTTAGCATTAGAACTGACCATATACTTACTCAGGCTGGCTTACTTTTTCCAATTGTCCTCATACTAGCAGCAGCTCTGGATTCTCAGAGAAGGACCACCACTTTGTGGTCACAACTCAAGCTTTCTCAGGGTCCTCATTGTCTTCACCACTGTAGCTCCTGAGCCCCAACCAGCATGTTTCTTAACTACACGTAATCAGTCATTCACAATAATGATAATATTAACTCTTAAATAAATATTTACGTAAAAAATAAGGTAAAAGTAAACTATATCACAGCTACTCAGTATAAGGCAAATGAAGGGATAATCAATATATCACAGATCACATTTTCTCATTACTGCAAATAGTATCCATGGAGCAGAGTGGACATATACTGATAGAAATCTAGCAAGGAGACTCACAGGGAGGATAATCCATGTGCTCAGGGCCATTCAGAACAGCAGGAAGATCAAATCAATCAATACTTAAAGAAATTAAATCAGTGTATTCACTGGAAGGTCAAATAGTCAAGCTGAGGTTTAAATAGTTTGGCCACATAAGAGAAGGTGGGACTCATTGGAAAAGACCCTGATGCTGGGAAAGACTGAAGGAAGTGGGATGGCGAAGGATAAGACAGTGTCACAGAAGCAATGAACATAAGCTAGGATAGACTTTGAGAGATAGTGGAGGACAGAAGGGCATTGGTGTGCTATGGTCCTTGGGGTCAGGAAGTGTCAGCCACAACTGAACATTAACAGCAGTTATATCTCCCATTAGACAGTAAGCTCCTCAAAGGTAGGAACTGTCTTTTGCCTTTTTTTGCATCCTCAGCATTTAGCTGGGTGCTTAGCACATAGTAGGAACTTAACAAATGTTAATTGATTGATTGACTCAATGGAATGGTATGCCTCTATGCCTTAATTCTCCCTTTTCAGCTTCCTTTTGTGTGTGTCTTCCCCCCCATTATATTGTAAACTTTTTGAGGGGAATGCCTGTCTTTCTTTTTCTTAATTAAATCCCTAGTGCTTAGTACAATGCCTGCCACACAGTAGGTGCTTAATAAAGGTTTACTGAATAAACATTTTATCTAAAAAACAATTTCTTCATACATACATTTTGTCCATTTTCCCATAAACAAAAGTCTCTTTTGCTTCCCTTTACCACAAATTGTTCTCATATGAAAGGGGCCATAATATATATACTTTACAAGTTAATTTAAATATTTTCCTTATGTAAAAATTAAATTTCAATCCTTTTTAGCCACCAAAATGCTCAGATGCAAAAGGTATAGCACTTTACATGAGGAAAAACCTTCTAACAATTAGAACCATCCCAAAGTGCATCCTTAGGCTGCCTTGGCAGGTAATGGGCTCACTGGAGGTTTTCAAGACTAGACAATCACTTGTTGGGTATTCTACAGAAGAGGTTAGAACAGATGGCTCCTGAGTTCCCCTTGAACTCTGAAATTCTATAACGACCGAGGGTAGCAAGGATGGTGAAGAACCTTGAGTTCATGACATTAGGATTGGTGGCAAGTATAGGGGATGTGTAGCCTGAAGAAGAGAAGACATAAGAGGAATATTATAGTTTTCTACAAGTATTTCAAGAACTCTCACCTGAAAGAAGGATAGGAGTTTCTTTCTTTCTTTCTTTCTTTCTTTCTTTCTTTCTTTCTTTCTTTCTTTCTTTCTTTCTTTCTTTCTTTCTTTCTTTCCTTTCTTTCTTTCTTTCTTTCTTTCTTTCTTTCTTTCTTTCTTTCTTTCTTTCTTTCTTTCTTTCTTTCTTTCTTTCTTTCTTTCTTTCCTCCAGAGGATAGAACAAAGACCAATGGATAGAAGTTACAAAGAGATAATAAAGAAAAGCTTCCTAACAACTAGAGCTATCCTAAATTTTGATGCAGACTCTGAAGATAACTGGTTCCTTTCTCCCTGAAGATCTTCAAGCAAAGTACTCATTTATGAGGTATGTGAGTTTCCTTTTCAGGGGTTAATTGAACCAGAAAATCTCTGAGGGTCCTTCCAAATCTGAGATCCTATAATTTTAAATTTAATAAGCAAAGAGAGGAGGAGGAGGGAAATTCTAGGCATAGCAAATAGAATGAGCAAAAGCATCAAGGCAGGGAAAAATGGAGCATGTTTGAGGGCAGGGAGTAGTTGTTTGGATGAAACAGAATGTGTGGGAGGCTACAGTATTCGATAAAGCTGGAAGGGGAGGAGATTGTTGAATTTTGGAAGGTCTTGACTGCAGCGGTGTTTGAACTTTTAATTTGGTAGGCAAAAGAGAGCCACTGAAGATTATCTACTAAAGGAGTAGCATGAAGAAAGACTAGTGTGTAGTGGTATGAAGGATATAAAGAGACTCAGTACACTATGGAGGAGAGAACACTGACTCTGTAGTCCGAGGTCCTGGTTCAAATTCTTTCTCTGATGTAAATTGATGTTAATATCTGTGTGATATTGGGCAAGTCACTTAAGCCTTCTGGGCCTCAGTTTCCTCATTTGTAAAATAAAAGATTTCAACCAGATGATCTCTAGATGTATGAAGCTATAATACAATATATTGGGGAAGTAGAAGAAAGAAAATAGGAAGAATCATTAGGGGTTATTGCCATAGTCTAGGCAGGTAGCAATCTGAGTTTGTATTGGGTAGTAGTTGTAGGTATAAAGGGGAGGGGAAGAATGAATAAAAGAGATGTTTTGGAGGTAGAATCAGTATGATTTGGTAACATTGAATATGGGAGGTGGGGTAGAGAAAACATTCAAATATGGGGGTAATAATTTGTCTGGATGTTGAGCCAATTTATCTACTGGATAGGAGAATTAAACCATATGATCTCAAAGGTCTCTTCCAATTTTTAAGATGCCATGATTTTAAAAAAAAATGTGTATAGTTGGATATAAACCTGGAAAGGTAGTTTAGCACCCCCTTGTGGACTCCCTATGAAACCTGGCATTCACTGTTAACAGTTTGGGTCCGCAGGCAAATGATTACTCTCAGCTTTCACAATTCTAGGATATTCTGTGGCCCTGTACTCCTCATCCTCTTGCTCATAAGCCCCCATCAGTGAGCTTATGAACTTGAATAGCCAGTAGACATCAATCACTTAAAGAAAAGACACCTAATAAGATGGCACAGTGAGAGCAATAGCTGCAAATTATAACGCCCCCCCCAAAAAAAAACAAGTGTATGCCCTCCATAAATACACACATTGCCTGCAGGAAGTAGGGCATAAACTTGGAGAACAATTTGAGTGAAGGGACTCTACAGGGAACATATATGGCAAAGGTAACTCATGACTAGTACTTTGGGGCTCCAGTGTAATAATAATGACATTTTACATAGTACTTACTATGAAGAAGACATTGCGCTAAGTGCTTTACTATTATGATCTTTGTTCCTCACAATGACCCTGGGAGGTGGACACTATTATTATCTCCACTTATAATTGATGGTCAAGTGACTTGCCCAGGGTCACACAGCTAGTATCTCAGGCTGAATTTGAACTCAGGTCTTCCTGACTCCAGACCCAACTCCCTATCCACTTTACCACTTAGGTGCCCCTAAATATCCTTTTCTCATGGAGTCTTTCTGCTGCCCTCCACTTTCATAGTATCTCTGCTGGGCAGGTTATTCTGGGTCTACTCCTCTCTGAAGTTTAACTTTTTCACTACCAGGGTTAGTATTGTCTTGAATCCATTGTGGGCTCTCTTTTTTTGCCAGAGACAACACTCCTTGAAGCTGTTTCCTGTCTTGAAAGCTGCCTCTGTCAATACACACTTGCTCCTTCAGTAGCCTCCAATTTCTGATTCTCCGGTTTATCTCTAAGGCTTGGTGGTTTTAGTTTTTTAAGGATTTACAGGTGCATGGGCACAGTTTATCCAACCAACGGCCAGTTGCCATTTCAATTCAATAACTGAACTTCATGCTTTATAAAAGGATGCCAGACATAGAAATGTTTCCATATTTCTTTAGCATATTAATATGCTGTTACTTCCATTAACTAGCCCTTACTCTTTGTGATTATGGCAATTAGCTAAAGCTAGGGAACCAAATTCATCTACCTACTCCCTGCCTATTACAAGAAGTTGGGGTGAGACTGTGGTTAACTTTGAATAACTTGCAAAGGATTGCACTGTACAAAATAATAATGTATCTTAAGTCTTAGACACTGGGTTCCAATTTCCCACTGCCACTTACTACCCATGGGACCTTGAGCAAACTGCTTAATTAGGCCTCAGTTTCCTCATCTGTAAAATGAGGGAGTTGGAGAAGATGGCCTAAGATATCTCTTCCAGCTCCATAGCAAACATGCTATGATCTCATGAATACAAAACTCAGAAATGACTTGACTCTTCACTTAAAGAGAAAATGGAAAATCCTTTGCAACACTGCTGGATGTTTCAAAGGAAACCTCTGCTGTCTTTACAATTTACTCCATTTTTCTAGCAGCAAAAGTACAAGGAGGTATTTAAATCTTAAGAGACTCTGCCATAGTTTAACCTTCACATCCACTGTAAATGGAAAAGGGGCTTTGGTGCCCCAGGTTAAGGAGAAAGGATCAATGGATGCACCACATCAAGGAGCGTCTAGCTCCAAACCTTCTCATAGATCATGACGGCAAATTTCAAAGGAGATAGAGAAACTAAAATATAAATCTAGCTTTGAACTCAATGAAGTTACATAAGGATGGCTCCCCTTTCTTATTACCTCATTTCATGTCTGCTTCGGCTCAGCAGGAGCCACAGATTATGCAGGATATGTGGGGCAAGAGCAACTTTTTAAAAAATGAGACCTGTGATTTCATCAGAGGAAGTTCCTCTGCCAGTGAAGATTGGCACCTTCTTTGCAACTAATCGGCTCCTGGAGCTGTGCCTGGGGCACTGAGGAGCTGGTAATAACAGCTATGTGTTGGGTTTATTCAATGCTTTCAACATATTCTCTCATTTGGTCCTCACAACAATCCTGGGAGGTAAGTGCTCTTATTAGCCCCATTTTATAGATGAGGAAAATGAAGATGAGAGAGTTCCAATGACGGCCCAGGGTTACAGAGCTAGCATCTATCCAAAGGTAGATTTGAAGCCAGGTTTTCCCAATCCTGCCACCAATAGTCTATTCAATATGAAACTCAGCCTTCTGACTTCCTGGCATTTACATGGAAAAAAATTAGAGTTAGTCAAGAGGTGTTTATTGAGCACCTACTATATGCCAGGCACTAGGCTAAGTGCTAGGGAAACAAGGAAAGGCAGAAGACAGTCCCTGTCCTCAAGGAGCTTACAGTCTAATGAGAAAGACAACTTGCAAATAGCTATGAACAAACAAGCCATATACAGGATAAATAGAAAATAATCAACAAGGGAAAGGCATTAGAATGAAGAAGGATTGCCTAAGGCTTCCCATAGAAGGTGGGATTTTAGCTGAGATTTGGAAAAAGCCAGGAGATAAAGCTCCATCCTTGGAGGAGAGCCAGAGAAAATGTCAAGAGTCAGGAGATGGAATTTCTTGTTGGTGGTGTTGGTGGTGTTGGCGGGGCGGGGGCGGAGGGGTGTGTGTGTGTGTGTGTGTGTGTGTGTGTGTGTGGGAGGTACCATAGAGGCAACATGCCATTGTGTTTAGACAGACAGTTTCAAAGACAAGAGGCCTGGGTTCAAGTTTTACCTTTGCAACATACTGCCTGTGTGACCCTGGGCAATTCACTGAACCCTTAGTGCTCTTGGTAACTCTCTATGACTCTATATTGTAGAGAATGTGCTGACTTGTATTGGTAGAAGTTTCCTCACCAGGTAGTTCTTTATTCAGGTGAAATTCACAGATTCTGTGTTTTTCCCTATGGGTGGAAGAGGGAGGGAGGGAGGAAGGGAGGAAGAAAGTAAGGGAGGGAGGAAGGACAGAAGGAAGGAAGGAGGGAAAGAAAGAGGGGAGAAAGGAAGGAAGGGATAGAGGAAAAAAGGAAGGAGGGGAGGGAGAGAATGAGAAAGGAAGGGAGAGAGGGCAGAAGGAAGGAAGGAAAGAAGAAGGGTAGAAGGAAGTTAAGCAAGAATAGAAGGGAAGGAAGAAGGAGAAAATGTCTGAGAGGAAAGGTTCCACCCAAAAGCCCAGTCTGAAATGTCATCCCCAAACTAGATAGCTGGGTAGACGTCTGGACCCAGCTTGTTTCTTAACTTGAACACTTGAGAAACAGTGAATGACCAGTCTACCAACCATCCCGATTATTCCACTAGGCAAAACAAGGACTAACTCTTAAAAGGGCTCTTGATGTTATTTTTCTACATTAGCCTGAGTGACAGGCCTGCCAGTGAAATTTAAGTAAGAATTAGGTATAATGGAAGATATAAAACATAAAACTAAAACAATTTTGAGCTGCACACACAGCTCTGCTTTATGTACTTTCTATTTCCTTCAAGCCTGACTTCGTTTGCCTTTCTCCAGTGAAGATAATTTTAAATCCCAGCAGCCTATCAGTGTTACTTACTGAAGGAATTTATATCTGATATTTGGGGAGTGGGGGGGACTCGAAACCTGGCAATGTCTGTATACACATTAGATAAAGGCCCCGGAAAACAGATGCCACTTCTTGCAATCAGCCAAGATCTTCTAATATTCTGACAACTTGTTAATCAACCGACATATGGCTCTGCTTTAACAAACACAATATTCAGCCTTTGCTTGTACATGGTGTTTTCTAACAGAAGCACTGATCCTGATTCATCAGCGATGTATTCATTGGGAATCAAGGGAACCTAGCCTTCTCCTCCACCTTCAGTCTGTTTAATTACTCAGCAAAATAAAAAAGTGAATAGAGCAGCTGATTTAGGTTTTCCTAGGTTCCATCCCCCTGCCCACTAAGCTGCAATATTTATGATGCAGGCCTTGCAGACATTTGAAAATACAGTAAAAAATCTAACCTCACTGGGGAAAGCTCATTCTTATATAGATTTAGATATCTTGACTCCAAGACATGGCAACTTCACACTAGTAATCTGGGGCAAAATGATTGGCCCATAAAGCAGGTGTTAATTCTGTTCCCAACACCATTATCATATAGCAATAATTGAGCCAGGTGGCACAGTAGATAGAGTGCCAGACCTGAAGTCAGGAAGACTCATCTTTCCGAGTTCAAATCTGGCCTCAGACACTAGCTGTGTGACCCTGGGCAAGTCACTTAACCCTGTTTGCCTCAGTTCCCTCCTCTGTAAAATGAGTTGGAAAAGAAAATGGCAGTATCTTTGTCAAGAAAACCTTAAATGATGTTACAAAGAGTTGGACATGACTGAAACAACTCAACAACAATCCCTTATGTTATTATAAAGGCACCTATTTTCCAAGGTAGTTCAAAGTATAGAGGAAATCTTACAAAGCATTTCCCAAATTTAAATCTCAGTATGGCAGACCTGTTACAATGGTGCCTGCTGCCTATCAGTGGTAACAGGGAGGCCAGCCTTTCAGTTCAATTCAACCAGCATTTAGGAAGCCCACACCAGAGAGCACACCTTGAGGAACTTTTCCCCTGGAGTCCTGCTGTGCTGGCTGCTGACTGTTTCTCCTAGATAGCCCTAGTCATACTTCACCTCCTATTCTCTAGCCATCTCCCCTACATCTCCCCTGCTTTATGCACATCCTTCGCCTACCCCTACCCCAATTCCCAATACCCAATACCCCAAAGAGCAATGAACTAAACTATGATCAAATTAATTCTGCCTTTGTTCCTGGACAGGATGTGCCAACTCAGCATTCCTGTATCTCTGGAGCAATGTTCTCTCTGGTGACCACTCTCCTATGTATGCTGTCTCCTCTATTAGACCTTATTAGCTTCTTGAAAATAGAGACAATACTTAGTTTTGTATATCCCTACCACTTAGCATAGTGTTTGGCATATGTGGTTGTTCAGTCGTTTTCGGTCATGTTTGACTCTTTGTAACCTTATTTGGGGTTTTCTTGGCAGAGATAATGAAGTGGTTTGCCATTTCCTTCTCCAGTTCATTTTACAGATAACACAACTGAGGAAAACAGGATTATGTGAATTGCCCAGGGTCACACAGTTAGCAAGTGTCTGAGGCAGAATTTGAACTCAGAGATGCGTCTTCTTGACTCCAGGCCCAGCACCATATCCACTGTGCTACCTGCCTTCCTGGTTGGCATACAGGAAGTGCTTAATAAATGTTTTTTTCATCCATTCTAGTTCATACTGTGTGCTAAGCACTGTGGATATAAAAGTAAAATGAATCGGTGTCTGCTCTCAGTCTATCATTCAACATACATTCATTAAGCACCTACTATATGCCAAGCCTTGTGCTAGGCATTGGGGATACAAAGATTAAATCAACAGTCAACAGGGAGGAAGGAAGGAAGGAGGGAAAAAAAGGAAGGGAGGAAGGAAGGGAGGAAAAAAGAAAGCAGCTTCCCTCAAGGAGCTTATATTAACTAATAGTACAGAAATAAAAATAATGCAAAATCATTTGAGGACAGAAAGAGCATTAGGTGGGGCATGGGGGGTTAGAGAGAAGACTGAGTGATGCTCAAGCCAAAAGCTACAGAGAGGTCAGAGAGTGAGGTCAGAGAAAGCACTGGAGAGATTTCTGGTTATATTAAGGGAGAATGATTTCAGAGACAGGTGGAGAGAGATGCCAAAATGCAAGGGGCTGGTTGTATAGGGAGTGCATGACAGCCCTGCATGTAAGCATTTCTTTCAAGGCAGGGAAAGGCTGCCCAGAGGGTTCCATTTACCAAAACTGGATGAGATCTTATGTGACTCAGCTCCAAACTACAAAGTGACAATTAGAACCCTCAGCTGTATGTCTGATTTGTCCAACTCGGTCACTTTGTAATCTCAAGCCTAGGCCCTGCCTGATGTTCCAGAGCTGGGGGTGGGGGTGGGGAGAAGGATGAGAGAGGAGATGGGATCTCCTAAAGTCTCCTTGTGATATGGCATTCCAGATTCAAGAGTTATTAAGCCTAGAGAATTATCTTGTGCTTTTTCATCATTCATACAATCTCTCTACCCACTAAAATATCAGGAGTGATTC